>CM032878.1:35175000-35522500 GCA_019176425.1 Megalops atlanticus | reverse complement strand
AACACTCAGGGCATATCCTGTGAAGCATAAACATCAACATTACAACAGGAATGTGCAAGCACATTACTATTACATTTACTGTGCTGAAATAATGAATAATAGTCAGTACAAATTTGACCTAAGGCTACTTTACCAGTGCAAAGTGGTTTAAAGTATCAGGAGAAGGGAGAGAAATCCTCATTCTCTCATGATATCATCTAATGTTTTCGAACTCACTGTCTCTTCAGGAAACTTTCCAGTGGATGTTCACGCACATCGCAGTTGTTCGGGACCTGGTTGCCATGCAGTACAAAGAGTACCAAGAGGTATGGAGTGGTCACACCTTACACTGGTGTAATTATCCGTGTACAGGAGCTCTACTTGGCGAAAAGGTGCACACAGCTTTTCTCTGTATGTGCTTTGATCAGTACTGCTCCATGCAAATATCATTTAAATTCGTGTGTGTTTATTAAATTCTTTAAATTTGTTTTAGGCTCTCTGGAATAATCTAGTGAGTATGTGGAAAAAAATGAATAAACACGAATAATCACAAATAAACCATCTATAAATCATTATTAACTATTATTATTAACATTCATTGTTTTTACTGCACATCCTGAAACAGACAGTGCTCACCCCCTATAAATTACTTAGGAACACTAATTCAGTGTTAATTAATGTGTTAAAGCAGTGGTTGACTTGTATTGTGGTGTGGTTATTTCTCAGGGGTTAGTGACGTCTATTGTAGGGCACACACTGCAATGAACACATTAATACATTAACTAATGGTTATTCAATAGTCTTAACGGGTCAAGTGTTACCAGTGAACATAGGAGAAAGCTTTTACTTGGACGTGCCAAGCTCAGACCAAGGAAATGATGGATTAACAAATACTTGGTATGTTCAATACTTTCCCTGAGTGTTCAAGTTCACACTAAAGGGAGCCCCTTTTGACAAATCATATGGGAACAACAACAATGCCACCAATGTTCTACCCACAATATAAACCAGCCTCAACAATCCCTTAAGAAGTGAAATCGTGAAACCCCGCCCTCCATGCGTCTCAGTACAGGGAGGAGTCTAGTGGCGCCCCTCACTCCGCACATACCATGACCCCCCCTTGCCCTCCTCTCCTCCCCCTCCCCCTCCCCCCGCAGAGGCAGCAGAACGCTCTGAAGTACGTGACGGAGGAGTGGGCGGGGATCGAGTACGAGCTGCTGCGGGAGCGGGGCCTGTGGGGCCCGCCCATCGGCTCCCACCTGGACAAGTTCCAGCTGGACATGACGGAGGGGCCGTGCCGCATGCGGAAGAAGATGGTGCGCAACGACCTCTTCTACATCCACTACCCCTACGTGCCCGACAGCGAGCCCAACACCAGCTCCCAGGTACGGGAGCCCGCCACGGCTAAACCACCGCCGTGGGGCTGTCACTCCAGACCCGCGGTTTCCCCTGGCTCCGGCACTGAGCGCCAGGCCAGTTACATTGTATTTAAACAGTCAAATAACCAGAGGCTGCTATTGGCTGGCTTGCTTTATGCCAGTTCTTGGAAATGTAGGGCAGAGCTTCAGAGATAGAATCCCTGGAGAAGGGGGGTGTATTTGCATGTATTTTTTGTTGCTTTTTTGTGGATGCAGGGCTATATTTTAAAGTCCGGGTTCCATTTTTGGTTTGAAACAAGTCAGTGACACTTACTGTACTGTTTTCGTGCTGATTATTAGTCCAGGAATGCTAGTGAAGATTAATGTTCCACTCCATAAATGAAAGGTCCATAAACTGTCCCAGTAGACATAAGAGTCTAAATATGAAGATGATTTTACACAAATTGCCTGCATTTACCAGATTAAATGAATAAATAGGTGTTAAAAGAAGTGGAAGGAGAATGTACCGCAGGGACCTGGAATGA
Organism: Megalops atlanticus; assembly: GCA_019176425.1. Lineage (NCBI taxonomy): Eukaryota > Metazoa > Chordata > Actinopteri > Elopiformes > Megalopidae > Megalops > Megalops atlanticus. The sequence continues at coordinate 35,520,618 of CM032878.1, read as the reverse complement.
TAGATTATGTGTCCTGTCTTTCCCTAATGTATCCGTCCAGCTCGACTCCACTCAAAGCCCCCCTCCCGTACCCCTTTTCGCCTCTCCGGCTCTCATCTCACTCCAGGTATCAGCATGGATGTAACTTTAATCCTAACCCTGGTGCAGCTTTACAGACTTCAGCACGTTGTCACACGGAGGCCTCAGGCCCAGGGGCTGCTGGGAATGCATGCTGTGAGAATGTGTATGGGTTTTTTGACTCTGGGATTAAGTTGCTACTCAGAGCTTATCTGGATTGGTCCAATCTTTGCAAAGTTTTAGCTCCGGTTGGCTCAGGGTGGGGCCTGACACCACAGAAAGGCAGTTTATCGTTTTTTTGTTTCCTTTTACGCAAATGCTTCAAAGTGTGTAACTTAGCTGTTAGCATATTAAGTCTTACGTGAGCATCACTGTAGACATTTTGTGTAAAAGGAAGCAACTGGCTCCTAGAAAGCTCTTGTTGGAATCATGACAAACTTGTGGCCTCGTGTGAGATCCCAGAAGCTTAACATGACTGGTCTGGCCAGTTCTTAGTCTGTAAAACCCAGGAAAAGCCAGGTTACTGTTCAAAGTGATGTAGATAAGCCAATTGAGTTTTTCCTCCCATCCAGTAAAACCTACAGTTCCCTACAGTAGTGCTGTAAGAGGAGACTGATCAGACCTTAAACTGAGGTTGTGCACCCACCTCAGCCACACATAGCCCCACTTGGCTTTGCCTAATCTTACCTACTCATCCGCATCGTTCTCTGGCTGTACAAAAACCTTGGCTCCTTTAGGGATGGGTAGGTCGGCCAGGGTTCGCTTGCTTAGCCGTTGGGACAGCAAAGGGATGTGCCTATCCTCTGTTCTGTGTTAAACTGGTGTAACTCACCAAACTGTGTTTGTTCAGAAGAAGTAACTACAACAACAACACGAAAAGGACAAATGATGATGAAAGGCAATAAATAGTTCTCTAGCTCGTCTTCCTGGTTAAGTCAGAGCAAATAAAAGCAAGACATCCTCTGTAATGAGCATTCTTGTAAGAGGAGCTGAATCTTTTATGGTTGCATTGCATCACACAGCATGCCACAGTAATCCTTGTGGCTGCGTGCGTCGAGAATTATTTTTTATAGGAAATAGATTTTTCTTCAGATTGCAAATTAGGTCGTCAGATTTTTGTTCCTTTGCCATTAACAAAAAAAAAAAAACAAACAAACAAATGAACCAAAGAAATAAACCAAAAAAAAAATTGCAAAAGGTATTTCTTCTCCCACTAGGCCAGTATATCCATAAGCTTCTTACCCACAAATCCTCATATTGCTTGATGGTTTGCCACATGCTGTTTACAGCCTTCCTTTTAAACAAGGACAGCCTCTCAAAAAACCGTACAGGCAATCACTGTTCTACTTAGTAATCTCTTGGAAGCTGTACCACGCTTGGGCCAAGGATAATCACCACTCTGTCCAGTCTAATTTTTGTTTTTACGTTGCAGTGCCCCTTAAAACAACACTGTGTGCTGAACTGATAACAGGCTAACGCCGTGCACGTTGTGGCTGCGGTCGCGTGGGTTTGTCTGTGAGGTTGTGTCACTGGCAGAGCCCGGGGAACTGTGTGTTTTTCGCATGGCTGTTTTGGACTTCTCTGTCTGTCACGCCACGGTAGTTTGTGAGCTTTTTTGGTTGGCTGTGTCTGTGTTTGTTCGCCTGAGAGAGGACGTCAGGGGAATGTTTGACAAACCGAAACATCCCTGTGGACGCCCTCGCGAACCACGCGACGCTCTGTAAACACGGTCGAAAGAGGCTGAGAACGTGCCCACTGTATGTCTTCGCCCTTCGCTGTTAGTCATCAACAGTCCCGCTGGGGCTCCCGAGTGGCTCAGTGGCTAAGGCACCTCGCTCTGAGAGCAGGCTGAGCGAACGACCCACAGCGGCTTCATGCTACCAGACGGGGGTTGCTCGTCTGGTCGCTCTAGGGCACACTGGCCAGTCAGGTACCTGCAAGTTGCTCGAATGATGACAGTAATGCCTTGCCCATCTTCCATTTGGTACTTGTGTGCTGGGCGACTTCCAGTGTGCAAAAAAAAAAAAAATCACGTTGCTGTGTCAGACTCCTGCATGAAAACAGTGTGCGTCCCGGGAAAAAATGACAAATGTCCAGCTGGCATTTCCAAATGGAGGGAGTGCATAAAGGGGGGAAAAGGAGACAAATAAAGCTATGAATTTTGACACATTTATTCATACACTCCAGCGCACCATAGCTTTTCCTTGAATTGCCACAGTGGTTAATTGCAAGGAGGTTTTCATGAGGAATTTAGCTCCCTCTGACCCTCTGCCCCGATGCCTTCCCTCAGAAACCGGTCCGCTACCGCCGAGCCATCAGCTACGACAGCAAGGAGTACTACATGCGCCTGCTGTCGGGAAACCCGGGAATGTACCAGCACTCCATCGAGCAGAGCTCCGAGAGAGAGACCGCCCAGCACGAGCCCGAGCACGGGGAGGACACCATCGCCAGGGTCAAAGGTAACCGCCGGGTCAGAGGTCAGCTCAGACAGGGGAAGGGGTACAGTTTGGGAGTGATGGTGAGAGAGCGGGGCTCCACAAACCAAGCGCTACCAAGCACTGTCATAGCAAAACACTATGACTGGTGCATTATCAGAGCATCATTGACAGCGCGTGATAGTTTGCACCTCATCTGGCATTGATGTAGCGCCACTCTTCCATCATTACGGTTTAGCACACTTAAGTGGATTAGAAGTACTTCTTGACATATGTCTACATGTTGTATTTAATGTTGTTTGGTGTTCAGACTTGATTTCTCTGATTGCCCATGGTCAGATGCCAGAGTTCGGTGCTGCAAAACACATCATCGGGACACATCTGCCTTTCAGTGCTGCAAAACATTTATCACTGGGACACATCTGCCTTTAAGGTTTCAACCTTCAGAAGTACTAATCCTCTGTCTGTCACAGCGATCTGTTAAATCCAGCAATTTGTGGGAGAGAAATGCTATCGACATGTGAATATGTCAGAGCGAGGCACCTAATCACGGCGGCGGGTGGGGCCCTGCCCGCAGATTGTGTGAAGGTGACCCATGCTGTTCGCTCACTCCCCTCTCCAGGTCTGGTGAAGGCCCCCCTGAAGCGGTCGCGCTCCACGGCTGAGGGGACGGACGAAGACAGCCAGGAGCTGCCGCAGGACCAGCTGCAGGAGTCGGCGGGCATGGACGAGGAGGAGAAGACGGACCACACCTCGCTGCTGAGGCTGCTGGAGGAGGGGGAGAAGGTGAGGCCGGGGCCAACGTCACGTGACACGGGAGTGGACTGTCATTGGTCCAGCTCGCCCAGATCAACTGCTTACTTATCAGCTGATCACGTCATAATGAAACATGAGTTGAGCATGTCATCAGTGATCACCATCACTGAGACAAATGTTTCTGACTGTCCCCAAGTCATTTAAAAGGGCATTTTTGTGGCCGTTCTCTGAGTAACAACCAGTAGTTTACCAAGGTTTTACCACTTGTCTCTGATTTTTAATTGGACCTTGAAATTAATTTCATTCAAGTTATTAAAATTAAGAAAACAAACCTCAAGGAAATGACTTGGCAGGACGTGCCAAGCAGTCTGATTTATGAATGCTTTGTAGTACGTCCAGCCGAAACACTCTCCCCGGGCTTTGCTCACTCATTGGGCCTTTTCAAAGCGTTGTTGCTGCCCCTGTGCCAGTGTAATTATAGGCGGGAGTGAGGAATCGGCGGGGTATTTTGGAGGGTGCAGGTGCTTCACCTGGGCCGTGTTCTCGCCTCTCAGATCCAGCACATGTACCGCTGCGCCCGGGTGCAAGGCCTGGACACCAGCGAGGGCCTGCTGCTCTTCGGGAAAGAGCACTTCTACGTGATCGACGGCTACACCATGACCGTCACCCGGGAGATCCGCGACATCGACACGCTGCCCGCCAAGTGAGTTACGCTCTCCCCCGCCACTGCCACGTCCTTCCTGCAGAGATCAGTGACTCTGCTTGCAATGCTGTAAATGAGAATGGTACCCCGTCTGCCTGTGTAAACAGTACCAGAATGTGAATGAAATACAGCGCATGCCGTGCCTTTGTTGGTTAAAAGAATCCTGCTGCCATCTGTGGTTAGTGTTCTGTGTGCCTTGTTAAAGTAGATGTCATGAATCACGGTGCTGTTGCGCCTGTCTTTTTGGGGAGGTTTGCTTTCCCATCTGTGGAGCAAACAGGACTCTGCCTCCGTTCCTTTGCCTCTCCTCTGTTCTGTTCTGTTCCAGCACACAGACGGGCCCAGTTTAGAACAGAGGGACTGCAATATTGAAAAGACAATTGAGAGAGGACCTTTATGCGACCGCATGTCTTGGTTTAATCTAATTTTAATGCCCATTATTCTGGAAGCGGGATCTAAAATTCATGTTAAAAGCTGTGAGAGAATGGACCCTTTGTGCTGTTAGAGGAGGCTGCTTGATTTTTTTATTTCTTTCTTCAGTTTTCATCATCCTCTGAAAATAAAAGTGTTTCCTGTGTTTGCACAACCAGCACTTTAGCGACTGTCTGCAGAATGTACTGCACAGAGCTGCACATACATTATTAACTGGCAAAGATGATGCCCTGATCCACCGGGACCCGCTGTTCTTTGCTTTTTACCCCGTGTGTATCTTGCACATTTTACACGGTTGGATGTTTGCGGGCACAAACGAGGTAAAACAAAGCACTGGGTAACAGCAGAGGTGTCCGTGTCTGGATTCAAACCCGCAGCCCCCAGTCCAGAGCTGTGCCACATTTCTCCGCTGCTGCGGTAGCGTCTGCGTGTAGAAATGTCCATGCGGCTCAAATGATGAGGTGCGCTTGTGTGTGTGTCACTATCCCAGCATGCACGAGGCCATCATCCCCCGGGGGGCACGCCAGGGGCAGAGCCAGCTGAAGAGGACCTGCAGCAGCTTCGCCTACGAGGACATCAAAGAGGTGCACAAGCGCCGCTACCTGCTGCAGGTGAGGACGAGCGCCGGGCCCTCATATTGCATTTGCTGCTCCCTCTTGTTCACTTCCTGCTCTTGGCTTGCCGTGCTCTTTTTGCAGTAGAAAGTGATGTTTCCCCTCCATTATTCTGTTTTCCAGCCCATGGCAGTAGAGGTCTTTTCCGGGGACGGGCGAAATTACCTGTTGGCATTCCAGAAAGGAGTCCGAAACAAAGTCTACCAGAGGTATTTCTCTCTCCTAGCAGACCGTGCTTGTAAAATACCCCTCCTATATGAGATGTACCAGAAATGATGAGTGATCTCTGTTATCAGCTGGCTTTGTCTAATGTAGACTCCATGTTTTATTATAACCCTATTATTTGAGATGTACCAGTCAATAATGAAAATGATTAGTAATCCCTATTATCAGCTTATTTTGTCTAATGTAGACCATGTGTCTCAGCATGACCTTGCTGTATGAGGTGTATCAGCAATGAACTGTAGTGATCAGTTATCTCTGCCTAATCTGGACCCAGTGTTTCAGCACATCCATCCTATATGAAGTGTATCAGCCATGAACTGGAGTGATCCGTTATCTCCATTATCAGCTGGTTTTGTCTAAAGTGGAACCTGTGTTTTCTGTGCTTGCAGGTTCTTGGCGGTGGTGCCTTCCCTGGCCGACAGCTCAGAGTCCGTGTCTGGCCAACGCCCCAACACCAGCGTAGAGCAAGGGTAAGCCAATCAGTCACAGAAGACTGATTAAGGCAATACAAGTTCATCACTTTGACATAGGTTAACCACGTGGATGTCTTCTTCTTTCATCTGAGTAGGTCTGGCCTGCTGAGCACTCTGGTGGGTGAGAAGTCTGTAACGCAAAGATGGGAGGTAGGCAGACCAGCTTTTTTTTTTCCACATCACTACTTGCAGGTGACTTGGTGTTTCTGACAATGGAGCATTTAATTAATGTTGTGATTGTGTTTTTATACCACACAGAGAGGGGAGATCAGCAACTTCCAGTATCTGATGCACCTCAACACCTTGGCGGGCCGGTCTTACAACGACCTGATGCAGTACCCCGTCTTCCCCTGGATCCTGGCTGACTATGACTCAGAGGTACCCTCAGAACGACCGCTGTTAAGCCACTCTACTGTTGCACCCAGGTTTGCATACTCTGAACACTGCCAGTGAAAGGGTAAGCTGGCCTTTCCAAGATCCCAAAATGGCATGTCTGTTCCCTGTGTCGCAAGTGAACACACCCTTCCCTCTGACAGTTGAACAGTGAATCATCTGTGTGTACGTAATCTATCCCTGTTAAAAGCGGATGAGTCAGAGGGCCATTACACAAGCCCATCGGGGCCTGTTTTCATCAATGCCAACCAGAAGGAATATTGAAATATGAAAATGTGGTCAGCTTGAAGTGGAAAGAGCTTTTTTACAGACATTTCCACAAACCAAACTAACTGCTCTATTCTGCACTACCCTTGAATCGTTCAGATGGGGTAAGGTGTAGTTTAATGTGCTTGCAGCAGTGGACAAGCTTGCTCTGCCTTTGCAGTGGTGTAGTCTGGTGCATCTACAGAAATTGGACCTCCCTGGTTCTGCAGTGCTGGGTTAATGTAACAGTCTGGTTAGCGCAGAGGCCCTCTTGTATGCCAGGAGCTGTGGCTATGTTTTTCTGTTTCTGTGTTCATCTATTTCAGTAACTGACAAAGCTATAAAGTGGGTGCATCTGTTACCACTTAGCTTTTTCCAGTTTAGCTTAATCCTTCCAAAAAGACAAATCAGATTTACTTGGAAATTCATATTTGTTGTACGTAGTGGAGACATTCATCACATTCTGCTTAGATATGTGTGAGGGTTTTTTCGTATTCTTTCAACCTCTCAAGAGTAAGTTATACATACAATACTTCCATATGAAACTGCTAGGTGTTCCATAAAGGCATGTTTCTGGCCACAGTCTGGCACAGTTTGAACACATCTTTTTCCTTCTGGTTCTTTTACTTTAGTTTTCTTCTCTGTCAGCAGAAGTGTCATCACTCTCCCTTTTATGTCAGACCCACATTAACTGGCATTGTTTCAATGCAGTGCGCTCTTTAAAGTGCTCTCTGAGGGGTTCCGTTGTGAAGCTGCAGTTGTTCAGTTTACTGATGCAGTGGTACTTTCACAGGAGCTGGACCTCACCAATCCCAAGACGTTCCGTAACCTGGCCAAGCCTATGGGTGCCCAGACGGACGACAGGCTGACCCAGTACAAGAAGAGGTTCAAAGACTGGGAGGACCCTAATGGTGCGTTAGCCCACCACCGAGCTTGCTGTTTGATAACACCGCACAGAGTGTATAGAACAGAGTGTGAGTTTGTGACAGTGAGTGTGGGTTTGTGACAGAGAATGGGTTTTTGACAGACTGTGGGGTTTGTGACAGGGAGTGGGTCGGTCACAGTTAGCGGGTCGGTGACAGAGAGTTGGGCTTGTGTTTCAGGCGAAACTCCCGCCTACCACTACGGCACACACTATTCGTCAGCCATGATTGTGGCATCGTACCTGGTCAGGATGGAGCCGTTCACGCAGATCTTCCTCAGATTACAGGTAATTAGCGTCGCTCTGGCCTCCTCAGAGCTTCACTTCACATTTCATTCATTCCAGCTTGAAAGAAACCATCCTCAAAAAAATTTAGCCATACAGTGCGCAGATTTGTCTCACAAGAAAAGAATTAATACCCGCAAACCTCTTATCCTTGTTTTCCTTGACTTCCGTCTCCTCCTACTATGATGTCATTCACAATGACATCATTTTCCCAGGACAGTTTGTTGCTGAAGCACAAGCGTCCATGAATCAGCTTTAACACTTCCCTTCGACCCAGCATCATTATTATAGAGAGCAGCTGCTCTCCCTTACCTTGTGAGGGAGATGAAGTTCGCGTTTGTGACATTGTCTTTATACTCCTCTGTTCTCGCAGGGAGGTCACTTCGATCTGGCCGACAGGATGTTCCACAGCGTCCGAGAGGCCTGGCTGTCCGCCTCCAAGCACAACATGGCCGACGTCAAGGAGCTCATCCCTGAATTCTTCTACCTCCCAGAGTTCCTGCTCAACTCCAACAACTTTGACCTCGGTGAAGACATATGTCACTGGCTGTTTTCAGTATCTGTTTGTGTTCCGCATCCTGGACAATTTACTCAGCTTATGTTTCAAACAACATGAATTCATACAGCTGGACTTTAGTGAAAGCTTCAGTTTTACTTATATGTATTATGGCAGTGCCACACCAAGGAATTAACCCTGTAACTTTCAACTCTAAAGTCCAGCTCTCTGAACACCACACTGAAGTGTGCACCGTACTGCCCACACTCATCTTAAAAGGAGAAAGAAGGAAAATATGTGTTTATTCTGCCTGTGATTCAAATAGTTTATTCTTAATTTATATTTCTCTTTATGGTTGTAGGCAGCAAACAAAATGGCACCAAGCTGGGGGACGTGATCTTGCCCCCATGGGCAAAGGGCGACCCCAGGGAGTTCATCCGGGTCCATCGAGAGGTACAGTGTACTCGCTTTAAACCATGACCTAATCACTCCCTTCAAAGCACATTCAGTCCATGGTAGAACCAGCTGTGGCACTGAAAATCTTACAAGGTTACCTAAAGGTGTCTTGCCAGGCACATTCTTTCACATGACAGCCTTCTTTCAGTTCAGTTATGTGACCGTTGTAGTGTAGTGTATTGTAATGTAGTGGGCGGCATATTGTAGTGTAGCATAGTGGTAGGAGCAGGGCTTATAACCGACAGGTTGCTGGTTCGATTCCCCACTGGGGCACTGCTGCTCTAGCCTTGGGCAAGGTACTTAACGCAGAATTGCCTCTGTTAATATACAGCAGTATAAATGGATAACAGGTAAAAAATGTAACCTATGTAAGTCACTCTGGATATGAGAATCTGCTAAATAACAGTGGTGTAATGTAATGTAATTAGGCTCAACATGAGTCCAGCCTGTGCTAGTCATGGCAGTGCAGAAGTGTTGGCGTCACACTGTTACGCTGGAGCAGAGCTTACAGCAGCGCTGGACAAAGGGTAGAAGTTGAGGCCTTCCAGCGCCCTTCGGGTCCAGTGAGAGTAAAGGGCTCCCGTTTGACAGGCCCTGGAGTGTGACTACGTGAGCGCGCACCTGCACGAGTGGATCGACCTGATCTTCGGCTTCAAGCAGCAGGGCGCGCCGGCGGTGGAGGCCGTCAACGTCTTCCACCACCTCTTCTATGAGGGCCAGGTGGACATCTACAACATCAACGACCCGCTCAAGGAGACCGCCACCATCGGCTTCATCAACAACTTCGGCCAGATCCCCAAACAGGTAAGAACGGAAGGGTTGTGTTGGGTAGTGGTGTGATGTAATGGTAAGGAACAGGAATTGTAACCCAAAGGTTGCCAGCTCCATTCCCTGGTGGGGTATTGATGTTGTACCATGGGACAGGGTGCCGAATTTGAATTGCCTCAGTATTCAGCTATATAAATGGATATGATGAAAAATTATGTAAACTGCTCTAGAGAGGAGCATCTGCTAAGTAAATGGAAGGGAAAGGAATTCATGCCTCTCAAATCACCAAATTATGGGCATTAACAATGCCCTCATTTTAGATGAGGGGACCTGAAGTGACATTTTGCTTTACATGGTGTTAGAGTTTTTCCATTAGATAAGTTCCTGTTTACTACCTTCCAGGTCTTTCTTTGTTTTCAGTTGCATTCTTTCTTTGTGTCTGGGGGTTTGGCCAACTGGTCAGAACAGTGCGTTGCAGGACGTGGCTCTAATCAGAATCTGTCCATCTTTGTGTCAGCTGTTCAAGAAGCCACACCCACCCAAGCGTGTGCGCAGCAGGTCGAACGGGGAGATCCCGGGCATGCCTGTGTCCCTCAACTCGGCCACAGACAAGATCTTCTTCCACCACCTGGACAACCTGCGGCCCTCTTTGGCCCCCGTCAAAGGTAGGTGGAGTCAAAAGGACAGAAAGCATCCTGATGCTCAGGAGTTCTAGTTTAAAAAAAAACAGCACATATTGCTTATATGTAGTCTACAGCTTACATTTATTTTCCTGTATTTTGTAGTTTAGACTCGCAGTGCTAAGCCTGCTAACTTTTGATTAGCATTTGTAAAAAAGCAGCTGTCAGCAATGCTGGGGGGAACAAAGAGTTATAGAGGGATTCCACATGAATTCAGCCGGGTTTGAAGTTAGAACAGCATAGGCTGTGTGTGATGCATTATTTAACGCCGCTGTTTACGTGGTGCAGAGCTGAAGGAGCCGGTGGGGCAGATCGTCTGCACCGACAAAGGCGTCCTGGCCGTGGAGCAGAACAAGGTCCTGGTGCCCCCCGCCTGGAACAAAACCTTCGCCTGGGGCTACGCTGACCTCAGCTGCCGGCTGGCCAACTACGAATCTGACAAGGTCAGCGATTCCGCCCCCCCCCGATCCTGCCAGCTCTGACATCACGCCGGGTCACGCGGGGCCCGCTCCTAAAAAGGGCCTCTTGCCTCGGACGTTTTGACTCGCTGCAGGTTCCTGCGTGTGGCACACCTTATAAGTTGATGTTCGGTTAAACCCATTCTTACGCAATCACGCTGTTCTATATCTGGATTCTGAGCTGTTTCATTTCTCCTTTTCATTCTGCCCTGAAGAATTTGTGGAATCTGACTGAACAGGAGGAATTAATGATTTTCTTGTCTGTGTTGCTATCATTGTTTTTGAAACAGGCAGTAAAGTGCCTTCTCTGTAGCACTAAAAATACATCTTACGAAAATGACTTAATGATGAAGTGACTCTTTATGTTTGATCAGTGTGATACTACTGCCCCCTGGTGTCCATGCTGTCTTAAAGCAATACTGACATGCTCAGTTTTTTTGCGTTGGTGGCAAGATCATTTTGCCTGTAAAAAGAAGTCCAAGACAATGCCTGAAAAACTTTTTTTTTTGTTTGTCTTTTTTAGGCGGTCATTGTGTACGAGTGCTTGTCCGAATGGGGTCAGATCCTGTGTGCCATCTGTCCCAACCCCAAGCTGGTCATCACTGGTGGCACGAGCACAGCCATCTGCGTGTGGGAGATGGGCACCTCCAAAGAGAGGGCCAAGACACTCACCCTCAAACAGGTAAACTTCCTGGGCCACCTTCTGTCAACCCCACCTTTTCAAAAAGGGTTTCTGTATCTGTCCATTTAACAATTCCCTATAGCTTTACTGTAGGTCAGTCTCAGTCTCTGATTATGAAACACCAGTACTGTGATTTTTTAATTTGGCTGACTCATTTCATGAATCATTTGAGAGTTTCAGGCAGTGGGCGGACACAGTGAAAGTTCACTTGCTAATCAGCGCTCAGTGAGCGAATTCCGATTAGCCTAGCAATGACTAGCAGTTGACGTTTTTCCTGATCTTTTTTCACGGTAACTGAGTCAGGGCTCATCAGCCTCAGTGGGAGTATGTTCGGTGCGGCTGAAAGAGGCCACAGTCCGAGCTTCACAGGCCATGATTTTGCAGCTCGTGCGTGTGTGTGTGTGTGACCGTCCCCTTGTCCCTGTCGTCGGCAGGCCTTGCTGGGCCACACGGACGCGGTGACGTGCCTGACCGCCTCCTCGGCGTACCACATCGTCGTGAGCGGCTCGCGGGACCGCACCTGCATCATCTGGGACCTCAACAAGCTGGCCTTCATCACCCAGCTGAGGGGGCACCGCGCCCCGGTCTCCGCCCTCTGCATCAACGAGCTCACGGTGCGTGGCCGCGCCCCCCCGGGCTTGCTGCTGGGGTCGTTGTTGGGGTCGCTCTCCTCCATCTTCACCCCAATAAGTGAAATAAGCTACTCCACAGAGCAAAGTTGTACCCTCATCTCTTAGCACATGTTGAAGTCCAGGAAAGGCCCCTGGCTGGCTGCTAGTCTCTCTGCGGTGTGTCCTGAGGATACAGGTGTAAAGTGATATGCAACAATTCATCAGCAAACGGAGAAAGCACACATTGCTGTTCTGTGATCCAAAATAGTCACGGGGCATGATGCACATGTGACACAACCGATGATCCCTGAAAATAACACCAGTGCCCGCACATCTGAGTGTGCACATGACTCAGGTTCTGATCCTGTGTTTGTGTCTGCTTGTGTGTGTGCGTGTTTATGTTTGTATGTGTCTGTGTTTGTGTGTATGTATGTGTGTGTATGTATGTATGTGTGTGTCTGTCTGTGTGTGCGTGCATTTGTACGTGTTTCCAGGGTGACATCGTGTCCAGCGCAGGGACCTACATCCACGTGTGGAGCATCAACGGCAGCCCCCTGGTCAGCGTCAACACCTTCACTGGCCGCAGCCAGCAGATCCTGTGCTGCTGCGTGTCCGAAATGAACGAGTGGGACACGCAGAACGTCATCGTCACCGGCCACTCGGACGGCGTCGTGCGGGTGGGTCCCCAAAAACCTTCCTTTCTAACCTCGGCTTTCAGGGGCACTCTGTTGAATTGCGAATGGTCTTGTAATTCATATTTTAAAAAGTGGAAGAAATGTGTGTGTTTATGTATTCATTTTAAGTGTTTTATTTATGAAAAGTAACTAAGCAAAGTAATGGCTTAAGGAGACCTTGTGCGGTGACAGATTGTGAAGGTGTGTGTGTGTAGGTCTGTGTGTGGAGCGCTCAGGGTCTAACCCGGTTCTGTCCCCTCAGTTCTGGAGGATGGAGTTCCTGCAGGTGCCTGAGACCCCTGCTCCAGAACCCCAGGAGCCCCCGGAGGTGCCCGACTGCTGCACTGAGGATAAGATGGGTAAGGCTTCAGAGACAGCTTCCTCCCTACTGCTTTCACTTTACCGCACAGGGCACCTCTTTAACGTCATCTTCTTACACCGGAAATATTCATCTGGGAACCATTTCTAATGTAAAAATGTCAGTGTAAGGGTAAAATGTCATACAGTTCTGCTATATTATATTAAACTAAGCATAAAGGACAAATTTTTAAGAATTATCGATATCCATGCCGTGATCAGTATGTTCAGACAGGGAGCAGACGGGGAGGTGGGATATGACATGGCTGTTGGCAGTGCTTTCCTTTTCGATGTAGCTGAGGGAGTCTTGGGTCAGCGGGCTGTCTGCTGAATCAGTAACTCATGCTGAGCTGTGCTCTCGCGTGGGTGTGTCCGCAGATGGCCGCGAGGCTCACGATGACGACAGCAGCGAGTCGGAGGGCGAGGACCCGAGCATGAGCCAGGAGCCCAAGGCCAGGCCCTCCCACGGGCAGGCCGGCCGCCCCGCCCACCACCGGCACAAGGCCGCAGTGGGCCGGCCCGGGGCCTCCTGGTCCGGCGACAGCAGCTCGGACGACTCGCGGCGCTGGTCCGACACCCTCAGCCTGGACGAGAAGGACGGCTTCGTGTTCGTCAATTACTCCGGGGGCCAGACGCGGCCCGGCCACCACCACCAGCCCCCGCAGGCCGTCGCGTACGGCGGGGTCCCCCAGCCCCTGCAGCCCACCACTATGGAGGCTCGGACCTACAACCAGCTCCGGCCCGGTAGGAGACACAACCCAGCCCGGCGCAACCGCTGCTGTACCGCTAAACCCATTTACGAGCAGCTTCAATCTCTACAGCTTATGCTCGCCCATGCACCAACCCTCATTCAGATTGGAGCTGACAGCTCCGGTCCAGATATCAATTCCATCTTTTCCTAATTTAGCAGCTCTCTTGATTTTTTTAATCTCCTCGCATCCCGGCGTGTTTACTTTAATCGAATTATCCCTGAGCCCAACTCAATTTATGCCACATCACACAGATTGTATTTGTCTCCGTCAGGTGCACCGCTCGCGTTTGCTCGAGCCCTCATTGATTTCTGCCGAAATGAATAGGCCTCAGAGGCCACGGTCGGTAATGCGATCTGTTGTCCGTGCTGAGCCGCGTTCTCTCTGTGTCCGCCGGGCAGGCTACAGATGGGAGCGCCAGCTGGTGTTCCGGAGCAAGCTCACCATGCACACGGCGTTCGACCGCAAGGACAACGCCCACCCCGCCGAAATCACCTCGCTCGCCATCTCCAAGTAGGTGTTCCGTCGGCGCCAAGGTCACTTTGACTGACAGGAGACTCGAGGGGTCGCTCCGCCCCCCCCACGTGACTGCGGACATCTGCGATCCGGCTGTGTCAGGCGGTGTCACGGCCTCAAGATGTTTCCTTCTCCTGTGACTGTAGTCGGGCAAAAATTCTGCTTCATGTTAACTAAGTACCAGACTAGACTTAAAACACACCAGACTTCAAACTTCAAAGCACTTCAAAGTCATCCTCTGAAGAGTGTTTTATAACGCTGCTGGTACAGTATGTTTGTAATGATTAGCCCTGGCTTTGAGCAAAGTGCATCATGTCTGAATGCATTACAAATGGATGGCTGCTCTCCTGGTAGTTTAGAGACATAACTGAGGCATGCACCTTGTACTGCTGAGAATAGCTTTGTGAGCTAACTGACTCGGAAGAAATGAACGACGAGGTTTCTCAGTGATTTTTTTTTTTTTGTGCCGCAGGGACCACAGCAAGATCCTGGTCGGGGACGGGCGGGGCCGGGTCTTCAGCTGGTCGGTGAGTGACCAGCCGGGCCGGTCGGCCGCTGACCACTGGGTGAAGGACGAGGGGGGGGACAGCTGCTCCGGCTGCACCGTGCGCTTCTCCCTGACCGAGAGACGGCACCACTGCAGGAACTGCGGCCAGCTCTTCTGTCAGAAGTAAGGCCACGAATGCCTTCTGTGGCCCTGCCTTTGTGTGGTGTTTCAGGGGGGTGCTAACTCCCTGTGACAAGGGGTCTGCTTCACTGTCGTTATTCAGAGAGTCTTCGCTGTTGCATTAAGCAGTGCAGAGTCTCATATGGGCTTATAAAGCATCACCCCCTTGCCATCTTTCTGTCTGAATCCTACCTGTTTAAAGCCTTTTTAACACTTTGAGTGTCATCACACTGGAAACCACACAGTAGTAGATTCTTTTCCCACAGTACTCTTGATGCAATTAATAGCTGTAGAGAAAGTAATGAGGTGGTGCTCACTCTGAGAAAGTTTAAATTAATTCATTTTAAGCTTAAATTAAGTATAAGCCATTAAGGTTCTCATGATGTGTGCATAAATGTCATTAGCACGATAGCGCTGCTTCAAAAATCATTTGTTAACAGAATGTTTACAGTACTTCATGATGGTTGTAGTGTAAAAAAAAGTTGCACAAGAGAACATGTGCCATCTTGTGGTTACATTAGTCATTGTGTTTGCTCCTAAACAAGCTGTTCAAACAGTGTCTCCTCCCTTCCTGTTCTTTCAGGTGCAGTCGTTTCCAGTCGGACATTAAGCGTCTGAAAATCTCCTCTCCCGTTCGTGTGTGTCAGAACTGTTACTACAACCTGCAGCATGAACGCGGGTCCGAGGACGGATCCCGAAACTAGTCCCGCCCCCCCAAAGGGCCCGGACCTATGAGCAGCAGCCCCTCCCTTGTCACCTCATCCTCCTGAAGGCCGGGCCCAAACCCGCTTGGAACGCCCCCATGTAGTTCTTTGTACCATGTGTTAAAGCACTGATCAAAAAGGGATCACTCATCGAGAAACGGTCATTGTTCCACATACGTACGGCAGTTAATTATGACCAGGAATGGGGGAGGGAATGGAAAAAGGAGATACTGAAAAAAATGTGCTGGTTTGTGATCGGTGTTATGCTTTGTTTTGATTCCCCCTCCCCCGAGGTTTTTGCAGTCCCTCCCCTTTAAAACCACCAAAACATCTTCAAGTTAGTCACTGGCTTTTTAGATTTTAGATAAACGGTATCTAAGGCCTCCAAGCAAATTTGTTTATATTGTAAATACATTCAAAATCGGCCTTTTTATCTAAACGTAACTGAAAGACAAAATTGCCTGTATCATAGGAACTCTCACTCTCTACCCCTGGCTCGAAAGGCGAAAGATAAAGTGCCGTCTGTCACTAGCCACCAGAAAGAACGAAAGGGGGACTATGAATGTTCACAAAGTTTGTGTGGTGACATAACTAGCCTGCTTTAGTTATGCAATTATTTTTTCATCCGTTTTTTGTTTACAACATGTAACTTGTTCATGTGTTGCCCACAGTATCTACATACAATTGCCATCAACTAACAGATTAACTATTTAAAATAATTTAAAACAAGATCTGTGGATTTTTAGTTTTTTTTTTTTTTTTTTGCTTAACTGCTTAACAGTTTGTGCTTAGGATATATTCACAGCTGTTTTGGACTGCAACATATCATGTATTTTGTTTGTATTGTACATCATTTTACCGTTAAATCCTAAATCAGTAATTGTAATATGATTGTCAAGGTGATCAGATTATAATGAGCTGCTGAAAGAGGCATCAAACGGATTGCGTGTTTACCAAATCATTAGATTTGTATGCACAGTTAAGAAACATTTCATTTGCTTCAAAAATGAGCACAGAAGCACAGAGATGACAGTGTAACACAAGTAAATATCATCACTGCATGCTTTTTAATATAAAATGTGTACATTGTGACATATATTTTATTTCCCAAACAGTGGGCTTTTGTGGGTCTTTGTCTGCATTGTATTTCACCATGCATACCATCAAACAAGGGAATATCAACAGTTATTTTAATTCATGTGTCATCACTGTCTGTTTCATTAACTTAAACCTATGTGCCAGTAATCGTGATTGTCTGTGTTATAACTATTTATTGTAAGGTTGTGTAGGTACGACATGTAACTTAGTCCACTTAGATGTATTTAACCTCCAAATTCTAAAACCTTTTCGGAGTTCCGTTAAGTTAAACATGTTTAGTGACATATACTTGCAAGACTTACCCACTGTTAGGCTCCACTTCAGATATTGCTGTAGATAATATAATCATTGTTATGGGAATTTTGGTGATGAATGATACTCACATATTTAAATTCAGCTGAAATGCATGAAGTTGAGCCTGTATATTACAAAATGACAAACATTTGGCACATTTCAGACTGATGTTGTTGGCGCACCAAAAAAGGAAATAAAATATTTGGTGGATATTAAAGAAACGGAGTTCAGGTTTTTCAATAACTGAGTGCACAAGGTAAATTGGAGCATACAAGATGTTTCAGCACCAAGCGTTTACTGTTCACACTGTGTGTCATTTGTATGTGTTACTGTGGGCAACAATGTATTTATGTGCTGCTTTAAGACTCAGTAACAACCATTTTGGACTTAAGTTTGACATAGAATATACGTTTGTAATGTTTTGTTTTCCACTGTAACATAAGTGCAATAGGCCATTTATGATTTGCAGTCTTAGACCCAGTCTCCCATTCTCTGCCACATAGCGTGCACTCATACATTATTGTTCGTTCATGTACTGTATGTAGTGTGCAATCATTATATCGAGCTGACAGGACCTGCTGTTGATAGGCAGCCTCCATAACCAGATAGAAAAATTGACCGGAGTTGTGTTGCACCTTCGTATGTACAAACTGTAAGGAACCATAATTTTATCGAATGCATTTTTATGTTGCGTGCTTATCTCTTCAAAGGTTGCAATTCTTTACAGTTAAATGAACTGTATAAAGTATTTATGCAATTATATTGGTTTTTATTTTTTTTATGATTGTAATTTCAGCAAGTTTCTTTACTTGTTGCATGTCTATTAACACTGCTGACTTTCTGTGTCAGTGCATTGTACATGTTTTACATTATTTTTGTCATTTTTTTTTAAGGCATTAACTAATTAGTTGTAAGCTCTGAAAGATTGTTGTGTACAGTAATGACAGGAGCACTGAACGTGTCCCAGGTCTGGGTGGAATTTTGTACTATATATGAAAAATGACAGATCTAATCCTCTGACTATTTTTTGGTGGTCTTTGTGTTAGACTGCATTACTACAGTATCTAGTGTGCAATCTGTGATAGCTGAATGTTCACTGTATATTTGTGTTCAGTGCAATTACAAAAAGAGTAGAGTAACCCAACAGAAATATGTAACTATAATGCAATAGATCTGGTACTTAAATTCTTTTTTATTTCAATTAAATTCCTGCTGTTTACCACCAAGAGCCTGCTGGTTTGTTCTGTTTGTATATGTATGGTTTGAGTCACCACAATCTCTCTCTCTTCTCTTGAGCAGTTATGAGTATAGATAACATTTTTGTCAGTAGTCCGGCCCCCTAGCTATTGTTTTTTGTGTTTTCCCTTCCTGTCATTGTTGTCCATGTGCTTTTGTTTGTTTTCCTTACGTTCCAGTCCTGCCCCGATCCCCGCCCGGTCCCCGCCTGCCTGATTACCTGATCACCTCAACCTGCCAGCCTGCTCACCTGCTTCCCATCATCTCATCAGCTCAGCCCTATAACTACCCTGCTTGTCTTTGTCACGTTGCTAGTTCGTTGCAGTGTGTTTGTGCCTGTTTCGTCCCCACCGTTTCTTGCCAGTTTGATCGCCTGTTTTTCGACCCAGCCTGTTGCCCCGACCTTGTTTCTGCCTGCCGCCTTGCCCCGATTGCCTGATTGCATGCCTGCCTGTTCCTGTTTTCGCCCCCGGATTTGCCCATGGACTGCCTGCCTGGTCTCTACCCTGCCTGTTCTTGATTCGCGATTCTGTCTAATGATAAATAAAGCCGCTCGGAACCTGAAGCTCTTGTGGTCCGCGTTTGAGTGCCTGCCAGAGCCGTGACAATTTTGGTAGTGTTGGTAGTGGTAGGATTACAGATGTCACCAAATTCAAATGATCACTTTCTGAATGGAAATTCTAATTTGCTTAACCTGATATGGACAAAATGTATCCAACGTTGCCGTATGAAAGTAGATTTTCAGAAGCAACAGGAGAAAATGGAATAAGTGCTATGGCAACACATCATTTTAGACCATAAAATTAAGTAAAAAAAAATAGGTGAATTAAGTAAAAAAAGAAACTTCCATCTTCACAATCATAGCCAACATGAGTCAGGATTAATGTGCACCAGATAACTTTCATTGTCAATGTGCTGTACTGAAAAATATCCATGTGACACTTTTAGTTCTTTCCAGCTCAATAATGCCTTCCAACAGTGTGCTAATTTCACCTAAAAATGCCACTGTTGTTCGAATGCAAACAATTAATGCTGAGTGCTGGTTGAAATGATAAGACAATTAACCAGACCCTCCAGTTAATGGTACATTTGAAGTGGGCTGTTGAAAGTCAACAGAAAATAAATGTCAATGGCAGCCATAAACTGCTGCTTTGACATTTGAATTATTACATATTGCAGGGATCTTGTATTGCACAGTATCTGAGTGTTGTCCCATAAGTGCGTGCCAGAGAGTGGCAGATGGCCAGGAGGCAAAACCACTAAGGTTTTCCAATGAATGCTGGGTAATCCATCACAGTCTCTCATTCTCCAGCAAGGTCCTTTGTATGTCACTTGCTGAAGGTGAGGGCATCAGTCAAATTCATCACTGTCAAAAGACTGGCATTGACAGTTCCCTTTTCTAAACCCCAAAGTGTCTTACTGTGTTCATAAAATGATAGTGAAACAGTGTATTAATATCATATTCAATATTTACATAAAATGAATAATTTGGCACAGGGTTTAAAAACAAAGACAACCCCTATTAAGCAAAACTCCTTGGACTTCATTGACTGTCATTTACATGATTCATGTCAAATATAAATGTCTTTTTGTGACAATGATTTCCCGAGAGCAACCTAAATGATCACACATTGTGAATGACAAATATGACAGAAACAATGGAATAGGAGCAACTGACATTGTCCTATAGACCTGAAAGCTCTTCAGTGTTTTCTTTGAAACAGGTAACAGACATGACAGCAATGGACAACGGCAACAGACCATATTCTCTGTCGATTTTCATTCATTAATGATGAGTGCTCTGGGCTGTGTTCTCTGAGAGCCTTGAGAAGCACACACACACACACACACACACACACACAGACATACACACACTAAACAGGCTGAGCAAAAGTGGCCACTTCCCTCTGTTTACATTTGAAAAACATTGCTTGGGAAAGTAGTGTTAGAAATAATGTATTATTACATAATTGTATTTATTTTGTATTCATTGTGTATATAAAATCAAAGACTTAGTCTTGTAGTCAATAAAACCAGAGTTAAATTTCCATTTGAGAATAAATTATCTTTGTCCATATTGAATATATTTGTCTTTGTTGTAAAAATGAGCTGTCATACTACCAAGGAAGCTGCGCTTAAAGCAGTGCTCACTTACAACTCTGAATGCCAGGATTCAGCACAGGGTGTGTACAACTATTGGTAAAACATGTGATGCACAACCTGTCCCGAGTTTCGCTTATTCCGATGCGAATGAGAAGTCCGCTGTGTTATAAACAGAAGTATGCCTCTCGTCTGATCTTTCTGTTTACAAGTGTAGATGAACAGACTGCTTCTACAATAAATTACATTTCCTCCCTGGATACCTAATAATTTCAGTGCTAACCACTTATGCAATACAATTACAAAGGAAAGAGTAAAATGAACCAAATGCAATCCAATAATTAAAGTAACCATTAATGGAGAAACAAGTGCCATTTAGCGCAATGATGATGCATGCTGGACATGAACCTTCCTTGAACACATAAATAAAGGTAATACAAGAGTGCCGCGTAGGTGAGACGAAATCAGTTATTGTATAGCCTACTAGCAGCTCACGCGATCGTGCGAATGGCAGTGGTTAGCAACTGCTAATGATTAGCCACCTCAATTACAAGGTCAATCGTAACGACAGGAAACGGGCTTCGTTGTGAAAGGCAGCGTGGGTTAAACTGCTGACACCGATGAAATCCACGCTGCCCTCCTTGCTGGAGTGTCGCTGTGGCGCGCCTGTCACCGCACTACTCCCTCTGTAGAGCAAAGTACAGCACTGGCTGGCTACGGTTATTAGTTTCCTGTTGGATGAGTTCAGAGTCAGAGAGAGAGAGAGAGAGGAGGCGAGAGAACGACAGAGACTGAGGACAGACCTGAAACGAGATCCACCCCAACGCGTTCTACTAAAGCTAAGACTGCGGTTATCACACAGGATCTGTCAGCAAGTGGCCGGAAGGAATTTTTTGACAGTTCTGCGCATCATTCTAACACTTGTTAGAGAGAACGCATCGTTCTGCCCTGACTGTCTTTTTCAATGGTAGCAATCTACCTCCTACACGTTAACCGGATTAGCTAACGAGGCTTGACATAAATTTTGACACCCGCTCGTTTTTTTCTGTAATCTGTGTACTGTGTGAAATTATTGGCTAGCTCGCGTTAGCTAGCTAGGAAGAAATGACGGAGCTGAGAAAACGAGGAGGAGGCGGGGACCCGGACAGTTCAGAAAACATTAGCGACAAGGTAAGCTACACACTGTCCATCCAGTAATGTTAGATCGATAGCCGGCTAACTAGCTAGCCGGCAACCAGCGTGTCCCGTGGATGTAGTATTTCTGTCAAACAAATAATGTTATTGACATTTCATACAGTGAGGCTTGCCGATCATCCGAAGCTATCTTTATTTACACTGGTGGTTAGCTAGATAATATGTTGATTGGAGCTGTCATACCTTGTAACTTAATAACCACCAGCAATGACTTCGCTTGTTACATCAAGCCTTTATCTCAGTGTCCTGCCCACGGATCGGACAGTAGCTACCCAGCTAACTCGTTAGCAAAGTACAATCACCATTTTTATAACGACCTTTTCAGACGGTCATTTTGCTAATTAGCTGACTATTTAATATTTGAATCGCGGTCTGGACACTAGAATGCCGTTTTCCTTAATTTCACTTTATCTTGCTGGCTACATAGTCTAACGTTTCGGATTATAAACTTTCAATATGGTGTTAGACTCACATGTTAACAGTAGCTATTCCATTATGTAGCGATCAGTATCTTATCATTTGCTGAAGTAAACGCTAATATAGCTAAATGAGCTAACTGACTGTAGTTTTTATTAACCTTGCTAACATTGTATAGATACTACAGCGTGAACACAAACACTGAAACATGAACCAGTGCCACGGGCAGTAGACAGATACGGTAGCAATATCGTAGACTGCTTACAGTGACCTATGCAGACGTTCTATGGAAGAAATTACAACTTTTCGTCTAAGTTTTTAGCCATTTAGCTAGATAGTTGTCACCTCTGTTACACCGCGTTTTTATCTCAAATAAGCCGGTATCACCATGGCAATACCTGCCCCTTACTCTCCAGCTACCTATCCAGTTAATTAGCAGGTGCTAATCTCGTCGACAGAAAAACAAGCACCTGCCCTTCCTACATCTGAGTGTTTGCTAGCAAGCTAGCTAACCCACCTTGGTAGCTAGCTTGCTTGTCTGCATCTGAATGTGTAATAGGGAACAACACACAAGTTGGTCACCTTCATGTTTTCCACATGGATTGAATTGATTTCTTGGATATGTTTCCTGATTTCCAGCACGCGTTCTCCTACCTAGATACCCAGAACAACAGCCCATCGTGTATCACGTCATTTGTTCTCAGGCTGCATATGTTGACCTGTTGTCTCTTTCTATGCAGTGTTACAGTCATCAGACCTGAAACCTTGTACAGATATTCAAACACGTATTTTTTCTTAAGTATTCAAACTATTTGGAGTATGTTTTGTTCATTCCATCACGAGTCGGTTAACACTACGTATACTGAATTGGCTCTTTGAAAAGTGAAGTCTGTGGATTCGGAAGATGGGGGTTCGGGTCACGGGAAGGCTCCAGTATGAAATGAATGCTCCAGAGTCTAATGTCAAGCGGCCGCGGGGGTATACATAATACAAGAGAGAAACTGCCTTTTTAACCTTACTCAGATCAGTCTCTGTGGAAGCTCTGGACCTAGTCTGTCACGTCAGTTGTGCTATTATGTCAGTCTGTGGGATGCCAAGCCTGTTTTACGCGTAGTGTAGTCAACCCACATTTTTACGTTCAGTACCCAACATTTTTCTTTCATGTAACACAAACAAAACCCAAATTTGTCTATTCAGCTCTGTTTTCAGTAATATACAAGTCTTGTTCATTGGACATTGTCCCTCCCTCACTGATAAAACCTAGTTTTTCTCTTGACCTTGGATGTGATGCCTGCTGCATTAACACAATGTGTGCATCAGCTTCAACACAGGATTTTTTGTGTTGTTTTAGATTGATTCAATCTGATTTCTGATCACGACTGCGGTGGTTGATTCGGTTCATACGTTGTTTTCAGGAGATG
Source organism: Megalops atlanticus (assembly GCA_019176425.1). Classification (NCBI taxonomy): domain Eukaryota; kingdom Metazoa; phylum Chordata; class Actinopteri; order Elopiformes; family Megalopidae; genus Megalops; species Megalops atlanticus. Next base: position 35,497,499 of record CM032878.1, on the reverse strand, counting down.
GAGAAGGTGACTTTTTACGACCAAAGTCGCAGATTAATCGTGAGACACTACTGCATCCTGTACGAGAACGAGAAGTTCATTAAATTAAACTTTTTTTTTCAACGCGAATGTTTTAAAGGGCATATTGCATTTCATTTCGTTCACTGTACGCACTTGACTCGAATTCGATTGAAAGCTCAGACGGACCTACTGAACATGGAAATCTGTGGCGCTCATCTCATTTCAGGTTCTCAAATTAGGCCAGCTAGAGGCAGACATTACCTACCTGCATGCGGAAAACACGGTTCCTTCCTCTTTGATTTACTGGGAATAAGCCAAATTATAGCGGCCACAGCAGTCCTTTGTCGCCCCAGGTTCCTCAAAATATATATGCATCAGGTCGTTTCACCCGTATTTACCTCTAATTTGCTCAAGTGGTGTGGTTCAAAGGTGGAACTTTGTATTAGCTATGCATTACGGGAGTGTGCCCGCATGCCAGTGATGTCATTTCTCGCAAAAAGGGTCTAAACTTGAACCATTGTACATACTGTTATATTGAAACTCAAAACATAAAAATGTACTCTTAAACTGAAGATAAAGAGCAGCAAGAACATGTCTCTGTTTTAGATCGGATGGCCAAGGAATTTAGATATTTTTCTTTATCTTAACTTCATTGAACATGACATTTGAATAAGTCTTACCGAGGGTTCAAGTCAACATAAAACTTGAATGTCAGTGTGGTGACAAAATACCTGTAGGGATTGTAGGGAAAAGTTGTAGGGATTTACTGCATTGTGCATCATTGGTTTTGTAACTGTACTTTCATTGTCAGTTGTGCATCTGTTGTTTATGGATGTCATTTATGGGCTGGAGGTGTTTTGCTTCACCTATACACGCATAGACCATATATATAGCAGCCTCTGTGTGTGTAGGCTATTTTATCCTCAGTTGTTTTATCAACACCACCTGTAGGTGATGTGTCCTGCAATTTTCATTATCAAACAAAGAATATTGTAGGTAGTAAGAAGATTCAAAGTAATAATTAAACTGGAGAAGGTTTAGAAAGCGGGGTCATTCTTAAAACTCACATCTTAAAAGTAAAAATGAGCATTGAGAAGTACTGTTTGAACCTCTGCCAAGCAGCAGTACATTTTCTCAACAGGGCCTGAACCCATTATGTCTTTAATTGCCTCAATTAAACATCTATTTAGAGCTAATCATACCCAAAAGTACAGAATAACACTCATATTCTTTGCACATAAATGAATGTGATTAAAAACTTGATTTCACAGTAAACCCAATGCACATCTGAAACCCACATAGACTCTTTGTCAAATCACATGAAATAATGAAGTCTAATTGAAGTCAAATATCCAGCTGTTAGGACAGATATGGAAAACATGACAGGACAAGTGGGAAGACTGATCTTTAAGTCTCTCTCATCTGATGTAGTTGTAAGAAGATGATGCTATTCAGATCTCCAGGGAGTAGAAATCTTTTCTTTAACAGCAGGAAAGCACTTTGAAAGGGTGTCATCTGCTTGTAGATTTCCTGGACCTCATGCTTCATCCAGATGCAGTCCAATGGCAGCCCTTGCCCATCTGTAATCACACTGTTCAGATTGTAATTACAAGAATGAAAATTAATCACCTGCCTAATGCGGAGACAGGGAGTGTTGGAGATTCACGCAGAGCGACGCGGTGGAACACAGTGCGTGTTCTGAGAACATTAGGCCATAGCCCATAAGCCCACTGTGCCACAGACACTCTGGCCAGCACAGCCCTCTGTTATATTGCCTTGCCGTCCTCTCTCAAGGTCAGCGTTCGCATTTGTCAGCTGCCCAGGAGTCATAGCTAGATACAAGATGCAGTTCGTCTGCATCCTGCTCGTGTCATTCGTGATTACGGGAGCAGAGAGTACCCCCCAGACTTGGCCTGACCTTGCTGTGATACCGCCTATCCCCCACCCCCCACCCCCACCCCCACTCCGTTGCATCACAGACCCGTTGACTCAGAGTCATTCTTCAGAAGAGGAACAAAAGCAGGTCACCTACTACACACAATCCTGATGAACAGTCCATTAGAAAACAGCTAAAAGGAGCTGTTTGTTTTTGTGGTCGTGTGTCTTCTGTTTAGTCTTTATTGTGACACAGACAAACACATGAAATTCATAGCCTGTTGCAACCTAATCTGTCATTCTGCCAATTTATTTTTGTTGTATTGTGTTTAGTTGCTGTCCTGACAACAGGCATAAGAGAATCCTTGTCTGTTGTTGTGCATTTTTGCACAGATCTGCACCATATGAATAAGTATTCAACGGTCATGTCATTAAGTGAATCGCAGCTAAAAATACGATTACGTGATTTATGTCTGTGTAATATTTATCTATTACATTGTAGATACTTATCACGACTCTGTTATTCATGTCCTGTGATTGACTGCATTTACCTGTAAAGGCTGTTTAGAATATGAGGTGTACACACACAGATAAGATGGTAACCTACAGAGTCAGGCCAAGGAGGAGCTTGGACATTAATTAAACATCAGTTGATTCAGGTCTATCAGCAAGTTCAGGGTTAGGAATGGACAGAGAAAGCAGAAGAAGATGAAGAATGGATGTTCGCTTGTGGTTCACCACCTGTTTTGGTGGAATCACTCACATGAGTGCATGTAATTTTGTGAAAATCTGAAAGCAGCCTTTGTTATCATAAAATATAGAATGTATGCTATATTACCTTTCTTTTAAACATTCAGTATAGGTAGATTATTAGTTGTAGGATATGGATCCATGGGTGCATCCCTGGGGTGGTAGTGGTGATTTAGACTTTAAATAACTACGAGGGTGTTTTATGCATATTAGAATGAACAGGGCCTGAATTTCATTTTTCAAAATGGGGGGGAATTCCCCCCTCAGTGATTCACATGGGGGGGATTTATTCAGTTTGGGGGGGATTTATACAGTTTTGGGGGAACACTACTAGCGGGCTTAAATATCCACTACTCAGATCGAAAAGATCTCTACAGTAACTCTTCGTCACCATTTGAGGTATCCATTTTAGCAGACTATTCATTTTGATATCTCCTAATTTGGATGGCATTGTCATACACACGTATTAATATTCCCACCAGTCATCTAAGATATGCACTGTTAAGTTTTGGGTGGAGGGTAGAAAACCACCACAAAATGAAAGAAAACCTTTACAGCATGACATTGCTGACTGACTGTAATATCATCAAACACCAATTGCATTTTTCTAGCTGCACCAGTAAGGCTCTAGGAAGTGTTTGGAAGGTTGTGTGCCTTTCAAGTCCACTAGTTTTACAACCTCCTTAGTGTTGCTTTACACAGCTGCTTCTTCCCTCATCTTCATGCACTATTCTTTAAGTCTCTCATAATCTTCATTTCATTAAAAAAGAAAAGAAATCAGACTTTTCTTAGGTTTTAAAAATGGTATGTTTACTGAACTAATTTCATGACACAAGTCTAACTTAAAACAATCTGCTGACTTTTCAAGATTCTTTTAACTATGTCTTTCATTTGTCTCTTCTTTTATTGGTCATCTCTTTAATCTGCATCAGTGTCCTTTGCCTTTTCCTTTTTATAGCTCATTTTTCTATTCTCATGCTGATCTAATCCCTGTCATGTCTTCAATTAAAACCAGAAAACACTGTCAAACTGTTCTTAACACTGAATGGATTTACAAACTTAGTTTCAGTCAACGTACAGAACTTGTGTTTACATGAGAACAGTCTTTGTTGACTTTTCAGGATTCTTATAAATTTCTGTAGTCTCTCCTTCTACTTCTCTTAGTGGTCATCTCTGATCTGTAGTGTCCTTTGCTTTTTCCTTGTAATATAGTCTTATCCTCTTAGAGCCTTGTCTCCTGTGTCATATCTTTAATTAAAAAACACTTAGAAAAAAATTCAAATTTTTCTTAACACTGAATGAATTTATAAACTTAATTACAGTCCATGTACAGAATTTGTCTTTGCTGACTGCAGGATTCTTTTACATAGTCTTTCTTACTCCTTCTCCTTGTGGTCATCTCTTTTATCAGCATCAGTGTCCTATGCTTTTCCTTTTAATCCATTTTTTTCTTATATTCATGCTCTGATCTAATCCTTGTCATCTTCATGTCTTTAATTAAAAAAAATGTATCAAACACTTCTTAATTTATGAACTTTGTATTTCCAGTTTTGAAATACGGGACACTCCATCTCCTTCAAAAATCTAACTAGGGGGCTAAATTTTGAATTTGGCATTTCCTCCTCTGCAACGAAGTTGGCAGTTTTCAGAAGGCCTTTTGTTTCCTCCTCGCACTGTAACTGGGCGACTTCAATCGCGTTAGCGATGGCATTCTTAGCTAAATCAGCCTCACGCTTGCGTTTAATGGCTGCGGTATGGGAAACGCCATTTGAATGACGAATTAACGTTGACGTCTTGTAACATCTGCTTTTAAAAATCGCAGGGCTATGGGTTTTGCAAATCGAGCAGCTCATTTCACCATCATTAAATTCGAGCCAAGGATATATTTTCAGCCAGGCTGCCTGAAATTTGTCTTTGGGCTTCCCCTGTGCAACGTCGACGTTACCTCTCGTCCTGAGACCTCTCGTCAACGGTATCACTCACACTGCTGTGACCACCACTATTAACGTTAGAATTGGATTCAGGAGTTTTCCTCTTAGCGGGTGAAACTTCTGGCACTGTACATGACCGTTTTAGCCAGCGGTCCATGTTTGCATGGCTAAGAATGTTTACCAGCGAGAGAGGGACAGCGCGCGCGTTTATCTGTCTGAGTGTCTCTGTGTTTTTTTTTTTTTTTTTTCCCTGAGTAGGCTACAGGGGGAGAGATGGTTCAATTCAAGTAACCCAGGTCGGAAGGTGGTCCGTTCGTCTAATAGTCCCACATTCACACTGATCCATTATTAGATTTACGTTGTCAGACAGTGCAGTAAATGTGTGCGGGATTCTCTCGCATTAGAATGGTTAAAGGTGCGGGAATTAAAAAAAATATGCGCAATACCCGCAATCCCGCGCCCAAATTCAGGCCCTGATGAAAGTACACTCCCTGCTCACGCCCATGATCACACAAAGGCGTTACAGTTTTCGGCATCTGAGACACTCCTCTTTTTAACCAGCGTTTCACTCTGGAATTCAGAGGATTTGTTTAGTTTGTCACACAGCTTTTTGAATGAATGTGAAAAAAGGAACAGCACAAGGTAAAAACAATATAGAAGCAATACATGTGAGAATATTTTTAGAAGTGGTAATTCTGTCATTGCTCCATAGAGAGAGGCCAGCAGGCCATTCCTCTCCCTGCCCACTATGGCACAGAGTGCTGTTTGCTAACCCATAGTGGATTTTGTAGCTTGGCTCCGGGAGCTTACTACAGGCATTCAAAGTCCCATGCTAAATAGCTTCCACTGTCAGCTGCCCACGAGTGCAGTCCGCTGTGCAGGAATCCCTAATTAGGCCTCTTTTTTTCCCCCTCGGCAAAGCATTTAAAGGGCCTGCAGTCCAGTCAGAATTCATTCAGTCAAAATCAAAGTGGATTATGGGAATCCCCCTTTCCAATCAAGGTCGCTGAAAACATCTGACACCCGTCAGTGTGATCTCTGATTGGCTGCGATAAGGGAAGTTGTTGAGGCGCAAGGGAGCAGGTAGTGGTGCGTGCGGGTGGGGCCCGAGTAAGGTCACGGAGGTGCAGGGCTGGAGCTTTTTCCTCCCTGCAGGGATTACCGTAGTCCCATTTAGTGGAGCTCATTACCTGGCCTTACTGAAAATCCCCTTGCTCCACAGAGAGGACATTTTTAGCCACGAGGAGACTGTACTCACACAGAAGGACTGCACTGTTTTTCAAGTCAAAACAGATCCGATGAGTTTTAGCTACAGTCTGGCTTTTCGGTGTGTGGCTATGTAATGTAGCCTGCATATTAAAAGGACCTGCTTCTGGTATGAACCTCAGCTATAATTACTCTAAATCAGACAACACTGAGATGTGTTTAAATCTTCAGAAGGGATTTAGCAGTCTGTCAAAGCAAAATGTGAAATACCCATTCTTTAGCTGCTGCTGAAAGTCTTCAATTTTATTTTGCTGTTTTGACCTCCATCTACCCTGCAATATGAAACTAAAATTAGCTATATGAAAAAAATGCTAGATGAAAATTCATGCTTCAAGCCCAATGTGACCTCTCACGTACTGTGAGACTTGCAGATTCTCATTGTGCTGGGTTTCAACAATAGGGTGAAATTCCACACTAAGAACTTGGGTGTTTCCTTATTTATTAGCCATACTTCTCGTGTTCAGTGGCACACTGACCTCCAAACACTTTTTACTTTTAGGGATCCTTTTGAGCTTACTAATGTACCATTCATTGGCTCAGATTCAATCTGAGTGCAGTGCACTTTGTGCTAAACTTTGACTAATAAGTATTTTCAGTTATGACCTTTTTAGGGTCTGTCACAGTATAACGACCTTTATTTAACAAGGAGGGACAAGTGAGTTGTAGATGACAGTTGAGGTGGCCAGATTAATTTAGGTTTTGATTTTTTTGAGGGTGTGTACACAGCCTGGACATCTACACGTAAGGCCTCTATTCAGTCCCACCACGGTGCCCTTTAGTCCTTTGGATAATTTAAGCAGGCATTACTAATGAGAACACGACTTAAGAGGCAAGCATTACTCATCCTTTATGGCATCATTTAGAACAAATATCAGACTATTACAGGTGAAGGTCTAGAGGAGCATGTTATGTACTCAGCCACCTAGTAGATGCATAGATTCTACATGATACTGGATAACCTACTTGATGCCTTCCTGTCAGCATTAGAGTGGCTGCGATGTGAATGTGTGGGCATTAAGACTCCATATCTGGTAGGAGGTAGTGAAGGGATTACGGCTGTCTGAGAGCTAGCAGAGCAGGAACATTAAAGCTGTGTCGCACAGAAGCACAAGGGAGGATACTCCAATTCTGCTCTTTTGGTTTTGAGATATAATGTCTGGACATATTTTTAGATAAGAGATTTTTGTTAGTGTTAGTATTAGTGTTATTGTTAGTGTTAGTGTTATGTAGGCAGGGCATGATTACATTTATCAGAGGTCTGGTGATAATTTCTGCAGCCTCTTCAAAAATATATATTTTTTTTATTCTAGCAATTTAGCACATGACTGCAATTGACCGCATTGGGAAATCTATTGTAATGCAGCACCAGTTGACTAAATACATTCAGCTAGCTACATACATGTGGATTTTTAAAACTTCATCTTTGGGTCAATGTGTGTGGATGTTGGCATTCATATCACTGTTATTAGTAGAATCAACTGTGTAAGTCTTCCAGGTATTATTTAGCTAAGTGAGGAATCACATAATTAGCCTCACTGCTGTGCAAAAAAATCTGTCTGCCCCCAAAAGTGCATAGAGCGAAGTTCTGTGAAAGACACTTTTAAATGTCAAAAACTATCTGAAACTATCTGTACTCTTGGTGTACTACAGGGAACAAACACAATACTCAAATTGTTTGAAAAGCTTTCCTAGAATGTGCCTTTTTTCTAGTAATAGTGCACATAGGAGAAATGAATCTATGGGCCTTTCATTTGATGGACTCATCCAGCCTGCCCTGATATCACTGACTGATTTAAAGTATGGGTGCTGCTTATGTAAATTGTAATCTAAACTGTATTGTATAGTGGTAGATGGCAGGTGATGATAATTCCAGATATTTGCATTAATAGAAATGTTTTACTTCCACTTGTGGTGTTTGGATCTTCTTTACACTGCATATCCCATTAACTATTCAGTGCTGTAAAAGTAATGAGGAAATGACACAGTATTGCCCTCAGATAGTCTGTAGGTCACCATTAATTGTGTAACAATGCAGTATCTGCCCTTCTAGATGCTTAGCAGGGTTTCACATTACCAGTACTTCCCTGTTGTCCTGTATGTTGTCCACCTTCCTCAGGTGTTTTACTGCCTGTATTATCAATGCATTCGAAAGACATTTTTCCCATTTTTGCACATCTGACTGTCTTGCTTTCTTTCATCTCTGTTTTGCATGAATTAATTCCATTCTTTGAAAAATATATTTTATGTTTTGGCCTTGCAGTTGTGTACTATTAGCCTTGGAAAACTGGCCCAAGTCTTGACACTCTAGGGACTGTGACCAGGTGAGGTGCTGTGTGTTGTGTTCTTGGAGGTGCCCCATTAACTGGTTCCTTAGAGTAACTGTGTAATTATCTGCATTCCATAACTGGTATTACCACTGTAAATTACTACTGTAACCCTCACACTGACAGCAACCACAGTGAAACTGCCGTATTTCTGTCCACAGTGCCCTACCTCATGGTAAATCTGGATATCATGTGTTTATGTGCTCTCCCAACTGAGAGTATGTACAGCTACGATGTCTTTTATTATTAGCCTAATAAAGTTTTTCTCTGTGTCTCTTTGGCCTACATTTGCATAATAAACAGAAGCAAGGTTTGCACACCTCAAAAATTAATTGATGTTTCTGTTTTCTGTACTTTTAAAATATACATATACAAGGAGTGGATACTCTATTGAGGTGCATTGTGACAGATGGAGGGCAGCTGAAGAGAGATAGACAGAAAATGGAGAAGAAGATGAGAAAGATATTCATACAGCTTTTCATGAATCCATCTCTTAAACCCTACAGCAATGCATTAAACCCCTTAGAGAATCACATCAGCATTATTGATCTCCTGTAAAGTTGAAAGAACATCCTGTGGCAAATTTTCATTGCAGCTGGATGCAGGTTTGTCTTCTCCTTAATTAATTGAAAGTTGTAGATTACTGTTGTTGTTAATTTGAACCCACTTTGTGACGAGGGCTGCCCCCTCTCTCAGCCAAACTTGCTCCCATTGACCGTGGTATTGCTGCTAATTAGAGATGGAGAGTGAGGGCTTTGGCCTCTTGCTAATTTTAAACTGTGCTCCCTTTCTTGACTTTGGCCTTATTTAGCATGGTTTTAGGGAAGATGGCCATGAAAGGGAAATTTTCCAGAAATGCTAGCAGCTGTTATGATGGACGGCGGAAACTTAACCAGCCGTTGCGTGCGCCCAAGAAGAATCACCTTGTGTTTCCAAAATAGCTGTGCATAAACACCTCAAAGCCACCACCCTGACTAGCCAAGACAGCTGGGTTGGCGCTAGAACAATACACTCCTTGCCCCATACCTTAGTGTGTCCCTAATACCGTCAACTTTGGAAGCTCAGAAAAAGCGCTGCTTTAGAGATCCGCTTATAAACCCCTGGTTTCTCTCATAGTTTGCAATATATGCCATCGCAACAGCTGTAGAAGATGTGCTTTTCTTGTAAATGGATCGATCATGCTGCTGGTTTTGCAGAGAGTTCCATTCAGTCATACATGCTCTGGGTAATGTGCCTCTGTGCTCTGGGACAGAATGCACATAATCAGACTAAGACAGATGATGATTCTGTCAGCAACTTCCAGCTGTCTTCAGTGACTCTATGCCATGTCAGGCTGTGACTGCTGTTTTAACCTCTAATGTTGCATTAGTTGATGCATTTAATTACTGTTTTTGTATGAATTGACCATTGGAGCTGCGTCATTCCGTACACTCTGTACCAATGGGTAGTTTTAAACATTTTCAACTTTTTCGACGTGCTGCATGCCACAAGGCCACATCCCCACATCTTAATGCTACCTCTCTGTCGTGTAATGGGGCGGCAGTATAGAATAGTGGTAAGAAGCAGGGCTTGTACCAGAAAGGTTGCTGGTTTGATTCCCCACTGAGGCACTGCTGTTGTACCCTTGGGCAAGGTACTTAACCCAGAATTGCCTTTGTAAATATCCAGCTGTGTAAACAGGTAACATACAACATAGCCTATGTAAGTTGCTCTGGAAAAGAGTGTCTGCTAAGATGCCAGTAATGTAATGGTAATGTAATGTAATAGTAGATTAAAATAGTTTATGAAGCGCAGTGCAGAATAAGCCAGAGAACATTTAACTTGCTGAATTTTTTTTTTTAACACCCCGATCTGTTTAAGTGATGATCCTTATCTGTCATTCTGTTTCCTGCTGCCATCTTCCTCTCCAGCAGGCCGTTAGTTGTGCAGTGTCACTACTGTACTGTACATAGGCCCCACGTACAGTATGCCATGGCATGGCAAGTGCAGACGGAGTCGGACAGCCAGCCACCCATGTTTTGAAACACGATCCAGCCTGGCATTTACACAGCTTGGAGGACACTTATTTTTGACTATGCTTGTGCCTCGTTAGCTGGCCCGTGTTGTTGTTGTTTTTTTTTTTTTTTTGGTCAAATACTTAACAAGCACTTAACATGCTTTCAGAGGAATTTGAAGGGCTTCTCAAGTTATTCTGATACATTTTTCTTCCCCAGAGACATGAATTAGCACCAGCTGGCACTGTGGTGACAGATTTTTCTAAAGGGCTCATTCAGTTTACAGGGTTTATTAAACAGCAATTTGAGCGCTCGCTTCACGGGGTGTGGGCTTTTAACTGAGGCACATGATACAGACTTGCATACCCTGGCGAGTGCTCAGGCCAGAGGATTCAAGTGCATGAAGGTATGGCAGTGCCTAACCCAGTTTACTTGCTTAGGGGGTAAACTAGGTTAGCCAATGCCTGTGACCTCAGACTCATTCAGCATCAAAATCATTATTTTAAAACAAACATTCATTTAAAAAAAAAGTAAAAATTCTAAAAACAGAGACACAGTGGCCATATTGCATGTTAGCAATCGTCCTTATAATCAAAGTCTGAATCGCAGGTGTTTTGCGTTTCAAAACTGTACATTCAGGTGGTTGAAATGTAGTTACTGTTTTAACACTTTTTACTGAGAATGAACATGACAGTACCACAATCCAGGATGACCTAATCTAACAAGGATACAGAGGTGATGTAAACTCAAGCCTAACAGGACCAGTGACTGACATTTTAATGGTAATCTGCTGTTTTGTTTTTGCTTTGGCATTTCAGACCTTACTGTACTCTGTCAGTCGGCATAATTTTGCAGTAGGCAAGCATCACAACAAAACTGTATGTGGAGAACTGGAGACACTGTGATGGGAGAAAGCCTTTAAGATGGATCCAAGTCCCTGTCTTGGTACTTCCATTACCACGCATTGACTTGAACTTGAGCCTACTCTGAACATTAGTGAGAGACACCTGAAATTTTTCAGTTATGATCAGTTGTCTTTACTACCTCCAGTTTGTATTTTCAGGTGGTCTGACTCATTGCAGAGGTGGTCTTTATCTCTCATTGATAGGACTGGAAGGCTGTGAAGTTGTTTAAACAGCAGTGAAATCTTACTGCTTCAAAATCTTATCTTTTTCCGGTTTCCTCTCTTTTTGTACCAGTCACATCAAATCATGGCCAGAGTGACAAGCAGCTACCCTAAGGAACTCTAATGACATGTGATACCTCTGTTTTTAGAATCTGAGGTACTGAGCAGAAGAATTGGAATCAGAATTTGTGCACTATGGCAGATTTGCACCACACACCTTTAAAATGGGGAAAGGGGATTGCCATATACCTTATCAGAAATGTGGTGCCATGTTGAATTGTTCATAGCTCTGTGTGCATGTCTTTAAATGAAAATGAATGTGTGATTCCTATACTGTAACATTTATCGCTGTAGTGTGTAAGCAGCTTGATTCCATGTATCCTCTCACAAATTCATTGAACCAATCAAAGACATCAAATTGTCATAATTTAATGTGGCGCCCCTTACAGAACAAATGATATTACGCCAGGATATTATGACAGAGGGACAGGTGACAAAAGGATATTGTCAGACACAACAGACTGGGCCTAAGTACCTCTTTTCCCTCTGATAAATGCGGGGATTAAGCATTGCAGTGTTGGCGTGGCCTGTGGGACAGCGCTGTCATGCAGCCAGGAATCCGCCCTCACTGGTCTCTCGCTCTGAGCAGGAGGCAGATGGAGAGGACAGACTGGGCCTGCCCGGAGAGCCGGACATAGACGGAGAGGGGGAGCCCAAACCGGACACCCCGGAGGTCCCTCAGTCCGAGGACAGCACTCCGCAATGTCTCAACAAAGCCCTGGAAGGGCTCTCCTCCAGGTAGGCCACCCTCTTTAAAAAGGGGCTGGGTTTCTCGGTCTCTTAAAGCCGACAGCTCGGTGTTTGCCAGAGCTAAAATTGTTTAGCACTTTGCCCTTCTGTTTGCTTTGAATGTAACACCAGCCAGCTGGTGAACAGTGTTTCTGTCAGATGATATGCATAATGATAAATGAATGATGTCTGAACTGCTATATAAAGGTTCATTTAAAATATGGAAGTGAGGTTGAAGCAGTTGATGAAGTAGCTCTGTGCCTCAGGCATTGAAAGGTTGCTGGGTGAATTTCGACATGTTATTTTTCATGCTCTGCAGTCTGCAGAGGATTTGGAATTCTGCATATGCTCTGGGCATATGGTCAGAGATGAAGCTTTTTTTTTTTTTGACTCACACGACCATGAGGTCTGCCGCAGTGTGCCTTTGCGGCCGTTAATCCAAGTATAGGAGGCTTTGGTGAAATCAGCAATGTTTGTCCTTTAACCTCATTTGGTGGCCTGTGCTTTATGTTGCACGAATCAATATGTGAAGAACAGAGCTAATATTTGATGTGCAGATGAGACACTAAGATGAACGAATGAGGGGAACGGGGGGGGAGGGATTAAAGGGTATCCATCAGGACGCCTGTAATCCTTATCAGTTTTGCTGATGGATGGACGGATTTGCTGCAGCCGCCAGCCACAGTCTCTATTCCAGCACTGTTTCCAGAGGACAGCGCTGAGACTGTGGTTGTTTTGCTTACCGCGGAGTCAAGTGAATGGCACAGCGTTAGTCACTCTTTGTTATTTGATGATGCTGCCTTTGGCATTGACAATCATAAACAAGGTTTATTTCCAGTCATGCAAACAAGCATATTGGTGTCTTCTGTTCTGTCTTACAATGGCCATGTCGTAGTGTAGTAGTACACCCTTTGCATTGAAATCGTTGTCAGATAATTATCAGTGATAAGGAAGCACGCAGTCTGTGTTTGCACACCACTTGAAAACGAGTGTGGTTACTTGACCCAGCATGTGCAATTTTTTTCTTGTCTACAGATGGAAAAACTGGTGGATACGAGGGATTTTGTCATTAACAATGATCTCCGGCTTCTTCCTGATGATCTACTTGGGACCTATCATGTTAATACTGGTGGTAGGTTTCCTGGATGCTCCAGTTATTCTGCCCCAGTTAAACTGGGGGGGGGGGATGAACAGATGTAACATAATATGCAAATGGAGAGTAGAGTTATGGTGTAATTTCTAAGTTTGGACAGTCATGCATTATGAAGAGAACCTGGCAGAATATTAAGATCACCCTCATCACACACGCGCACACACACACACACAAACACACACACTTTTTCTCTCTCTGTCTCTGTCTCTCTCTCTAGCTCTTTTTCACTCTTAATCGCATACATCCAGGCACACACACACACGCTCTCTTTCTAGCTCTCTCTCACAATCACATTCTCTGTCACACTCTCATACACACACACACAAACACACATACACACACATACAGTCACATTTTCTTTCTATCTCTCTCTCTCTCTGTCCCTCTCACCCTCTCTCTCTCTCTCTCAAACACATGCGCATACTCACACTCTCCTTCTAGTGCTTTCTCTTTGTCCATCTCTCCCTCACTCTCTTCTCTCTCTCTCTCTCTCTCTCTCTCTCTCTCTCTCTCTCTCTCTCTCTCTCTCTCTCACACACACACACACACACACACACACACATTAGCTCCACCCATCTCCCATGTCCAACACCCAAACGCACCCCCTGCCTTCCTGCCCTCCCAGGCCTCTCATGTATGTCTTCCAGAGTGGGATATTTTTAACATGCCTTGTCACTGCTCAATGGTGGATTCTGTTTCAGGCAGTACTATGTCCTGGAAGCCACTGGAGACTGTTTCCTGATTAAGACAGCACAGCCTGCAGCAGTATGCCTCTCCATTCTCCAAACCTTTTGCTGTTTGATTTCTTAAAGATATTTTTTTACAAAATTATCTCTCAAGTCACCTCTCTTGAGTGATCAAAAATAAAACAGTGCTAATCATGTCAATCATACAGAAAGGCCATGTTTCTGAGTAACTGAGAAGATCTGTTTTTTATCTGTTATATTCCAAATAGGCTGTTTCAGGACATGCACAAGGGACTATTTCACTCCTTGTGGTTTACATTGCATTTCAAAAGCAGACAGGTGTTTCACATCCTGCGGTGTAAGCAGGGGCAGGCTCGCTTCCTAGGGGGTAGCAGCTGTACAGACTGATAACAGGATTGCAGAACATCAATTTGTTTTGCAACTTTAAACAGCCTGTTTGTTCAGATATAAATCAAGAAAGTGTTGAACTTGCCCCACATTGGAGCAAGAGGAAATGAAAGCTCAAATTCAGGGCTTGTGTCACTTGCATGACATACATCACCAAACCACACTGTATATGCATCTCTAACCCACTGTTTTTTTGTCAGCTGTCCACTTGCAAAACAAGAAATATGTAGATGTATGTATTTGTATGCAGCGTACGAACGTCATCAGATGCATCAAGTTGGGGCAAATTTCAAATGAGTGCAAACTGAAGATGTCCATATTATTAATTGCGATTCATTGACATACCCCCCTCTTTTATTCAGAGTAATCACATTTGGAACAAAGCCTCAATTGGAATACTGTTTTCAGACAAAGATGTTTATATGGTCTTGTCATCTTACTAATTCTTCAATATTCTGACTGATAATGAAATTTCAGAGTGCATGCAAATGGGATCATTGATATTCAGAAATACTGCTTCTGGCTGTTGGTACATGTTTCCGTTTAACTCAGAAATGGAATTGGAAATTGAATGAGTATCTGTGGAGTTCCTCTGTTAAGCTGTCTACCCTTTTGCTGCAATTCAGCATAAGATTTATGGTCCACAGAGGAGCAGTCATCTGTGAAAAAAAGAAATCACCAGACCCTGGCGCTTTGCTCCCTTATGTCTTGCAGTGTCTCGTCCTTTGGTACCCAAATGCTTGTTTCCACACTAAATTCACAAATCGAATGTTTTCTTTTTTCAATGTCAGGTCATGACCATTCAGATCAAGTGCTTCCAGGAGATAATAACCATCGGGTACAGAGTGTATCATTCCTACGACCTCCCCTGGTTCAGGACTCTAAGCTGGTAAGCCATTGCACAATGTGTAAGGTGAGATCACAGCAGGGTGTCGGTGTCTGAGTGGACCCCGCGTCTGACACGGCTCTCAGTCCTTCCTTTTTGTCTCAAGTGAAAAGCATAAACTTTCTTCTCAAAGAACCAACGTCCTTTCAAATTCAGAAGTGAAGGAGAAAAAAAAAAACAAAATATTTCACTTTTTGTGACCCAAGAGGCCTCCTGTATTATTCAGGCCAATGCTAAGGGCCTGACCAAAGCCAAATGAGAAGAAGCTGGCTGCATAACACTGTGTAGTCAGGATGCTTATCATAAAGAGCCAATCAGCCACACAGCCACTCAGCAATTGCCACCTTTGAATGGGATTTCCCCCTCACACCCACCAAATTGCATTGCTGTTGAATGTCCAATCCTCTGTCGACCTGGCTAGCTGAATGGTCTCGGCAGTGCACCTGAAACCTGGCTGAGCTGTGCCTAGTGTGAAATGTGACTCTGCGCTGTCCTTGTCATGCGAGAAGACGGATAGTCATTCCTTTCTGACCCCCCGCATCGCAAAGTATCTCTGATTTGGGCTGGAATTCAATCTGGCAGTGTTGCGGTTTGTCCTTAACCTTGAATACAGAGAAATGCAAGCGTTTCTTTCTTTTTTACTTTGTCCTTTACACAAGGTTGTGAGGCTGGTGGTCTCTTGTCCATGAATCGAAGAAAAGTATTTTACAAGAGAAGAAAAGGAAGTTTGGTAACACTTACTTAAATAAATTACTCAATGTTAAGAACAAACTGCTTTGTTCCTAGATTCAGTTCCAGTTATAGAGAATGTTACAGGGTTAAAGTGTCAACAGTATTCACATGGATTGCAGGTGCCATTTGATTTGTTCAATGTTAAGCGTGCTTTCATGCATCGCAGGTA
The DNA here is from genome assembly GCA_019176425.1 of Megalops atlanticus. Lineage (NCBI taxonomy): Eukaryota > Metazoa > Chordata > Actinopteri > Elopiformes > Megalopidae > Megalops > Megalops atlanticus. Next base: position 35,481,410 of record CM032878.1, on the reverse strand, counting down.
CTTTCTGATTTGCGTGAACTACTTCTTCTATGGAGAAACGGTGGCGGACTACTTCGGCGCATTGGTCCAGAGGGAGGAGCCTCTGCAGTTCCTGGTGCGCTACCATCGGTTCATCTCCTTTGCGCTTTACCTGGCAGGTGAGCCGCTCCATCCGACCGTATCACTCCCCAGGACTGAGGAAGTGTTGTGGGCCTGGTGCTGGTGAAGAGATGTGTAAGGAGGCTGTATTGCCCTGAATTTATAGTCCACTGCTGTGAGTGGTCATTCGGGCCGACTCCTTTACTCATTAAAGGGCATAATTCACACTGGTTGCCCAGTTAGGCAACATAGCCACTTGTAGTAGTGCAGCCTATTTGTAGTGCATTATAGCATGAGAAAATATAACTACTCAAGAATTAATTGGTGCAACTCCGTCATTTTCCATTGTGTATTTCAGACAAGCATTCAGTGGTTTATATAAACCATTGGATATAGTATGAATAAAGAACTTAAGTGGCGTTGCATTTTTCTACACATTGTTAATTTTGATAAATAAAACGAAAGCATCAGTGCCTGCCGTTACAACTCGCAGATGATGATAACGAGACATTTGTGCAGAAATGTATTTTATTGTTGTTTTGAAAGTCAAAAATGCCTCAGCCTACAGCAGTCTGCTTGCTGGCCACTGGACCTATATGTACAAATGTGTAAACACATTTCCTTAATGATTTACATATCTGTTCTAAGGTTCAACTACAGCACAAGTATGCTTAAGCGGTATTGGGGTATCAGTCTGGTACATTTAGTTAAGCCTGGGAGCTTTATCCAAGGAGCATATGTTCAAGTGCAGGAAATCACAATTGCAATTGTTCTGTTTTATTCCCCACCGGAATAAAAGAAACTGACCGCATGTTATTTACTCTTTGCAGGTTTCTGCATGTTTGTACTGAGTTTAGTGAAGAGACATTACCGCCTGCAGTTTTATATGGTGTGTATCAGCGATGTAACCACCAGTACTAACACCACAGAATTGACTGCCACGCTAGCCATGGTGTTGAGGGACCTCACCAGTGGGAGATACTGGACGCCCATGTTTTTATTTACAAAGTGCAAAATCCCCCACAATGCATTGCATGATCCTGAAAACACCAGCCATCTCTGATGGCTATGCATTTTCTTAGTGAGCTACTACTGTGGAGCAGGGGATGGTCTTTATTGGTTATTACATTTTCACAACATCTGAATGGCCCGTGGCATTCAGAGTTGAACACAGAATCATTTTTGAAGGCAAACTAAACACTACATCTTAGGTTCAGTACAGTTTGAAACATATACACAGTAACAGTACAGGTAAATCTTTTGTATATTTCTGCACTGTAGGCATATTTGATGTGTCATATTGTAGAGCCACACAATACTTACAGCCCCATAAACTGTCATTTTTCTCTCTATTCAGGTTTCATGGATACAGCATATAAGTGTGCTGTATCAAATTCTAACAATATTTTATGATCAACTGTGATGGCATGATTAACTTAGACTAGCTGTTTTAAAATCAGAACTTCTGTCTAAAATGCTAAACTGATACATCCAGTTCTTGGCAGTAAGTATTACTCATCTGCATTGTGTTCTCTGTAGGCTGATATAGCCATGTGATCATCAGTGTCTGTCTCATCACCCGGCGTACTGGCGTGTGATTCAGCTTTTTCAGTCTTCTTGTACCGTTGTGTGTACCGTCAAGTGTTTTTGGTGGTCTGGTGCGTTGCCAGCGTTGAAGTCGTGTGTGTTGTGTTTGCCATTTCAGTTTGCTTGGACCCATGTGACGCTGTTGATTGTGGTAACTCAGTCACACCTTGTCATTCAGAACCTGTTTGAGGGAATGATCTGGTAAGCGGGAACCGCACTCACTGTGATTGGCCCTGTCTAAGCTGTCAGCAGTTCAACCATTCAAACAGAATATAAAAAAAAAATAGAAAAACACTGTAAATGCACTGCTTTGCAGTAATGGGCCCTAGTGTCAGTCAAATATCATCTCTGTTCTGAAAGTGAGGAACTTACATGTGTTTGTTATGTGTCATAAAACTTTGTAGCTAGCACTTCCATCATCCCAAAATGTATTTCTTCTCTTCATTCAACCAGATGTGTTTGTCATCTTTTTGACTGATCCGTGTAGAATATCTCCTTAAAACTAGACCATTCTTTGTAGTTTCAGCCCATAACAGAGTATAATGTTACAATAATAAGAGTTCATAGTTTGAAAGAAAATTATTGTTATACATTACGTATTCAGTAGAAGAGATGAAGGCTTGTGATGTGAAATGCTACGCACAGTGCTTTAAAGCTAATCTTTTTGTCTGTGCCAAGGTTTATTGTTCCAATATCCATTGTGATCTGCAATGACATCATGGCTTACCTCTTCGGCTTCTTCTTTGGAAGAACGCCATTGATTAAGGTAAATATCAATTAACGCTTGCGCTTTTGGTCTAAAATACTGTTTGTGGTGAGATAATGGCAATACACCTCAGTATAGAGTACCTTTTTACCTTTTACATTCTTTTGAGCCACACTTTAGTGTCTTCTGCATATTGTTCAGACCCAGTCATCTGAGTTGATGGAACCCAGGAAAAAGGAAGTAGTCTGATACAGTTCATTTTTTGGTCAGTCATGAGGGGAAATTATCATCGTAGCAACACAAATGTAGTGGGTTACTATACAAAACACAGGGGTCTCATACAGAGTGATTGCACAGTTGGCTAAATGTTGGAGGAAGCTGGACTTACTCAGCCTTGTTTGTCTCCTGGCAGCTCTCTCCAAAGAAGACCTGGGAAGGCTTCATCGGAGGATTCCTCTCCACCGTGGTCTTTGGATTTATTGTGAGTGGATATGTGGAAGATACCCCAAGTTTATATCATATCTATGACTTTTGTTGTCTGTAATCTTTGCCTGCTCCACAGTTTATCTTTAACTTTAGGTGACCTCTTCAAGTATATGGTACAATTTTCACGCCTTGTTGGGTGCTCTGTGAGCAGAGAGTAACGGGGCAGCAGTGCAGATTATGCGTGGTGGTAAAGGGAAAGGCGGCAGTGCAGATTATGCACGGTGGTAAGGGGGAAAGGGTTGAGACCAGAAGGTTGCAGGTTCCAATCCCATGTGGCACACAGCTATTTGTATGGTTGAGCAAAGTCACCCTAGTTGCCCTGGATCCATGTGCCTGCTAAGCAAATAAATGACGTGCTGTGATTAAGAAAAAATGTGTAAATAATGAAAACATAAAACTTGGATTCATTTGTTCTGATTCGCTCAGTAAGCTCATTGAGGTCATTTCCTGTTGAACACCCCCCCGTGGCCCTGTGCTTTCAGTTTGCCTACCTCCTGGCGCAGCACCAGTACTTCGTGTGCCCCGTTGAGTACGACAGCGAGACAAACCGGTTCGCGGTGGAGTGCGAGCCCTCCGAGCTCTTCCTGATTCACGAGTACACCCTCCCGGCGGTGCTGCAGAAGACCCTCCGATGGGTGAGGACCGTATCAACCACACAGCAACCACAGCGCTTTGTGGGGAATGGGCCTTCTGTTCCACTGAGCAAGTTTATCTACATTTGCACAAATGCGTTATGGAGCGTTTGCTCAGTCAAGATGTTTATTCATGTTTCATGTCCCCCACCCCCATTTTCGCTGTAGGACTAGAACACGCTGCCCATCTGTTGACAGGATGATTTCTTATGTGGCCACAGACTGTTCCAGGGCTTCGGCAGCATCAGCAGATTGTGTTAGTTACATACGTGAAGAGCGGTTGTGGCCTGTTGTCTCAGGGCGGTGCTGTGCTGTGGTTTATGGTGTGGCGCAGTGCTTATCGTGACATTTTCACTATTTATTACTCACAGCGCCCAAGGGCCTCCATGCTACATTGATCAAGAGCACGACTCGGGGTGATTAGTCACTCATAGTGGTCGCAGGGATGCAGGGCGGTGAGATCTGTTACGGCGCGGAGTCTGTGGAGGTCAGGGCTTCAAGATTCCGGAGCTGGGAGTGATGCAGCGTGTTCTCGGTCCTCCTTTGCAGGAAACGGTGCAGCTGTACCCCTTTCAGATCCACAGCATCGCCCTCTCCACTTTTGGGTCCCTCATCGGGCCGTTCGGCGGTTTCTTTGCCAGTGGATTCAAGAGAGCTTTCAAAATCAAAGTAAGCAGTTGTTCCGCCTGCATGCAAGCTTGTAACTGGTAATACTTCTGAGTGGCTGCAGGCTCGCATGTTTTCTCCCTGTAGGATTTCGCAGACACCATCCCGGGACACGGGGGCATCATGGATCGCTTCGACTGTCAGTACCTGATGGCCACGTTCGTTCACGTTTACATAGCTAGCTTTATCAGGTAACTATGGAACTTTGTCCTCCTCTCACAGTAATCAGCTCTCAAAGACTCTGTTTGTGGGCAATGTCTGCTGTTTCAAGGAGACTCACGGCACACCCCACTTTTATTTAAGATGTTGCAGGGTCCTGTTCTGTTCTGCAAGCATGCTGTAGAGATTTTGTCTGTTTATTGGAGACATGATATTCCATGCTTTACAATGAAGCTTTTGTCCCTGTATTTTTGTACATGCTGGAGTTTTTGAGAAAGCAGGCATTTAGGATTGGTTATTAGCCGTTAAGGCCGGTACTTGGTTCTGTTGCTAATCCGATAATAATCACTCGGGCTGTGTGCAGAATTGTTGAAACAGCCAGTGGTTCAAAACCAAAATACATTCCAGACCTGTCTGGTTATGAATATTCACAGAGAGCAGTAATCTGCGGATCTTTGAGTGCGCAGGGTCTCTTAAGTGATTTGCTAATGAACACAGCCTGCAGTGCAGTAGTAACAGTGTGCTAGTTATGCAGACATCTGTTATCTGCATAACTGATGTGTGAATGACCATCCTGTTTTCCAGGGGCCCGAACCCCAGCAAGGTGTTACAGCAGCTGCTCGCACTACAGCCAGAGCAGCAGCTCAGCATCTTCAACATGCTGCGCTCCCACCTGATGGAGAGAGGCATACTGCCCCCTTCTGGCACGGAGGCGTAATGAAGAGGCCAGAGATGGCTCCAGCTTCCCAGTCAGTCTCCCCTCCCCTTGATTTTATTATTTATCGTGACTGTGAAAACACTGCACTGCAACTCCTGACGTCAGGAGTCACCTGGACAACACACACAGACTCCATGCTACCCTGGGACTCGCATGACAACGCAGGCGAATCCCAGAAGGCCACGGGAGTGCCTGTCGGCCCTTTTATTGGAAAGCATTACCCAAGACTTTTCTAGCTCTGTGAAAACATTGTGTCTTCCAGACAAATGAATCCAAGCACATGCCCAGAATGAATATAGAGGGCGATGGCACAGGAGTCTGCAGTGGAGTTACGTTCTTGTGCTAATGTTGCACTGACTCCACACAATGGAAGGAAAAACTGCTCAAGTCTGTGTGACTTTGACAGATTGGTGGGTAACCGGGCTACAGTGGAGACGCTCACTGTTCTGTATCCCTGTACTAACCGCAGACACTGGTGTTCCAGGTGTCGAGATGTCAGACACGCTTGCTACAGTATGTAGAGTAGGGTGTGCCGTCTAGGTGATAGTAGTCTTAACACCAGAATGAAAAAAAGGATCAAAATGTGATCATGTACTGTACATTGGAGGTCCTGCTGTTGCTGCTGAAATGTGTCATTTTCCTCTCTCCTTGCACATTACCAAGAGTGTGGTGTCATTTTAGAGCAGATAGACTCAACCTAACGATTGAGGTTGCCTGTTCAAAGCATGGCAATAGGTACTGTAAATGACTGAAACGTAAACCTACCGCACAGACTAATGCACACTTGTACAGTATGTGTATGTGTTTGGACTTATATATATACACATTAAACTGTACATCTATAGACATACATATACACGGACGTAAAGGGTATGCATTTGTCTGTAACCTAAAACTGTATATATATATTTATATATGATATAAAGAGTACCTATGTGACATGTCAAGTAAAAATGTATTTAAAGACTAAAAAGAGATTATGCAAACAGTGGGATCTGTCATGTAATTTTGCAGTAGGCAGCATGTTTAAGGTTACTCTGGCTTGACTAGTTGAATTGGTAGAGAGGCAAGGTTTTATGGTTTGCTGATGTGAGGCAGCTTTTTAAGGATGCCACGTAGCTACATGGAGATTCAAAATGACTGTTTTCATTGTACAGTGAAAGAGTTTTTGTAGTTGCACTGTAGGTGAGAGAATCACTTTTGCTACAGTCTCTCCAGAGGTACTTGTTGTCATCAAACACCGATGTTATATGTCTGTAGACTTGTTTTTGTCATATTTGGTTAAAACGACTCTTTAAAATTTGAAGGGTAAAGTATTTTAAATTATAAACGTGAAAGCAGTGTTTAACAGCTTCATTGGCTGTTCATTGGCTGTCAGCTGTTTGGTACTAAAGTCTAAAGCTGAGAGTCTTTTGTCTTTTGTTTTCTGTTGAAAATGGCAGTGCCACCAGAATATAGTTCCGTTATAGCACAAATGCTGACTTGAATATGAAAAACAGGATTGAATTGTCATTCAATCTTATTTTCAGTCGCCCTTCCAAAAAAAACAAAACAAAAAAGTTTACCAAACTGCTGCCCAGTTAAAACACATTTCACTGTCTTCTCTTAACTGTAACTTAAGGGGGGGTTCAACCATTGGGAGGTGTTGCTGTTTGAATGTAAGCTTTAAAAATGTAAAGTTGTTTTTTTTTTTCACAAGTTATACACATTGTCATAGAAGCAGGGGTCTCTGAAATTAATGTAATACTTGTCTTAAATTTGTTCCTCCGATTTAAGGACAAAGCACCACAGTGGTTAGATTGACTTCCACCCATTAGTCTTCCTGAAAAACGTATCTAAGCACAGTTTTTTTTTCTCCAGTGAATCGAGTCTTGATAAACTCTCCAATTCCAGGTGTCGTTGTGAGCACTAAGGGACATAACATTGACTTGATAATTCAATAAAACTGTTTAATGGCTGCATTGACTTGCAGCAGGGTTGCATTTATCATGAAATGGCTGTTTTGATGTGTGACAATTTGTCCTATTGATGTTTTAGCACTTTTTGAGATTGATTTCTGATGGTTTTCTTTCTCCAGTAAATGGTTTACCTAGCTCTACTCCACTGTGAAGTTAAAGCAAGTGTTTTCCCTAGAGAAAACTGAATGAATCCCCAGAATGAAGGAGCTTGTAGATTTTGGGACCAGTTATGTACTGTATATCTGTTATGGATGCATATAAGTCCAGCCCTTGTAATCGTGGTTCATGAGTCTACACTTAAATTCCTCTTCAGGACTGGTTCACAAGAATAAATTATGCAAAAGCTTGTACCCACATTCACAAGCATAGCAGATGCAACTCTCTGACTAAAAGACAAGCTAAGCTTATAGTCAGAGATCTATATATTGAGTGGGTCAAACTTATGTCTAAATCATTGTGGTGTAAGTAATATGATCAGTTATGTTAATTTGATTGTTCTAGCCTCTATTCTGTCAGTAATTTTTGCAACAAATATGGCCTATAAAATTAATTATAAATTATATAATACACTATAATACAGATATTATGCGCTGAGAAAGATATATTTTTATTTGAATAATTTTAATAATTACTGTTTTGGGTTTGATTTTATTTGTACATATTCAGGATTCTCTTCTTATGCAAATGTACATTTTGGAGTGGGCAAGATTGATAAATTTGATATTGTAATGTCTTGTGAGTGCAAGAATACACCAGATATTACAGGCAAAAATGTTTTGTATAAAGAGTTATTAATATTATTATGAACAATATTATTATTATTAGGAGACATTGTGATGCTATATATGGTGTTGAATAAATCTTATTTTTACTTTACAGTTTACACTTTTCATTTTAATACTGTTTACAAGTGTACTGAACAAGAAATGCTGAAAATTCAAATCTGGAATTCAAAAAGAGGCATGTATCATACAAAGGAGTGACAGTTGGCTTAACATAGTCTGAAACTATAAATGTGAGTCATATTCCATAAATACTTGATTTGTTTATAATTTCAGTGACACAGGCATGATAATGCATGAAATAAGTTAAACTCTAAACAACATTTAATAGATTAACATTAATAGATTACTTAGCATTCAGGAGCAGCTTTGTTCAGTTTAATTATATGAAACAAATTTTCCAGACACAGACACAAAGATAGACATATCTTTCCATGATTCCCATAACAAACATTAAGACATTTAATGCTGCATGTAAAACGCTGAATTTCCAAGGTGCCTTATGATAAGAAATGTACTGAAAAGAATATGGCAGTAATTCCAACAACACAAAGTCCAGGTTTTATGTCAACAGAGCATGAAATGTATTGGATAAATGTGACAGTATGGACGTTTAAAGAAATCAGATACTGTTGCTGCAAATAACACAATGACATAAAGGGACTGATAAACAGCATGACATCATCTTTGACAGAGACACAATAGCATTCCCCTGTGGACAAAATCTTTGCGTAGATAAAATCATCAGCCTATGGCAGGGACACACACTAAACATTACCAAAATGTAGAAATTGCTTTGAAAAGGTGCATGATATGACAGCAGCAAAATTGCACATTTTCCCTCCACTTACTGACCTGCCTAAATTTAATGGTTAAGTAAAAGCACTAAATTGTTTGTTAAAAAACAGGATTTAAAAAAGAAATGGAGATTCTTTGTGTAGCCAAAGAAACTCTGAAATGTTCTTAAATGCGGTAATCAAACTAAAAATATGTAGAGCATACAGAATGTACTATTATTATGAAACCATTAAAGTGCATACTAGTTTCACTTAGTGCAAAATCCCCTACACTCACAATCTAAAATACATTCCAGTGGAAATCATTATTGCATTATTAGTGCAATGTTTCTACACTTCCAAGTCAAGTCATAGGAAGATATTGGTCACCGCTAGCAACTACTGAGGGCCTCTCTTTCGAGAGACATAATCTCGGTAATCTCCAGACAACCATTTACACAGGCACTTTTGCATTATGTGACTTATCCGTTCCAATGACAATGTTTCTATAATTTTTCCTTCTAATTTTTTTTTCCTGTCTCAATGGATCATCACGTAGCAGCTAATTCAAGGCAAAACACGTGAGTACATTTCATTCAGTAGTTAGTGAACATGATTGCCTATGTTTTGATCCATACATGAATGTCTATCAAAGCAGACTAAGAGTACCTGCTTTCATGATTAAACTAATCTATTTTATAAAGAATCTGATAGCTGAGGTACAGAACATGATCAAATGGACAGGTGAATGAATTCTTCCAAACGATTTAAATTTTCTGTTCTGTCAGCAAACACATTTTCAAGTACATAGCATTGTGCTAAGACGGTAAAATGATATGTTGGCAGTACAAATGTATTTGTACTTATAATAAACAGCATGAAACAGCATGAAAAGGTAAAAGGTCTACTTATGACAATACTTTGTATTTGAGGTAAACCCGCATTACAAACCTTTACTGTCAAACACAAGAGCTTAAGCAGGATGAACAGCCAGGTCAGGGACCGATGTCAACTGCCTTTCAGGAGAATCAGGTTCAGCATTTGATTTGCTCTGAGCTATGGCTATTATGTTGGGATGGTTCAAAGTACAGTAGCTATGCTCTATTAGTGCATGGTATTTGGACATCACCAAAAAAACCTTGATCTGTACACAGCCAAACAAATCTGGTTTTCATTGATCATGAATAGAAAAAAGTGCTATTCCATCAATATCTGCTTTCAAAAATACAATTATCACTGGCCATTAATTAAAAAATGGATGAATTTTAAATTGCAACGCCACCCATTTTGTCTGATAAGAACACTCTGGAAGGCAAAGCCATTCTAAAGCAGAAGCAGCAAGTGAGGCTTCAGCTGGTGTTGGGACAGAGAGGCTTTACAAACCCACAATGGGTGGAGCCACCATGTGCCTTCAATGACTCAGCAGTTTCAACCAATCAAAGTGTTCTGCTAGGGAGCACAAAGCGCTGAGAGCGAGTCGGTGACTGACAGCACACGGATGCTCCACCCTATTGTTAGGTCAGGGAAACCTCACTCCTCTACGGCTTACCCCCCGACCGGAGCTAGTTCACCATCTCGGTGAAAGGCAGGCGGGGGTCCTCGTACTCCGGGACGTCGCTGGCGGAGCGTTTGGCCGGGCTGAAGACGAACCGCATCAGCGCCAGGCCCACGCGCACCAGGAGCCTCAGCAGCAGGAAGGCGAAGGGCACGGTCACCTCCATCAGGTGGAAGATGGGCGCGCTGAACTGGCTCAGCGCGCAGGTCAGCAGGAAGGTGCCCAGCGCCACGCTCGGGTAGAGCGCCAGCTTGGCGAACATGAAGGCGTGGTCCCGCCCCGCGTAGCGCACGTAGGGGTGCAGCGCCCGCCGCTCGCCGAACAGCGCCGCCACCCAGATGGCCATCTGGAAGATGCCGGCGAAGAAGATGATGACGCAGCTGATCTGGATGGCCTCCAGCTCGTTGCGGGAGTTGCGCGGGAACTCGTGGGTCAGCTGGTAGGCCAGGGGCAGCCCGCCCACGAAGGCCAGGGAGAAGGTGTTGAACAGGCCCATGAGCCGAGACGTCTTGGTCACGTGCAGGAAGAGGGAGTGGTGGACGAACCACAGCAGGCCCACGGTGGCGAAGGAGCCGAAGTAGGCCAGGAACTCGGGGCCGAAGCCCTGCAGGGCCTCGATCAGGCTGCCCCTGAACTTCTCCTGTACCTCCCTGGGGTCTGGAACATTGTCTTCACTGCAAACCCAGCACAGATGAGAAATATTACCACATTTAATATAACTTTTAAGGGTGTTCCACTACCAAAGGTCTAGGACGACCAGGTGTGCACGCCTGGCCTATATCTACCATCACATCTCATCCATGGGGGATGGACTTAGGCTCGGAGACATTAGCGTGGCGACTTGTTATTGGGTCAGTGTACTTCCACAGTAAATGTGTTAGATGTGAAAATGGAAGAAATATTCATCATCCCTAACAACGGTTTGAGCTGATATGATGCGATTTGCATTGCAGTCCGATGTTGATCAATGGCTTTGTTTCTGCAAATAATGGTATGCAAATGCACGTGCGTCCAGCACACAGGCTATGAATTCAGGGATCAGGAAGTTCACACTCCCAGAATTCAATGCAAACTGCAACTGCTTCCACTGAGCTCTTTGTACTCTTTTTCCACATTGATTGAGGAGCAGGCTCTAGTGCCTCTAATGGAAACACAGCCAGTGTTTCTCGAGGCGATAAGCAGATGAGGAGGCAAGGAATCTCACCATATGTCTAAAATGAGGAGGGTGGCGACGATGGCATACACCCCGTCACTGAAAGCTTCTACCCGCTCTTTGCTGAGCGGCTCGTTGGGGTGGAAGCTGTAGAACAGCATGGAGTCAGGTGACTCTTCCACCTGACCTGTGAAGGAGACACATGGGCAGTCTGAACACACATCCATATTGGCAGTTTGAACATACATCCACATGGGCAGTCTGAGCGTTCTTCCTTCACATTAAGAACTGTGGAAACTATCAGTTACTTTAGGACAAAACTGTCATAACTTGAAAGCATAATACTTTAATATTTCCATTTGTGTATCCACATAAGAAAGAGTTTTTACCTTTGGCTTTCCTATAACACCATTTCACAGACTGAGAGATATAGGGGAGGAAGATAACAATTGCTAATAGAACATATGACTGCAAGAGAAAGGAAAGAAGAACTTTTAGCATACATTAAAGGGAAAGAACAATCCAACACCCCTGTTTTCAGACTTGTGCATTGCGGTTATTATTAAAAACAGTAAATATCTGATAATTAAATCTGACAAGTTTTCGAAGCCAGTTTGCTTGTAAATAACATGCAGAGAATTATGTAGGGCACACAGTACTCCACATTTCACATTGATATATTTAAAAAATATTATCTTTTACTCAACAATTTAATTTAATTTTCAAATTTGAAATGAAGACTTTGTACTGGGGATGTATACACTTTTTAAACAGTTATTACACTGCATGCATGACAATGCACTGACAAAACCACTTACCATCGGGGAGAAGAAGAAGGAAAAGATGATAGCCACAAAGCATAGAATTGGGACCCTCAAGATAACCTTCAAGATGTGCCATTTATAGAAGGCCTGGTTCTCAGACGTCTGTATCTGATCATTCAACAGGAAAGGTTGTCTGAACCCGTACGTGACAATAATAGCCTGCAGAAGGAAGCAGAGGCACAGTTCTGCAAACGTTAAGCATGCACTGAGGCGTATACTGAAATACAGTGCTGGTGTCGCTCACAGCTTACCTGTATCAAACCAATTACTATTACGCAGGAACAAAAGAGGAGTATTCCCAGGATGTTTTCTGGGAAAGTTGCCATCAAGGAAAACTGCAGTGGAGAAAGTGCAAAACACAAACAGGCTTCACACCAGCGCAAACGGTCCCATGTCTCTTTTGTGCATGCAGTACATTACCCAAAACTACACCTGTTATGCATATAAATGTCTAGGTAACGTTTGGGTAACATTATGTTCCATTGCTGTATTTTGAACACGTCTTCTATGACAATGTTAAAAGGGCGTTGAGTAAAGTGTCGACAGATTCATGCGCTTGTTCAAAAAAAGCTGTCAGTGAAGCCACTAATGGCCATTTGGTCACAGTGCTCTTTCACTGAGATTGCATGCTGTCTCTAAAATTGGCCTTTCAGCCATTTACATTCACATTTAGTCATTTGGCAAACACTCTTATCCAAACAAATACTAAAACATTAGTACCATCCTTGAAATGTAGTGTCATTGTCGGAAATATTGCCATAATGGGATTAGGGCCTTTTGGCCTTTTGATCACTAACAATGACTGTCAGTGAAATCTGAATCCATCTATTTCAGAATACCTAATGGTTGCTGCTTTGCTGTCCCTGAACTTTCTTTGCAGGAATGACAATATGAATACTGTATATGTCCAATAAGGTGGATTGGGCTGGTGGTGTTAACAAAATACATTAGGCTCATCACACCGTGATAATCTCTGCACTCTTGCAGAAGTGCAGATGCATAACAAATGCAGAGGCAAATCAGAGAAGGGCGCATGTTATTCTTCTGCTCGATGCACTTAATTCCCCTCCTTCTGTGTTCTACAAAGAACACAAATCCCTTTCTGCCTGTAAATGTGGTTGAATCATAAATCAAGTGAAGTAACTTTGAAGTTGTTCCCCTTTCACCAGAAGCAAACATTCCCCTTTGACCACAAGCAAAATTAGAAAGGCAGAGTGAATCATACTCACAGTGTAGGGTAGAAAGGTGATTAGCATCATGCATGCCTGGAGAAAAAGAGGAACCGCTCAGTGCATACACAGCAAAATGCTATCATGGCAAAAGTTACCCTACTAGTGTGTCATTGTAAATGGCCACCTCTAGTACAAGTGCCCTTTTGCACAGTGGAAATGTCTTATGTCTAATATGGAGTGTGAGAGTGCGACCAAATATCTACAGTAAGAATTTAATCTAACCAGGGTATTACAAATCTTTAGTAGGTTTAATGTAACAATCTAGGCTTTGAGAACCTTGCTAAAGAGTGCTCCACTTGGATCTGGGATTCAAGTCAGCAACCTTTTGATCACAAGCCTGGTTCCCTGAATGATACTTTAAAGCTCCACCCACTTTGTGGTGGTCAGATTTCTCAGTAAACCTCAGAGCTCAGAGTGTGGTGCACTGCTCGTTCACAAAAAAAAAAAAAAAAAAAAAAAAACAATCCGCTTTGCTTACTAGATTCAGAAGAGCGAGGCAGTCATCAATCCGCTCGATTACTTGGAATAACCTGTGAACAGTTAAACAAAAACAGTTCTTGCAGGGAGCGCTTTCTTGCTGGGTTGTTCTGAGTGAAAATACTTTTTGCTTTCAGTGTAATGTGTTAACAACATAATCAGGCAATTTAGCATAAAAAAGGAAAGGGTAGTGGGGACACACTTCAGGATTAAATCGGGAAATGTATCAATTATATATCAACTAGATCTTGCGTCGATACGGTCAGTGTGAGTGTATCTTACCGAATGTGGGCAGCCCATGCAACAGTAACTATCAAAAAGGTCATCAGGTACACCGCAATCTTTGTAGCAAGAAGATTCTGCAAACTCTCCTTCAATTCCTAATTCAGAGACGAGGAACATTTCATTTAAACAACAAAATTGTACAGTTGTACACGTTTAGAAGGACCAAACTGTTCCTCAAGCAATCAGTTTGTGATACATAGAAAATACGGTTTATATAAATACATAAAATCTGTGTACCTCATCATCTTCAATTTTCGTATGTGCAACGGGTAATATCTGAAAAAGAGCATAATATTACAAAATGAGACATCGTTCATATCCTGCAAAAGACCGCTGTCTGAGAACCAATATGATTCTATTCTATGATTCAAACTATAGTTTGTTTCATTTAATGTTCAGTTCAACACTTTAGAAATTGACTTCAACATATGTCTGATATTGTTTTGGTCGCAAAGTAAAATACCGTGCGAGGCATTTCAGCGGGGTCACGTGTGGTCACCATAGGTACGCAGGTACAGAAGTGTATACATTGCACACGCTATAATTTCAAGCAACAGGTGTCGGTGTATATCCCTTTAATTTGTTTAGATGGTTATATTGCTCATATTTTATATTGTCATAATATTTCTCTATATATACGCACCAGCGTTCAGGTAACTATCGTATTTGTTGTTGGCAAGCTATAGTGGTTAAGACTGGAATTCGCCAAGTACAATGTCCTACCATAACAGTTGCTATGATAGAAATCAGTGCATCGCTGTATGCCAGGAGCCGATGCGAGGACTGCGTGCTGCTATTTCCCTCCCTGTCTGATGGCGTAAGGCTCTCCAGGAATGAATGGGTGCGAGTTCCGTTCCTCTCCGGTTCCTCCTCGACGTGATGCTCGACTATTTCACCCTCGTTCTCCCCCATTGTGTCTGTTCAGACACTTGACAGGTGCCAGCGTTCATGCACGGAATCTCTGCCCACAAACACACTACAGTATTTAAGACTATTTCTGAGCGGCTGGGTGAAATGGGGAAGTGATTTTCTTGGAGGAAATGACATAATCCAAGCGTCGTGATTTTCATTTTGATTTAAAGAGGCAGGTTTCCGTCTGATTTGTTAGCAACCGGAATGTTGCAACTATGTAACTTATGTTAACTATGTCACTTATTACCTGTTTAAAACATACTGAATTATTTACATACTTCTACTATCACTGCTGCGCCAGGGGCTACTATTGGTACAGATGCGGATATTCTAAAGCGTCATCATCATCATCTTCATCATCATCAACATCATCCACTCGATAAAACTAACACATTTCGTCCTTACTGTTAGAAAATTATTATTGCTTTCTTTTTAGACTTAAGAGAGCTACAAGAATGTGGGTATCTAATATAAACGTGTTTTATTAATTGCAAAAGACATAATGTCTGCATAATGTCTATTAGACACAACTCACAAAAAGAAACTTGCAAAGGGGAAATGTTTCCAGGAGAGTGAGTGTAAAAAAAAAAACCGTTGCCACAACATTTTAAAAAGTTTTTTGTGTATGTATGTTGAATATGCCACTTTTTAAAATTAATAAAAATTATTTAAATGAATAAAAAATAAAGTATTTCAGTTCTTCAAACTGATATACAGCATAATTTACATAAGAAAACAAATTTGCTGTAATTTCCCTACGACCTGTTTTCATGTAGTTTACAGGAGCACTTCTCTGCCAACTAATTTCTGTCTTGAATAACTTTCTGTTTTTATGCTTTGTCTTAGTATCGTATGTACTATGATGTTTTATAATGTGCTGTAGATTGTTTTGTGTTCCATAAAAAGTAATTGGTTCAGACAGCCTTTAGGAGATTAATACTGTAAACTGTAATTGTAAATTCAGATCGCATAGGATACAAACATGTCCATAATAATCCTGTAAAATTCTGAAAAAAAAAAAACTTTATAAAAACTTACTCTGTAACATATACTCCACATGGGTCAACAGACAATGGGCAAACAATTCAGATCGTGTTTTTAAAAACACCACTAGAGGGAGCTGTTCTCCACATTACAAATACAACAAACAGAATCTTCGTTGAACCTCATAGAGAAACGTGTGCGACAAATAAACTTATGTGCTATAACAAATATGATAAGGAACCTCATATGCAAAGAAAACGAGGCATGAGGACAGTTAAAAAATGAAAAATCGTTTTAACAGCGCAAAAGACCCGAATAAGGGTTTTTTCTAAGCAAGAAATCAAATAACCATCAAATAACATTGACTCCACTGAGAAGGAATTGACAACCGTTACAGTGGTGTTTGAAGTAAATTATCATGGGGCCCAACATAATAAAGTGGTGACTGGGTCCTGTTGCCGTATATACACTCAGAGCTTAGCGCAGACAGAAAGATGGGATCACTAAGTTGTCAGCGCCTCTGCTCTGTGAGCGGCTGGAACGGTGGTTCTCGGAGCCCCGGGAGAGACCGCGCTGTCTGAAGCAAGCATGGGTGCAGTCCGGCCCAGACATCGCCCCGGGCCACACCGTGGGCAGCGTACCTTAATGACGTCTCGGTGAGCTGCGCTGCGAAGAACAACGCTGATTAACGCAGCTCAACAATGGGGCGCTATGCGCACGGATGTAGAGTATTAATCAATTTAGAATGGAACACACCAACATCCTCCTGTTCTTACTGTCAGTACTATTCAGACAAAGAAGAATTAAAAAAAAAAAAACCCATCCTTTTTGCACTCTAAGAAGATGAGACTCGTGGGACCATGTAAAAACACCCAGATAAGGCAGAAAATTGGTTACTGGTTCAATGACATTGTCCACGTTTATTTCAGTCTCGCGAAAAAAAAAACCAAATATGAGAAGTTGTTATGAGGATGCAATAAGTGTTGTTTTATGATATTGCTCGGGTTAAGTGCAATTCTTTGCGGTGCATTGAACTGCACATAGTAAGGTTTTATGGTTTGTGGCTGACTGAATTTCACACCAGTGGTTTGCCTGAGAACATATTCATAGTCTCCACCTTCAGTTCAAAGTGGAATGCACAATTTATCGCTTTAATACAGATTCCAAGCAACAATATAGAAAAAATGATTTTACATCAGTTTTACACTGGTGTACAGTAAAAAAGCAATGCCATTATCACCCTTATGCATACCACAAATACCTTTTCATCTGAAAATGAAAATATGTGTCTCTCTCACTATTTTCATTGTGCTTCATAGTCACAAGTGAGGACAAGAGCTTAGCAGTTCGGTCAGAAAGGCTTTTTAATGCCCTTTGTTATTTCCAGGCGACTAGTATTATCAGTCACATTACAGTCTGGCCAACCACTCAAGACATAAAAAGGCAAACTATTATTTGCGCAGAGAGGCCCCCATAAGGGTCCCCTTTCACTGTCTCTGAAGAGCTCTATTAAAGGGAGAGGGCAATAAGAAAATGGAATTGTAACCTAGCAACTAATAGTCACCACCTCCCACTCTCCACATCACATTGCTAATTGACAAGTAAAAAGTGGGAGCTTGAAGGAGAAAACCAACCCAACAATGTACAATATAGTCACCATTGTGGAAGCAGGGAACTTCAGTTTAAACCCCGCTCCTGGGCCTTCTCCCTGCTCTACAATAGGGATAAGCTGAAAATGGCCTTCTTTTTCTGTAGAAAGGACTCAAACAATGTTTTGCAGAAACAAGTCAGTGACATCCTCAGGTTGCAACTGTACTGTGATGTGGGCTTTTGAAGGAACAAGGTCATTATTGGCAGATTTCATCATTTATCAGATTTATTAGATTTATCAACTCAAAGAACAATGGATTCCTCAGATTGACAACAAATTAATTGCAAAACAACATCCAAGGGAGTGATAAAGACTATAGCCACATACAGACAGTCTTGATCGAGTCGGGTTGATTTTCTGGCCTAGGACCCCCTACTGTGTGTGTTACATAACCTGTGAGTATACATGCATGAACGTTACATAATCGTGAAAGTGAAGAAGGAAACTGCATGAGGATTTCAAAAATCAGTAGTTTATTTTTCATAAATATTTTAAGTATTTCATAAATACAAATATGTTATACACTCCAATATCTTAATTATCATTCCATGTCTAAACTAGATTTCTCGTCATGTGTTTTCCTCTGACTGTTTTTCCAGAAATGCATTTTAAAAGATAATTCCACCATGAAATGAATTACATACAACTGTATGTGATGAGATTTAAGTGTCTCTGGTTCTGCCCAAAACAAATATAAAGTGCCTTCAATGCTGAATTATGAACCTGGAATGGAGCGTGTAACAGTTTCAATGAGCACTAGAATATAAATGACACTATTAAGATCACGTGATGTTTATCGTCCCAGCGCTCTAGGCTGGTTGTTTAATAGGTGGGTACTGTAGAAGCGCACAACATAAAATTGATGGGATTTTGAGACAGATTCTTCCAGCATGGGAGATTAAACTCACGGTGTAGTGGTACTCTCAGCTTTTAGTGGATCTTCAGGCATTTTGTCATGGAGAGCAGGGCAGTTTGGTTCTGCCCCATGGTACTGATCCAGAATCAGTATCGCTGTTTTGTGTGAGATGATTGCAAAATTTAATTTTAGGATTGGGGTAGGTAAAATGATCCTGGATCTGTTTCTGGCATCAGAAAATGCCCAAGAGCCAGGTGAACAAAGGGTCCCAAAGGCATGTGAAAATGAAGACATGGAGACCTGATACTGTGGAGGTAGTAGAGATTGCCTTCCTGCACTGATGTGCCATGATAGGAGTGCACAGACTAGGTGCGCACTATCACTGTCTGTTCTGCTAGTTCACCTTCCTATCTACATTTCCACCGGTTACACCATTAAAGCTTGTATTACCAACACATGAAAAGACATATATTTGGAATATATTTTCATAGTGGACTCAATCATCTTTTCTGGCATACATTATGTGACTTTATTCTGAAATCTAGAACTATGGTTGGAAATAGAATTATTTCCATATTTAAGCTATGATTTGTACATTTGGCAACATAACATGGAAGCTGTAGAGCTGGCTACAGGTTCAAACCCCAGATGGGACACTGTCGTTGTGTGGCTGAGCAAGGTGCAGAACTTACACACCTTAATCACTTTGGAAATATCACTCTGTATTAATGGATAAGGGTGTAAGTAAGGGTATGCAAGAAAATAAGTAAATTATCTGAATTTGAATCTTTGTGCATGGACTCCATTTTACAGCTGCAGTGTGCAGGATTTGTGACTGCATGAACATGGCAACCACCTTCAACACAAGCCTGTCAGGGTGGTGGAGTTCATCTCTCTTGGCCTAAAACCTCATCTCAAAAGGGCAGGCAGCCTTTGCTCCAACAGAGCTGGATTTTAATAAAAAGCCACGAGTGCCACGAAAGACAAGAGGCGAGAGGAGTGACGCACGGGCCCCTGGGAGCCGCGGCCCTGATGCCGCTCTTCAGGCGGGTCCCCGGAGGGGTTCGCGGGACTGTGAGTGCCACTTAAAGACACTGCCATTAAGGCAGACAACAGAGTCGCTGACGGCCCACCCGGAGCAATTTCGCGTGTCACCAGAGAAGGCGTCTGCTTTCCTGTTGCTCTCCATGTCGGTAAGGACAGCTTTTGAAATATGAAGAATTGAGGAGATCCTCAGGATGAAAAGCCCTTAATGTTGGGAACGGAGGGGAGGAGGCCTTAAGCTGGCAGGGACTTGGCATGGCTCACCGTATCCCACGGGGGTGAGAGGGGGTAAAGGCAAGACATCTGATTAATTTCCAGATGGATTTTGGAGAGGGCTGCCTGTACCAGGAGAAATTTTAAGTAAGTCTCTGGCTCAGCTTCAAGAGAGCTGCTCTACCTGCTGGGATGTGGAAACTATTACTGGAGCGCATTGCCAGGGGTTCTTCCATAAAATTCTGAGGGAATCTTCAAATTTTTATCTGTTTGGATCGACTGAAGGGATTCTCTGTATGGGGCTGTTTCCGACTGTAACCAACGGCAAAGTATGAATTCACACACAGTACACTGCAGGGAAAGCACTCTGTTTTCCACTCGACTGTTCCAGTGTTGCACTGGTACCAAATGAATCATTCTGGCTGACCTGAAGTCTGAATTGAGCTGACTCTTTTCCCAGGTCTAACAAGCAACGTGGACTTCACTGTGGCATGTCAGCAGTGTGTGGGTATTCAGATCTATTGGCATCCATTGTGGATCTAGTTTGTGACTCCATTGTCATAATAATGCTGCACATGTATCTGTCTGTTTCACACAATGCCACCTGGAGTTTGTTGCAGATGAGGGGCATCCAGAAAAAATGTAACACCCCACATTTTCTTTCCTTTTGATTTTGTAACAATCACCTTACAATGGTTTTCATTCTTTTTCTGACCTTTGTAATACAGAATGGAAAATTCAGAGGCCTCTTTCTCGTAGATGATGACATAGGTCTATAGGTTTAGATTCAATATTTGAGTCTGCAGTCAGTACAGCTGTGTTACCATGATTCTTTTTGTTGCCTCATGTTTTTCAATGGGACGGATATTTTATTTGGGTCAGTGTTTGCCTTTGTTTGCTTAGGGCTGTGAATTCCAAGCCTTTCAGGGGACAGGAACTGGCAGACAGAGAGGACATTTACTTTTGCAGTGACCTTATTCGGCTGTATGAAATCTGACATCTGACATTGCTGACTACGCTCAAAGTGAAATCACAGAAGTGAGAGGGCAGGGGTCGCGGCAGCGATATTGAAGCGAAACGTGTCCCAACCTCGGCGGACGGGAGGACATAGCTGACAGTAATGAAGAACCAGCAAGCGAGCGCGAGTCGGGCTTATTTTCCAGGGTGGCAGAACGGGTCTGACTGGGTTCAGTGACTTGGAACAATAAGGATGTGCAATATAGACAGTGGTTATGACTCTTGAACGCTTGTCGTTACCAATGCACAGGCCGAATGTGAGCTTCATCTCAGTTTGAGGTGCTGAACTTCCTGTGTTTGGCCTCTCTGCCACCATTTTCCTCTCATTATTACCTTCAGTGGAGTGGAGAATTTGGAGAGTAACGCCCGAATGCTGACTGCTACCTCAGTTAAGAATGGATTGAGAGCATTCCTGCTGTGTCAGAGGTGACTGGGCTTAATAAAGACATCTGTACTTTGAAGATTCTGCCTGTCCAAAGGACCACGTTAATCTAAGGGAACTCTTAAAACCTTGCATGCCAAACATACAGTACCAGGGGCCATTTGTCAAGGCTACAGTAGAACCCTCTGAAATGAGATGCACCACATTAGAAATATCAGAGCAAAATTAACATACAATAATGGAGAAGAAATAACAATAGATGCAGGAGGATTAGCATGCACACTCATATGCACACATTTTCATACAAAGAGAGGCCAAAAGCACTGGGAGAAACAAAAAGTCATACAAAGAAGAAATGGAATGGCTGAAAAACAGGACCCTGGGGCAGACAAGTACATATGGAGTACGTGCTTTAATATAGTGCATAATATGAGAACTAGTCTACTCACAGAGTATATAAGAAGTCATTTGAACCTGAACCTGAAAAAAACTGTTTTATGGGAAACTGCATTACACAGTTTGCATTATTCACTGTACAAGTATTGTTTCCATAAGGCACCTTATAGTTCAAAGTAACCAGGAGAGGATGTACCCAATGTAGTTGTTAATTAATTGCTGTTTACTGTTGATGAGGCAGGTGTAGTTATAGATTTCATGTATTCTGACTGATGTATGTGGGATTGCACATATTAACAATGTCATGCTAACAAATTAATATTTTACTGTCAGTTATTTAGCCTAATGCCATTTGGCACCTATATGAGCAATATGAGTTCAAACAGTTGAATGACTTTCACAACAAAGCCTATATGAGGATGACTATAGCACAAATTATGGAAAAGTGTTATATATCACTGAACGGTGAAGTCTTGTAAAACAATGGTTTATTTTACTGTTGCAGTGCAAATCAGCAAATGGGTTAAAATTAAATTGCTGTTCTTTGGCAAGACACAGTGTTCTTATGTGGGGCTTCAAAACTGCAAATTATATCCATAGACACTGACAAACTTGAGATGAGGTGATGAATGAAAGATCATATTAACAGCTTAATAACTATACAAAAATGTCCCAAGGGACAGAAGAAAATCCTACTCTTTGTGGATGTAATCCTGTAAAATTGAGTTTATCCCGTAGAAAACCAGTTTGTCATACTGAAATGTTTTATTATAGAACTACTGTCAGAGAATTTCGGGTGAACAATGCTACATTATGTTGTCCAGCACAAGCTAAGGAGCATTTGTACACTCCACAGTGCTTGCAGATCAGATGCTATTACCAGCTTTCATTGCAAAGCAAGGTGGGTTGACCACTGTAGCCCAACAGTGGTCTTTCACTAAACACCTCGCTCACATGGAAAAAAAGTAATGAGCAGGCAGGATCAAGGAGTGTTATTGAAAATATTAACAAAGAGAGCAGCATCAAAGACCTGCACAGGGAAATAACCAACACTAATTTGTGATCAAGTGAACATCATTAACATTTTGCACGTTTTAATAAATTGCCGACTCTGTGATTTTACGAACCAATTTATTAGGGTGTCTGAATTCCCCTGGTGCTCGAGCATAAACCTGTCATTTGTGAGTGACATGTTCTACAGTGTAAATATGTGATGCTTGGTGTGGCAGGTGAACAGGTGATATTCGGGTATCTGATTGATAGAGCCTCATGGTTATAATTGGGGTTTGTGTATGGTTATGTGTCAATGGGGACATGTTCAGTGATTGTGTGTAGGGTGGACAGACAGCTTGTTTGCATGTGGTGTATTTCAATAACATTACATTGCAGTCACATTTTGGTGGTATCAGTGGTGTCTGGAACAATATTGATCAACTGCAATCTCAGACACCTTGAAACAGCTGAGTATTGCTTTTTGCAGCCATGTTGAACTTTGCAGGTGCAATGCTGTTAAAATAAAAGCATTGTCTAAAAATGTTCACCCAAAAATATTGCAAGATTGACTCTGATAGATGAGGTGGCTTGGAGGATTAGAATGGCTTGATTAATAGTGAGCATCTACAGACTTTTTCCAGGGTTGATTTCTGAAGTATTTCTGTAAACAATTTGATAAGTTGGTATTTGAAAAAATGCTGTGGAACACCTTGGCTCTCATAAGACTTGGCTAATCATTCAACCTCACCCCCGTTCCCCTGTGTTTTGACCAAAAACAGCTTTTGCTACGATGTGCTGTTTTGTGAAGTAACCATAGTAATTGCAATGCGCAAAGTGCAACGGCAATGGAACACTACTGTGAGATATTCAGACATCAGCTTTGTTATGAAATCATAATTTCCAGGTTTGGGATGATTCTTAAAACTGCTGTTTGCTTAACAAAAAGACGAAAAGGGAAACATAAGGTAATGATGACACATCAGGTTTCATTTCCAATGAGTCATTGATGAGAAGTACAGACTGATTCAAGATCAAACGTAATGAATAATACAGAGTTATTTCCCATACAGGTGAAGTGGACTGCACCAGTGATAATACAGCATAAGATCATTAGCTCACAAGTTTTTTTTCTGTGACATTGGCAAGTGCAACGATTGTACATACAGTATACGTGATGCCTACATAAGCGTTCCACAACAGCTGCAGAATATGTCCAATCTGAAAGAGTAACACGCAATGTTACATCATATGTGAGCTCCAATGTCTCATTTGTCACTGTCAAGACTGTCACATACTATTAGAGAACCATTCTAACACAGGCACCAGCACATGTAATGAAGTGATGTAATGAATTTTTCACAGTGAATAGACAGCATCCCATTCTAATTACACAATAATAATTTTTTTTACAATTCCACTGATCTGCCTGTTTATACCCCTGACTTAAACAAAAACAGGAACAAACACATGCTATAAAAGAAATGTACAGATTTGAATTTTTCTGATTAAAGTTTAAAGAGTGATATTTATTCATACCCCTGTAATACTGTAGAGCCTTATCAGATCTCTTTAAAAATAACATTATTTCACCATGTGGATTTTGGCAATTTATGCTTAGAGAGCCCAGGTCACACACTGATAAGAGGTAATTCATGATAGCAGTATAATTTAGTATTAGCAGTATTTAGTTGAGAAATGTTTGTACTGAAGATCATAAACATGTCTGCATATAAATTCTGGCATAAAAGGTCACTGATTCAATAAATCTACATTAGACTTGGGACAGGGTCAGATCAACGTCAAACTTGCGCCATTAACAAAGTCAATGCGTTTTATAGCACAAGAGGCTCAAATCCAGAACACAAACTGCTGGCTAAATGTGTTGGCTTTGTCATTTATTAATGACAGGTGGTTCAGCGCCTGCATTTGAGCCCACCCTGCATCCTCCCCTGTGTGCTCCCTGTATAATGTTCCCTCATACCAGAGGAGCACTGCTTTGGAGACAGTGCTGTCTGCGCATAGCAACCGCGTGTGGAGAGAACAGGGGAGTGAGCTGGAGTGCTGATTTGTAATGCGTGGGGTTCAGATGGGGTTATCTCCGGTGTTATTCTGACTCTGACAGGTCCTGCTTTTCATAAAGACATACATAAGCTGTATATTAGGTGATACAAATATTACTGTTGCATTCTTACCATAGTCCCCACCTATATACAAACATTTTAGAGCTCAAATCTTGTTAAAAGGATGGGAGGACAGCATGAACCTTTTCAGCACTAACATGTGCTGAGAGGGTGGAGTTTGAACTCTGATGACACTGGTGTAACATATCTGAAAGGATGGGGTTCGAGCCCTAATGGCGCTGGTGTAATGTACGTGAGAGGATGGGGTTCAAGCCCGAATGGCGGTGCTGTAACATATGTGAGAGGATGGGGTTCGAGCCCTAATGGTACTGGTGTAATGGATGTGCTGAGCAGATGGAGATAATGTTTTTGCTGCCCCTTGCACATCTGTGGGGAAACTCCGCTAGGACAGATGACACTCTGCCGCTTTGATCTGGCTGCTTATCTCCCAGCAGCTCGGTAAAGGAGGGTAACACAGGGATGTAATTACACTGCGTTTGAAGTAACTGAAAATGAGCCGCTCAGGGTTTGACTTCATTAGCGGCTAATAGCTCATAAAATAAATAAATAAATAAATAATATAATATCTTGCGTTGTAACGAGATGGTATCAGTGAATATGGGCTCCTGTTGTTACCTTTGCATGTCCAGTTCATCTGATCAGCCCTGTGGAAAAAATATTAAGACTTAAGTATTGCTGATACAGAAGAGAGTGACTAATGATCTGAACAACAGACCTATGATGCCATTAAATGGCTAATTTATAGCTCAAATCCAAGAAATCTGTGCATCCGGACTGTGGAGCACTTTGAAAAAAATGTTTGAAAATCATGTGGTAAGAAAATGAAAGTGAATGGCTACTGCAGAAAGACTACTGTCACATCTGCAGCAGGAGAAAGCAACCGAGCACTGCAATAGCGGGGGAAACCATAATGCTAAAGTAAATGATTTATCTAGGCTTGAGAAGATCCTCTTAATAGCAGCCGTATTAGGTGTTTCCAGAGTTACATTATTTTGTGAATTTTTCTGCTTTACATTTTTATCCTCTTTGTATGCCAAGAGCATACAGCTGAATCTTTATCTTTTTATAAAACTCCACTGAGCAAATTCCATAAGGTTTAGGATTTGCTCTTCTGCATTCTAATGTTGTCTCCAAAAAACATGCTACTTTTCCTGGCTGGGGGAGGAGGCTTTTGACAATGAATATACAGTATTTTCACTGCTGCTTTTTGGCGGGAGACAATGAGGCACTGTAATTTGCTTTCCTATTGGAGATGTGAAGCTGTGAAGAATATAGATTGAGATGACCTCACCTTTTCTCCCCCCCTCTAATCTTATTGAACGCCTTTGGCAGACGCTGTTCATTTAGTTCCTATCATCACATTCCATTACTAACAGAGCCGGGTTATTGTTAGCGCCAGACTGGTGACACTCCCGACTTCCTTAATCAGTTTTGACAGGTGCAGTGAATGCCATGAGAGGAGAGCTGTCTCAATTTGTGCCTCATCAACTTTGTTTAATGCCCCGAATCATTTGTAACAGGTTTGGTAGTAATGAGACTTCCTTGAACTATCAATTATATAAGCCAAAGACCAAAAAGGAGTCAACAGTCATCTTGCAAAAGCAGTCAGTATCAGATGCTGCCCAGAATGTCTTTATTATGCAGATGTACTGTTAAATTGCATATAGAGCTGCCCATTAGGGGCATGAGAGGCATGAGTTACAGTATCATGAAATAAAAGTCAAATACATGAAGAATGCATTTTAAGGCTACAGATAAAAAAATCATTAATTGGAAATAATGGGGTCCATGACCCCTCACATTCTTCATACCAGCAAAGGGTCCTCAATCAGAGGAACCTATGAAATCTGTAGGGTTATGGCAGTCCTGGAACACAGTAACCTAATTCCTTGTCCTACAGATATGAGTCATCTTCTGCTATCACCAGTTGCAACTCTGGCAATTTCTCTGACTTTATTCCAAAGGGTTCCTTGGAAGGCCCAAACCACTGTTTATACAGAGATGAGTCACTTTACAAAGCAATATTATTAGGCATAGGACTTTTATCCAATGGCAGTATATTCATCTTCTGTATAATGTGGGAGCTGTTGAAATGGGACGTTAAGTCCATGTTGCATTTAATTAGTAGAGGAGATTGAGGGCTGATCTTGTCTCCTGGGATTGTAATTGTAGAGGGAGACATGACTGCAGAGATCAAAACGTAGCAGTCCAGGTTCTGTGTGAGTTTCCCCTCCCTGCTGTCTGAAGCCATGGCCATTTGTATTCTGTGCAAAGGCATCTGCAGGGATGCCACCAGGTCTAAGGACTCGTCTGACCTTTATTTATAGGATGCTGAGTTTACACTCTGTGACTCTCTCCCCGGGCCCGGCGATAGTATTGATGTATGTGTTAGCCACACACGCGCAAATCGAAATCGAGGTCAATTCAATCACGCCGAGTCCACATCGTGTCAACAAAGATTTCATCTCGGCCGCTGTATCAAGGCTGAGTGGGACACGCTCTCATGTTGAAATAAGATGAGTCCCTGTTTCAGTCTGGCTTTGGTCAGCAACTTGTGCCTCCTTCAGAGCAAACACTAATGTCCTTTTCCTCTCATTGAACTCTGCTGAATTCCTGTCAAGATTAAGACATGCTCACGTGAACTGAGTAACATCAAGACGACTTTATTCGTCACTGTCAGTACAGAATTTTAAAAATGCTTGCTTATTTAATTCCTTAGTTATGCTTCCATTTCTGTTTGAGAAAGATGCTTAATATTTATTGTGACAGCATTCTGAAGGATGGATTTGTCATTTTTAAATCATAAGCATTGTGGGTAATGAAGAAAACATAACTCTCCTTGAAACCTGTAGACTGCACTCACTGTATTGCAGTCCAAAAGTATTTTGCATGCTGTTTCATATTCATATTTCATGTGATAAGAGTACCCCTAGTTACTCACAAGGCATTTTATAGAAGAAAGACTACATTTTATTTTAAATTAGATAGTTTAATCGTTTTCTAACAATGTCTTTGTACATTTCGATATAAAGATTTTTAAAACATCAGACCTGTGTTTAGCAACCACCAAAACGGCGTTTCAGCAGTGATCAATGGTGTTAGTTTTTTTTTTTTTTTTTTGTAACTCAAATCATTGCATAAAATATTACAACTGGTGTATGTGTAAATTTAGAACTATGAAAATAAATTCATGAAAATTTAATACATGCATATGTTCCAACATGCATTATCATGGGACAACTGTTCTCTTGTTAAACGGAAATTCTTTTTCAGAAGAACTTCTGTTTAACACACCCATGCATTCAATGCATGTGTGTGTGTGTGTGTGTGTGTGTGTGTGTGAGTGCAACCCAAAAGATGTCTTTTCATCTTATTATATCAACCCTCTTTTTTAAGTTGACAAACATTTTAAATTTTCTCTTTATGATCCCTACACAGTGGACATCAAAGTTCATATGGCAGGGGCATCACTGTGGAATACACCCCATGCTATTTTCAAATGTATTTAAGAAACATTCAGATTATTCTTTTGCAAGCACAGAGAAAACCTCATGAGTTTTTTTTTTTTTTTACAAAATCACATGCTGAGAAATATGCAAATTTCCAAAAGTACAATGAACCACTTGAATGAATATTCAGCAGTCATGAATATGTAGATCATAATATGTTTTACTATATCATCTTTTCTAACAGGGCACGATTTCATGGGTGTTTCAAAACTCCAGTTCTCAACACTCTGAGGAGGATGGTTTAAATCTACATTTAACCTGATGTTTCAGAACCCATAAAACTTATGGTTGCATAGTTACCAGCAATTTAAAGGTTTCAAAACACTTCGTTTGAACAGTTTAATCCCAGTTTTTCATCTTATTTTCAGTCCATGATCTCATCAGTTCTGAATAGACACTGTTTAATGTCTCGTCAATGTCTACCATGAATTCTGCTCTGCATTTTACTTGTAACATTACATCTTTAAGTGTTTTTTTCATATTTATCCAAAATCAATATCCCTCTGCGCTGAGAAAGTAATGCCAATATAAATTTTGTCTGTATAGGTTAACCCATATTCAATGTTTTTTATTTGCTAAACTGAAATGATCCCAGTTCTTTTACATAAGGGCCATTGCATCTGACTGAAATATCATTTGAGAATACGGAGCTAGTAGCACACAAGCACTGCGGCTGTTATTACTGTACATGGTGTAATATAAAACCATATGGGGAATATTACTTTCCAGCTGATTTTCACTTGAATGAAACTCCCAGTCTAAGACTATATTCTTACTTGCTTAACCACTTTACTGTGTAACTGTACTCTCTGTAAGAGGGTGGATAAAAGTTTGCTTAAGTGTGTGGACATTCTTTTTGAAATTATTTGGTCACGACACATCTTGCTGCTTACAGTACTGTGGAGGGAATAGTTACACGCATTTATGAAGATTCGAGAGCTACTGATTGAATGGAGTTTAACTGCCTCTGCAAGTGAATTAAATCACCTGAAAGAAAATGTGTCTCATTTTGTCCTGTCAATCGCTGCCATTTCACACGGAACACAGAACACTCAAACTGATTCCTTTCAGTGATGTGTGACTGAGACATTTGTTACTCCTGATATTTCTTACAATTTAAAATATGCTAGGCATGGGTCTAGGTGAAAATAAAACCCTGGGGTTTGTGTGGATACATAGTATTACTTATTAAACAGCCTTCCAAGGCCCATTGACTTGATGTATGGCTTGGCAAAGACACTTTTCCTGGGGTTCATTTTGAAAATACTTAGTGAACATTTCCAGAATTTTTATCTTTTTTCCATTTATGTTTTCATTCATTCTAATAGTGAGATCAGCTGTTGATATCCATTTTTGTCAGAATCCAGGTCTGTGTGGTCCTTAATTTCCTTCCCATGGGCGATTATATTTCACAATGATGATTCCTATTGAGACACCACTGCTTCTCGCATGCACATACCTGAGAAAGTGAAGACGCCAGAAGCATTCAGTTTTTGCTCTTTCTGAAGAGATACTGACTGAGCATGATAGTTTTAATGAAGCGAGCGGAGCACAGTGTCGCTGGCGACACATCTCTGTGTCTCACGGAAAGATAGGGGCGACAGACAGAGCAATTCTTCCTACATCACGCTGTTCCTTACCTCACAAGGAGCGAGCACAGCGGAGAGAAGGATGAGCACACATATCAAGCTTATGAATACGTCAGGATGATGAATTAAGTGAAGCTGAGCACAAAATTGGCTGCGCGTGTAGCCCAGTAGCTCTCAATCAATCAAAGCTGT
Source organism: Megalops atlanticus (assembly GCA_019176425.1). Taxonomy (NCBI): domain Eukaryota; kingdom Metazoa; phylum Chordata; class Actinopteri; order Elopiformes; family Megalopidae; genus Megalops; species Megalops atlanticus. Next base: position 35,451,457 of record CM032878.1, on the reverse strand, counting down.
GACAGCTTCCCGGTCTCCTGTATTCCCCGTAGAGAGTCGTTTCGCAGTTGTCTCGACCTGATCACAGGGTGAAATTCACAGCGTGCAGCTCTCATTGGCACACGCATTAGCTACAATTGTGTATGGCTCTTAAACTGAGCAGCATGCATTCTGGCAGACACTGTAAATGTTGGAGAGGGCAATGTGCTAGTTGGCTTTATATGGGAGACCTTGTGACATAATTGTCAGTCAGCATAATCCCTTTGACAAACTTTCTGCGGGATGTGACACTGGCTTTGAAGGCAGTGACGTCACATGGCACTGTTGAAGCAGAACGAGGTGTCACAGTCACTGATGCAGTGCAGTACATTGCTGGCAACACTCTGTTTGACAGCGGCCTTTTGGCTTAATTTGGGTGTCACTGGTTTCCCATAGCCATGGCAGTTAAAATGAAGATGGCTTCATCAGAACGATGTCATTCCCATGAGTAATAACTCACAGTCATGCCAATTACATGGGGTGTAAACTGTTTTTTAAATGATTTTTCCTCCTTTTTGGAATCTCCAATTATATGTTAGGCTTGACTTACTGCAATGTCCTGTGTGCTTGCATAGGAGTTCTGGAATGCAGCAAATGCAATCCTCCAATACACTCACATGGCAATGACTATTTTTCATACTGATAGTCCCGAAATGCACTAGGAGAGTGAATGGCAGACAGAGGACAGGTGCACTTCCCTGACATCTGACATCGTATGAGTAACTCAAATGCAGGATGCCAAGGGTGGAACAATGAAGGAGACTGAGTCAACGAAACCCACCCAGCCCTTGTGTAACAAGGCCAACTGTGTTCCTCTGCTACAGACCCCCCCATATTATCGGCAACTGATACAGCTCAGACTCACATCTGAGCTGAAGGATTCAGCCTTCACTCGGAACAAGTGCCTTAGCCAACTGTGTCACTCAGGAGATCCAGGCATAAACTGCTCAAAGAATCAAAGACAATCCACACCTAGTCATGATCGAGAACATTTCATCCACTCTTTGTAAAAGAAGACTCTCAAGGAGATGTGATTGAAGGATTTCAAATGTTAAAACGGTGTAGTCAGGTGGATCAGGAAAGCCATATCAAGCTACTGTGAGTTTTAACAGAAGCAGATCCCCAGGCGACGCATGCTTTAAAAGCTTCAAGAAAAGATGTGCAAGAAGTAGTTCTCTGTTGTTAATTTTCCTTCTGCATTACACATGATGGCAATTGTCATTGTGACGGCTGCTAGACCACACTTTCCTCACCTTGAAAAAATACTGTGGTTGTCCTTATTAAAATGGATACATCTGTTTACGGTCTGTGTTTGCAGTTACCCAGAAGAGCCATTATGATGAATGTAGATGGAGCAGAGATGATGGTGCTACACTTTTTGCACTTAGATCAGTAAGCCTGGGTGCTACCTGCTAATGTAATATTGCATAATGGAGTCACTGACTTGAGAAAGCCTGACTTGTGTGCTGGGAGTAAATCATATGTCTTACTGCTGATTCTATCTTTATTTATACTCACAGGTATAATACTACGGTTTGACACAGGCGTTTGAACAAAGAATCTCTGAATGTAACGGATGGTGTCCTGAGATTGGATTGTATGTCAAACACTGTAAAGATGCCCACTAAAATGGTTTAATGTATAACCCTTTCATTTCTATTATATTCATGAAATCGTAAGTACAGAGTCACCCTGGTAACCTCACAGATGTGAAATACAGCAATGTGTAATGCAGTGGTAGTGTAGCGATCATGCCTGCCTGATAAGGTGATGTCACTAGCAACAGCACTGCAGCAGGACATTACAACCCTGATCTGAGACCTAGCCTTTCAGCAGTGTGGTGTTGTTGCTTCAGTGTTGGGTGGGAAACCAGGGCATAGTTCCCATAACCAGCAATTAAGCTTTTTTCAGAAATCCCCACTCACCATACTGCTGTTAGAGTGAGATGTGTCCATGTGTATGACAAGGAGAAGGGTGAATCCAAGTGCAGAAATGACTCAGGACACAAAAGGCTTGGTCCAAAGAAAATAAAGTTTCCTTTACTGAAGGCTGGAGAGACCACAAACATGCTCAGTACAAGAGTTCTCACACACTAAGCATGGCAACTGAAGACTGGGCAAATAAGTGGACCAAGGGCGGGGCTTAAATAACAGAAAATGCAGGTGAGTCCAAAAACTAATTAACACAGGTGGAAGACATTGACTAAATGAGATATAGAACAGAGGAAGTTATGAGGCCATCTGGTGGTCATCCTGGGAAACAGCAGCTGTATCTCTGACAATGAGTCAGAAGCACAGGGATGGCTTGGGAAGGCAGCATGGTGATCATGCCTGTCAAGCAGAGTGGTGCCACAGGTTAGGGCTCACTCCAGATATTCCAACCGTACCATATATCAGGGAGACCAGGGTCACCATCTCCAACAAATTAGCTCTCTCCCATCCTTGCTGGCCACAGATATCCGTGCTTAACCTTAGATCAAGGTAAGTCCCTTGTGCTTAATATCATTGACTCTGAGCGTGTGGCAACACAAAAAGCTCAAAAAGCCCTGGTGTCAATGAAATAGAAAAATTGCCTTAAGGGTGGTGCAGGTTCTGTTACATTGTTTGCGGGTGGAATGATAACATTTTCTTTGGGCTGCTTTTTTGAGTGCACTGTGCATCCTGTAGTGCCTACAATAGCTGGGACAAGGGCTGGCTCAGCATGAGCTGCCAGGGTAAATGACTCTTTCCCCTCCTTAGCGGCACAATGCAGTTTTGTCATTTGGAACTCACTGTGCAGAGACTGATGCTCTCTGTGCTCACCATTTAATTACAGTGTCTTAAAAAGACTGCAGGAGTAGAAAGTGAGAATACAGATCACCTCAGCTGGCTGATGTCTTGCGATTCTTTGCGCTGTCAGCTTGTGCCAATGCATGTTAAATGGAGGATGCCACATACTGTATGTCTGAGGTTAGTCACCCATTGATTATCCCCTTACAGAAATGCTTGATTGTTGCAACATGTGAAATGATAATCATTTAGCACAGTTTTCATTAAAATACTGTACATATATTCTGCTACCCAGGACTGACACAGAATTGACTCTTAACACCAGATTGAGTCGTATTGCTTATCCGGATAAATGTATTAGATTTTTCTAGAACATCACAGGCTTATCATCAACACATTCTCTAATCTGGCAGTAGTTCTTTCCATTTTAATATGATTTACAATATTTCATTTTCAGTACATGACGGACAGCTTCTGTTACTTTGTGACCTTCATGGGAAAGACGTTGTTGTGACTGTTAATACTGCATCATGGTAAAAACTACGTACAATGCAAGTGGCTTTTTGTCATGGCTGCTTGTGACAATTTTTGAACACAGGCTCAGGAAAGAAATCCCAAATGCAGCTTTTCCACAGTAATATGTGTAGTTTGGTTATGAGTGACAGTACTCTGAAGCTTAATAAGCAGTGGCTATTATGATAGGATCAATTCAATTTGCACACAGAATGTAGGATGGAATTGGGTCTTGTCCATGCATGTATTTATACAATGTAATGTCATGTAGTGCTTCTTTTGATTATCAGTCAATTATGTTACACCACTTTTTGCCAGTGAACTCAAAGGAAGACTGCATTTAGAATTTGATTAAACGTGTTTAATATTAATATTGCATGGCAGAAAAAAACAACATTATTGCAAAATAAGTTGAGAATTGATTTTAGCTACTTTTGAAAGTCATCCATGCGCAGATTAGATAAACATCTTGTCAGCGCGTACTGTGAAAATGATTATATTGCAGAGCAGACACAAGTAAAAATCCATAACTCATTTGTGTACCGACAAATCACAGCCAAAACAACACGAACTGAAAAGAAAAGCCGAGGGCCTGGGTGCTGGGAAACAAAGTGTTTGACCAATTGGAAAACGTCCGTTTGTTCGGTTTTTTAATTCAACTTGGTGTCATGAATTTTAATTTGTCGTACACAAAGGATTTTGGACACTCTGGGTTTTGGACGGCCTGAGGCAGTTATGAATATGTATAGCGCTGTATGTATATAACGACTCTGCTGTGAAGCCTCTTTGGTGCACACCTTGCGATAAGCATTTTATGTGCTGTTGACTGATGGTAGCTCTTTATGTTTCCCCCCCCAAAGATTCTTTGATAGGTCTGAATATTGATTACGGCAGTATTGCCCAGCTGCTCTACCTCATTTGCTGTACTCTTTTGGTACCATCTGTCAACAACCCTTACTGCTGGTTTCGCTTTCTGCCGCCTGACACCAGAGATACTGGGATAACAAGACATCAATCTTCCTTGTTTTCAGCGGGAAGCACAGTCACGCTCAACAGTACTTATGGTGTGCCTGGTTTGAGAGCACTCGTTCAATCAATCAGAGGCCTCAAAAGAAAAAAAAGGTTTCAGGAACCGCTTACTGGTTATGCAGCGAGGATTATGGTGAGTGCTTTGTAGCGTGATGCCACCAGGTGAGACTGGAATCTTGTGCTCTTACTATCTCTGGTAACACTCCTGTCACACAAATTCTTAGTCCTTCCATCGTTCTCCATATGTACTCTGCTCAATGCACGGTCTTCATACTCTTCCTCCCAGTCTTTTCATTCAGGTCACTTACGCCCCCTCTGTTGTGGCTTTTCATTTATACTGAATTCAGAACCACTCACTTCAGTTCAAATTTGAACTTTTCTAATGAAAAAATGCTGCAATCCTAATATTAATGACTTAATAAATGCATAGATAAGGAGGTAACTCTTTCCATATTGGGCACATTAATTAGCTAATTAATAAAACATTGCTAACAGTTAATACTGTTATCAACATTAATTGTATGTAACAATATGAATTGTTTTGAAGTGTTGATTATTGTAAAGGAGAGAATATTCATATCCCCTATGAATGCTTATCAAGCAACATACACTACTCATTAGTTGACTCATTTTGCAGTGTATTTCCTTTAGTCATTGGTATGGGATGAGTGAATTCTACCGCCATATGGGTAAGGCAATCAATGTGGATAGTGCTTTGGTAATGTATAATTAATGATTAATTAATAATGGTTGATACAAGCAAATCCATGTTTATAGATGAATGCAGAGTGTGTAAAACAGCAGGTGTTCTCTACTTTCACCCAGAAACATGCCTCCTAGAACTTGTGCTCTGTGGGTAGTATTTTACAGAGACAGGACAGAGGAAGTAGGTCAGCATCACATTAGCATCCCCTGCTAATCTGTAATTTGTAGAGTAGCTCTTAATTGCTCTTTAATCTTTGCATGACATGGGGGTAGTTGGGGTGTGTGTGTGTGTGCGCGAAGGGAGGCGATGAAAGCATCTTTAAGGAGCGCGAGAGGCATTAGCGGGAGACAAATCTTTCCCATGTTCAGCTGAGCAGCCGCAGATTAGATCTGATTTGCGGTGTCCGCCCGGAGAGAGAGGCGTCCTGTGAGTGCATGGTTCCTCTCCCGACTGTGCGGGCGAGCGGGCCGCCAGGGCGCTGATAGGATTAGGGCCCGCAGCGTTATCTTTAAAGGCGATCAGGGGAGCGCATCTGCACAGCGCAGCCGATCGGAGCCCGAGCGTTTGACGTGCCGGAGGTGGCTTTCCCTGCTAGAGCTCATTGGTGCAGGATAGCCTGAGAGCAACAAGCCCTCTTTTCAGACTAATGGCAATCACCTTGAGCCCTGAGCTGGATGCAAGGAGATTGAAGAGAGTTTATTTTTGCCAGAAACAACTAAAACAACTAGAAAACCTGCATAAATTCAGGCAGACATTGCAAGCATATTACAATGTCTGCCTTAAGTCAAACAATTTACATAATATACATAATATTTTACATAATATTATATATTATACATAATATTTAGAGGATAGATGGAATATCCATTTATAAAGATAATCTGTGTCTTTTTTAAAGGGTATCAAATGGATAAGGATCTCTCTTTTGCATTCCGTTTTGAATTCATATCTTCCATTAAAAAAAACACATGAAAGTATTCCACTGCCCTTTATTTAGAATGGAAATGGTCTTTTTGATGGCATATCCATATGCACATGTGTGCATGTGTGTATGTGTCTTTCATCTTTCAATGGCATCAAAGTATTGCTTTTCATTAGACAAAAACATACACGCAATAACATGTAGTCAGTTTATATGTAACATAATAATGTTGTAGACTAGACTAGACCTTATAAGTATTTGTGTGTAAGTATGCATGCATGCATACACAGAATACTACTGTAGAACCTCATATCATGCACATCTAGTACTGCATCAAGGGCATCTAGAGTACTGTAGTGTAAATGTATGATATTAGTTATGCATACAGGCCCGCTGAAATGAAAATGCTGAAATTGCTGAATTATGATAAATTGCTAGTATAAAGACTCCTTTTGTGTGTCTTTTTAAATACGTGTTCGTAGAATGAGACTAGGAAGGGTGTAGGCCCTGTCCAATACAGATTGGGAGCAAAACATCTCTCTCTCTCTCTCTCTCTCTCTCTCTCTCTCTCTCTCTCTCTGTCTCTTTCTCTCTCTCTATCACATGGGCTAATTTTCTTGTAAACCCCTGCAGGCATATGGACATTTGTGGGATGTTTGTGCAACATTTGTGGAACATTTTTTGAAGCTCTGTTGGAGGCCTGCCCCAATGCGGCATGTAAGCTGGGGTGAGGGACAGGTCATTGCACAGATGCCATGTGGAGGGACATCAGCAAGGTCAATGTAGGCCTGCAGAGAGCTGAACCCATTGGAGGAGTTCCCAAGAGGGCGGAGTGAGCACGACTGACCTCAGCAGTGCATTCAAATCTGTCGCATCGTCTTGTGTGTGTAGACTCATTCAGGTATAACAGATCTGTTACTGTGATGTGAATTAGAGATTTTAGAGAATCCAGGGTTACACTCCTGCATTTTTTCCTGGTTAGTGTCCAAGTCCTTTTCATATGGAACATTTTGTAGGGATTTAATCATATGGGGTTGGACCCACATGCCTATCACACTAAAGAAATTTGCTATGAACTGGCAAATGTTCAATTGTAAGATGGCTTTTGGTTTTACCTAGATGTAAAAGGCTATATTGGCCTCCCTTGCAATATCCTCAGGGATTTAATGGAGTGTTCGTCCTGCTTTTAGAGTATGTTGACTTCACTGAAAAGGCATGTGAAATTGCCATGCATGTCGGTGATGAGTTTTAAGGCCTAAACTCAAGACTGAACTCAGCTATGCGATACCATTGCTCCATATAGTATTTTCCACTAGCTGAAGGCAAAAGAAGGCAAATGCTTCAAAAGAAGGCAAATTCTTCAAATATCGTGAACACAATCATGTTCAGCAGAGAATTCTATTCCAAGTCACTTTTCCAGGAACACACAGCAACCTGAAAAGAAGAGGCTAAGATGAAGCATACATGACAAGCCCTGTCTGCCATGTTTCGTGAAATGAAAGCAATTCAGACTCATCTTGGTGCCTGCTGAAAAAATGACGACGTATTGCCTTTGATGCAGATCAGATTGCAGTAGGCTCGTGTTTTTCAGGACTCTTCTTGAAGAGCTTCAGTGCAGGAAATGACATACTGCGACATACCGAAGTAGATGGTAAGATTTGTCTAATGAGACCTGCCATGATACAAAGTAAGTGTACCCACCTAATCTACACTCTGATACCTGTTCCCTGCATCAGTGGTGGTCTGATTGATGACACTCTTCTGTCTGTGGATCCACAGGCATGCTATTGAATCCCAAAGCAAACATTTGATACCTCTACACTATTAACAAACCCTATGAGGCCAGCATCCATGTGTCTGTTATCGTCTAGCTTGGTCTTTACCTCGGGAATTACTCAGCCAAATGTTGCCTTCGAATGCCATACCAATAGACATGGACGTATGGAATGCAGAAGACTTTGAATGGCACTCAGACTCCAAAGAGTATTTTCACAACACAACTAGCTGAGGAAGTGTCATTTTTGTGGAGGTCCCATGGGTAAACCCTGAAAATAAATTTAGGACAATCATACTTGCAAGTGTGAATAGCTTAATTACTGACAGATGCCATTATGTTTCCAAAAGTCGCCTGAGTCCTTCCTCCCTTATAATCTCACTGAAAACAAGCAAAGAAGAAGCTCCTGGATTTAAAGACCATGAGGTAATGCCACTCAGACATGAAAGCTATGGTGTCTTATTTGAACCACATCAAGATTCACTCATCCAGCCATCTGTCGATTTATTAATTCATTTGTACAGACCTATTATTTGCTTATTTGTATAGATAATAAAGGCAAAAAAAAATCAAAATCAGACCCCCATCCAACCTGCAGTCAAATACCATGACCACATGGTAATGCTCCAAAGTAAATCACTGCAGAGCAGCATTATGCCATTTGAGAAAGTATTATCGCTGTGCTCTTATTTTACTTGCTAATTTTGTGGCTATGATAATTGCTGTTACCTAATTAAATCAAAACATTGTTTTAGTTGCCTGCTCTGCACCTCCCTCTGAAAGCCGATCACATTGTAATTCTGCAAAACATTCCAGTAATGAAAGTAATATAGATTAGAATCGCATCATCCTGTTGTCCTTGGACTGAGCCATTGTGAATCAACAGCTCCTGTATGCCTGGTAATTATCCCTATCGTTAGAATGCATCAGTCACTATAACAGATAGGGTACGTTCATTAAGCAGCATTATTTCACTCTGTCCAGAGGAGGGGTCACTCACTGCATCCCATGTTCAATCACACACTACTGTTCACTGCTAGACCAGTTGTTTTGTGCAGAGATTCAGCAGGATGAGGAGGGAGTGGTCTGCCGAAAGGCCTCAAAATAATCCGGGGGGAGGGTGTGGGCAAAGACAGCGACTAGGAGAGTCAGAGATAGACAGATAGGCAGAGAGAGGGAGAGGGAGAGAGAGACAAAGGCATCCTGCAGTGGGTCAGTATCAGCTCCTCACTGAGCCACTGATCTGTGCCAGGGCTGAGAGACACTGCGGTGCCTGGCAGCTGGGTGGGGGTGGGGGAGGCTGGGGCGTCCGAGCTGTGGAATGAATCCCTTCTTTTCAAAACAATAGAGCAGAATCTGAAAATCTGAGTGTCCCGACCACTAATGTCAGCTGCACTGCCACAAAACAAGGGGCCACCCGGGGTCACTTCATGAAAAATGTAAACCAAAGGAAGGTGTTTGGTTGGGTGTGACTAGCATTTTCACATTGGCCTTGTGAGGGGGCCAATCACTTGTGTGCTATGTATATTCTAAGTAAAAACTTGGTGTTAATTTTTGACTGTGTTCAGAAACCTTCATGTTAATTTATGCTTATAATGAACAACTGGCACATTTTTGGGATAACAGCTGTACTGTATGTGATAATATCTCTGTTATGAAGTGAAATAGGAACTATGAACATCATTCACATTAAATCATGAAAAATTCTGTCAGGCACACAGATCACAGATCAAGTAGTTCTACCTACAAGACTGTGATATATTTATATTTGTCTCTAGAAAAAAGCTCTCAGCAGCAAAAAAGCTAAACGGTAGTACAAACATTTTTGGTTATTTGTATTTTTCTAAACTTTTCACTCAACTTTGAGTAGATATCAATTACACATTTAAGCTTATCACCACTGCCACGACCTACTCAGGATATATAATATAATGTATAGCGTATGCTATCAAGTGACTAGGCTCACATACAGTGTAAGTGAGTGTGTTTGCAAAATCCACCTCTCTTCCTCACAAGCAAGCCCAATGGACTTGCGGCTCTGAGTCCCAGGATTCAAAAGCAGCTGAAACGGCACGGCAGGCCCGTGACGCAGAGTCTGTGACGGTGACAATAGCACCAGGTAGTCATTAGCCCCGAGACCGGCGCGCTGAGAGCTGGAACATTGTGCCTCTGCAGTGGCGTCACAGGTCGTTGAGTGGATCGGCTCATCTCATTTTCGATATTAAGCATGTAATCCCATAAACCAAGGCCGTCTGTAGAGCTGTGCCTGTTTTTGCAGTTATTTTGAGTCTCCAAAAAAAAAAAATCCTCAAAAGTCTCCAAAGAAACACAAAACCTTGAATGCAGCAGCAGAAGAGGATATCAGCTTTTTCAGATAATGTATTCATTTTGTTCAAAGTCTTATCATTTTAGGGACAGAGGTACTCTGCGCATTATTAGGGTAAAAAGGGTTTATTTTTGTCTGTCCCTTACTTGTTGCCTTAGGATGGAAACAAAAGTGCATTTGGGTCAATGGCAGGGTAAAAAGGAACATGCAAAACCTCAAAGAATTAGCCTACATTTCTACAATGCATACCCAGTGATATTAATATTTCTGCACAAACTGCTCAATTGCTTATTTTGTTTTTGTCTTCCCATTAAACTTGTCATTTTATTATATTAGTCTTGTGTTCCTTTTCCAAGACAGCTATGGTTGGATAGTGCCCACAGCTGTAACAACTCAATAGTTAATCATGTCACATTACAAATTCTATGATTGCATCATGAAATCCATGTCATGTACCTGGCCTCCTGTATAATGTATGGCACATGCAGGGCTTGCTTTCACTAGCGGTTATTGTACTGCCGTGAGTGCTCTCCCAGCATGCCAGCGGATGAGGAATCACTGGCTGCTTCGTGCAGGGATTCTCGCCAAATGCCCCACTGCCTCCTCTCCTCAGACCAGACCTGCATCTGACAGAACGCCATCAAGGAAAAACCCTCCCATCCAAACATGCCTGGGGCGAAAGCCAGGAGCGAGGAACTCTGGGAAGCTAACCATGACAGCGTTCACATTGCGCTGATTCTACAGCTGTGAGGGAGTGAATCTGAGTAGGGGGAGGCTGATGTCAGTCAGTCACTGTGCAGACAAACGTGCAGACCACCGGGCAAGTATCTGAGAGAATGTTCTCCGAGGGCTCCTGATAGCTGTCAGTTTTGACTGTGATTGCAGCAACGGGCAATGGACAGAGTGGTGCATAAGAGCGGGGTGATGTCACCCGTGCCAGCTCAGACCACAGCTCCTACACTGACCTCAGCTGCTCCGCTCCACACTGAACTGATTTTTGCAGTCACAGAGGAGCTCCCCATCTGAGAACTGCGCACCCCTGTCCAGTGCTCTCCAGTGACCTCGTGTTCACAGATCTAAATGGATCGGCCCAGAGCAGATGCCACGCTTGCATCTGACATCCCAGTTTCTGAGCTCTACCCTTGATTCCAAGCTTATTATTCTCAAATTGAATCTAATGTATTCCTCTTGACTGTTAGATCTGTCCTCTTCATTTGTGGATGAGGTATATAAAGCTGTGCAGCTGACAGAAATAAAATATTTGGTCTGGATAGCTATAAACATTCTACCTCCCACTTTCTTTCTGCATCAACTCCCTTCCTTCCCCCACTCCATCCCCCTTTATGATGTCCAGACGGGAAGGGGTCAACAACCTCGGCTCAGGACCAACTGCAATCCCTTTGTCTGACTCCACGCCAGATATGAAGTACATGTGCCTCTAAAACCACATCAGTAGCAACCTTTACAGTTTGATTTGTATGGAAATTCATACAGAATTGACAGTAGTAACAATGCGGGTGTGAGAGCGAAGTGACTTTTGGCTTTGCCCGCGGGGTTGCCTCCGCTGGGAGAAGTGCGCTCAGCCTGCAGCAGACCTGCCCTGCGGCAAGCTCCAGGCAGAGGAGAGGACTCTGCTACCCCCGAACCAGGCGCCCGCCTCCATAGCACTCAGTGCTTAGCAAAACCTGTCTGACAGCAGGCTGGAGAATCCCTTACCCCTATGCAGGCATAACCTATAGAAAGAAGGGGAGTCAGAGGGGCAACAACAGAAGCACAGGCAGCGCTGCACAGCACAACACAGGCATGTGTCTGTGCGCACTGCACATCTGCTCATCATCAGGAGTTCATGCCAATCAGGATCCAGTCTCCGTGGTGAAGGCAGCCACCACGAGGCAGAGCTGTCCTGGCCAGAGCCATTGCTGTGCTCTGTTTCCGATCTATTGAAGGACAAGGACAGCATGAGGACTGCAGTGTGCTGTGGGCTTTCATCACAAACCATGCTGGTTTTCCTCTCTGCAGACCTTTTTCCTTGCACTGTTTACTGTAAGCAGTAATGCCTGTCCAGAAAATACATTTTGCCTCAGGCTAATTGTATGGGAGAGCAAGAAACCTTCAAGCTAATGGCTAATACAGTGACATTTTTGGTAGAAAAAGAGGAACAACCACACAGCAATTAAACACACACACAACAAGAGGTAACTCATATAATACTGAACATTCACAAAATGCAGTTAGCAAGAGGACGACCAAAAATAAGACACAGCATCCATTTCTGTCGTTGCCATGTACTCTGAAACACTAAGGTACTCAAGCAGTACACATCTGCACCCCACATTCTTAATGGTTCCGGAGCTGGTCTGGGTTAACCAGCAAAAACACTGTCAGTATAAATTAGGGCTCATTTGCTAATGGTCTGCCATGACCTTCCAAGCTGGCGAGGGCATAAATCAGATTTCCTGCTGCAGTGCGCCCGGTTCTGAGGGCCCTGCTTGCTTTACGGCCCTGATTGAGTGCCAGTTTGGCACATGGCACTGTCTCTGTGCAGATATATCAAACCCCTGCACTGTTAATGCCCCGGCTTTGCTGCAACATTAAGCATCTCTCTGCAGGGGGAGAGAGAGGGAGAGGGACGGAGGGCTTTGCTGCTCTAATCTTCCAGAGGCAGAGCTTCTGGGTTTGGGGTTTGGGGGTGGTCTGATGTGTCTCGTCATTTTGGTGCGTCGAGGCACAAACCCCTGCTGTCAATTTCCACCCCGGGGTGTGTGTGTGTGTGTGTGTGTGTGTGTGGGGGTTCTCCCATCAGGGGGCTCCGCTCTGAAGTAGTGAAGATATAATGGGCCCAGCACACTGCATCTGCATTACCATATGGAAGATCTCAGGGAAGCAAGGCTGAATTTATCTTAAACTGGTGTCGTTTAAAAAAAAAAAATGAAGGAAACTGCAGCGTGTTATTGGTGGGATGGATGTCACAGCACAAACTCTTCATTTACCATTTCATTTCCCTGCCCAACATGCATCTGGGTTTCCATCACCTTACTGTTGTTACAGCAGTATTCAATTAACAGGTCAGGTCGAACGATTGAGGTGTAGGCTAATCGGCTACGCTAGCGTCTGTGTGCTGGTAATTAGAGCAGGGCAGCTGGCGGAACAGCGGGCGGGTGTGACATCAAACAGGACAATACACACCTAACTCTGCAGTCCCCGGCCCCAGGAAAGGGAGGCACTTTAACTGCACTCAGACCCCCCACTGCTAGGTGCAAGGTGTCACATGAAGACAGGCCCTAGGTGCAGACCTACAGCTGCTTGGTCTGTTGGAGAAACTGGTAAAGTCATTATTCTGCTCGATCCAGATCTTTCAGTTAAAAAGACAGTGGTGTGGCGAGGTGCCTAAGGAACTGGACATAAACCTGCAAAGCTGCAGGTTTGAGTTCAGGGAGGGTCAGCAATGCTGCATCCTTGAATAAGGTGCTAAACCTGATTTGATGACTGAATTGATGCCCCAAGTTTCCCTGGATACAAGTGTCTACCAAGCAAACAGACGATATTTAGTCATCTAAAAAATGTGTCTTTGTATTGTTGAGCAAACTCTGTCTTGCACACATCAACAACCATTCCCTAGCAACTGGCGCAGTGCACGCTTCATTCATTGTTCTGTCAGGCATGGAGACCCATGGAGTACGCTTCATACCTGAAGTCCGCTTTTCAATTCAGCCTTGACATGTGGCCTGTCATCAGTCACAAAAAACACAGTGCGCATGTCTCTTGACCTCTGACCCTCATGGCCACAGGTGCCGGCCGTTGCCATGACAAAGGCTGCCCTAATTGAAGGAGCACTTGTGCAAAAGCAGGGGAGGACAAAATAACAGCAAAACACATAGAAGAGGAGCCAGCCATCCATGTCTCTGCATCATTTATTAGAAAGCAGGGAATAAGACATTAATCCCTAAAGCCCGACCCCATGAATGAGACAGATTATGCCCCCCCCCACAACAAACACACACACACTCACACATACACACACATACCCACACACACACACACGCACACATGCACACGCACACATACACACACTCACACATGCACATACGCACACACACACACATACACATGCACACACACAAACACACCACCTACGTGTGAAATCCTGAACCTTATGGATGAGACATGTGCACAAAATGTGGACTTTTCTTAGGTCACACAAAGCTTTCACCTCCTCAATGATATAAAATAAAAGAACCTGAGGATTTCCAGAGTGGGGAAATCCATTACACATAATGCCATGCAGCATGACTGGGTGATATGCATTTATGTGTGAATGTAGGTATGATGAGGTGTGTGTTTGTATGTGTCCCTGTGCATGTGTGTGTGTGTGTGTGTGTGTGTGTGTGTGTGTGTGTGTGCTTGTGCTTGTATGTGCCCCTCTCTCAGTGTGTGCTAGGAATGTGAGGTGCAGAATTTCATCCTCACTGAATTGTAAATGTAATACATGCAGCTGCAGCTGTGAATCACCCCGTGTGACTGGTCCTGATTGGGGATATGAAGTGTGCTGAAAGGGGTGGAGGACCGCGCGCTGCCCTGGCGAGAGGCAGGAGCCGCCAGCAGCCTCCCCGCTCTCCGCGGCGATGCATTATGAATGCGCCGGTGTCTGCGGGATCGTTCCGAGCGGCAGCGAGCGGAAAGCCACATCCGCACGTTTCCTGGCGAACACCTTCTCTCAGGAGGGCTGGGATTTCACGTATTTAATGAAAACTTTCATTAGTCTGAATTACTCTACCTTGGGAGCTTGGTAATAACACGAGGGAAAGAGGAGAGAGAGAGAGAGAAAGGGAGAGATTTCTCAAGTGCACCAGTAGAAATCTGAAATTCAAAGAACTGTCCTCCAAACTGAGCAAGGATTTGCACAGTTAAAATACTTTCCCATTACATTCCTGTGCCTGTCTCCATAATTAAAATCTTTAATTTCTAGAGACCTTAGAAATTGATTAAATGGAAAAAAATGGAAAATGTCATGCACTGAAGGTATAGGTAATTTTAATTATACTGTCTATGTTCCCCATTTATACCGTGAGATATGATGGACCTTTAATGTATCATTAATTCATTATCAATCATTCAATCAAGGGATCATTAAAATATGAATTGAGGCATGCAACGAAAATGATTAGAATGATGCCTTATTTCAAACTTCTGAATCTTGAATTGTGACACAACAGAAGCAGAACAGCTGTTTTCAGAGTTTGAGGGAGTGGTGCGCATGCGGGGAAACTGAAGGACTTATTCGACATTATTTCTGATAAATTGGCTAGTTCTCCCACGATTTCTGGGTAATTGTTGTGGTAATCTTGAATTTGGCTGCATATCACTGGAATGCCCCCACTACCCGGTCTTCCCTTACACCGCACCTTCGCCCCTGCGTGTACTTGCCCGTCACGCTGTACCCCGCTGAGAAGCCTCTATATGGGTGATTGTACCCCTGGTGGACGCCTCCACTGTCTCGCCTATTAATCACCTGGTCAATTCAAAATTAATAGAAAGAGGGAGATGCTGAAAGACATGCACTAACGGGTAGAGTGATTAAATAATTGATCGGACAAATTCTGCACCGGCAGCAAGAGTTTCGCTGCATTGTGAACTGTTTATTAAAATACGAGTCTGACGTGCAGCGGCGACCTTGATAATGGATCGTTATAATTCCTCTCCACAACCACAGATTTAATTCGGTTTCTGCATCTGCTTAGAGGGAAGGGATATGAAAAGTGTCCACCCTGCGTTGGCTGTCTTGTCTCCCCCTCGGCGGGTCCCTTCCCCCCCGTGCTATGATAATAGTCACATTCAGCGGGAAAGGCAGGGAGCAGATATGCAAGTGCAAGGATTGTGCTGATGGTTTGCACTGTATTGCCGGGTGTCAGGCAGCCGTGGAAGGGACCGCTCGTGCTCCTGCGACGCCCCTTTTAACACACCTTTTCAGAGGTCAACGGAGAGAGGAATGCAGAGCGGGTTCGCTGAAGAAACAACCGATTCACCGCAGGGCATTTCGGCTGAAGAGAGGGATCTCTCTCCGTTAGTTTCATTGTAACGGAACACCGTCCAGCGGTGCTCTCACTCACTGTAAGGGAAACCCCACTCACTTTTTATATGGCAAAGTTTCTCGCCGAGCTGTTAGGATGTACACTGCCAGAGAAGGGCACTTCTCCAATGTTCGAGGTAAGGCGGACAGAATAAATTACCTTCCTTTGAGTGCGCATGCAGACGTCTTTGTGTAACATAGCCAGACACCTGCTTGTGAAAAAAATAAGTCTTTCCACTGTGAAGGGAAAGGGCAGCCGTGCACACATCAGTGGGTTTACCAATGCACTTGATGCATCCTCCTCTTTGACGCGGAAGCTCAAATAACATGCTCAAGACCAGCGTCTGTGCAAGCAACTTGCTTGAAGTGTATGAACTGCAGCCAGTAGCAGAATGTGGGAGGTCTGATAAAGGTTGCCTTTCGACAAACGTCTTCATGCATAACGCTCAGTCCCATGATTATTTTGGTCCATCCGTTTCAGCAAACATATTCATAACGTTTCACGTCTCGCTTTTACGTTGCCTCACAGGGAGGGTGGCTTACACCGTACACGCCTGGACATATGCCAGTTATAAATGAATTGCTGAGAACTCAAGGGGAGCGATTGCAATTTGGCGCGGAGTTCCTTGGCGCGCACTGAGTGCGTATTTGGGTCAGTGTGTCACGCCTGCCTCACCTGTGCGAAGATGGAAAACACCCCGCGTTTTCAGCGTTCCTGCAGCTTCGTACACTGGTTGGCGAGGCACACATAAAGTCCAAAGCTAGATCACCATCACTTACATTTAAAAATACCTTAAATGCACGCGAAGTCAGAATCGGACTGGTTTTTTTTAAATCCTATTTTTGACTGTGTATTATAACTGTATATTCTACTATCGTCACTTTCAAGAACATATTTGACTGCATGTCTCACTGAAGCCACCGTAGTCTGATGTGAAAGACTGTGCCCTTCTAAGTGATTTTGTTTAATGGTTGTTCATTCCTTGCAACACATAACAGTCACTTTTCAGTGGTTTCAAGAGGGAATGATAATGATATTTGGTCGTTTGCTGTCCCAAAATCAAATGTAGATATACAAAGCGTTTTCTCCACTGTAGGTTTTTTTTTTTTTTTTTACTATTTTGCCATAGCCATACAGATGCTACAGTATGTAGCAGCAAAGATACTGTGTGTGACAGAAAATACCTTTTATTTTACTTACTACTTTTAGTAAAAGCCAAATGTGACACCTTTCTAATGTTCACAGTGAAGAAAGACTGAGTTTATAATGTAAGTGGCCCAAACATGCTTTGTGTTGAACATCCTGGTGTTATGAAGGGTACAGTGACATCTTGCAGAGAGGCCATCTTTTCAGATATGCATTCAACATCAGAGAGGCTTTGCAGCCTCTGAACTGCATTTGTTGATGAAATGGGCACCAGACATGGCTCAGTCAGTCCTGTTTTGCTGACATAAACACACGTCTGTGTGGGAGGAATACAAATCTCCCCTCAGACGGAAATCTATACAGCGAGACATTGGAGGTAATTTGTTGGCCCAGAGTGTCTGTCTGAATGTTTGTTTATGGGTGCAGTGGTTTCACAGTAATAGTGCACTGTGGTATTGCGGTATTGCCTATATAAAGTAATTCATGCGGTCTGAATTCCAAGTGTGCCACAAGCCTGTACAAAACATCGTTTAAAAATAATGGTGAAATATGTGTCATAGATGGTCATAATCCATGGGCTGTGGTCCCAGTGCAATAGAAAAACAATTGCACAACCAGTGGAGAAATAAATTAAGCCGTGGGCTGTTATATAAGAGAAAATTCTTGGATCTGCATGATACTGTGAGATCAGCAGCTCCTGTAATCTGGCGGAGCCCCCTATCACCGTGACTGCCACAGTCGCTGCCCCCCTGTCTTTCACAGGAACTGGTCTGTGGGCTCTGTAAGGCTGCTGTGAAAGCACAGGCAGGTGGTGAGTGGAGTGTGTCTGTGATCTCATTCCTGCCAACACACTGAGGTCTTATACCTCTCGACACACTGAGGTCTGAGACCTCTCGACCTCTCGACACAAAGACCGTCTGTCCTTAACTTTGACAGACAGCCGAATGCAAGCATTACTTTTTGTCTTTGCAGACATGGTTCAGTGAATTCAGCGCTGAAGTTCCCATCCCTGCAAGACAATTAGCTGCAAAGCAACAGGGGCGGCGGCGATCAGTCATTCCCCTCCTCCACAGAGCATCAGGAAAAGCCATTTTGTTCCCGACAGGTGGCTGGAGTGCCACATGTGTGCAGACTCAGGACGCTTGCCAGGCAGTATACGTGTCTCTCATTAGTTCCCTGTTAGCCCTCATGTGTTACACAGTGCGAGGCAACAATGCAGAGAAGCCCATAGCTGAAAGTAGCAGCTTTGGACCCACTCAGAGATGAAAGACAGGTGACTTCTCCCCCCACAGCCGTGCACAGCACACCACTTCCTGCTCCTGTGGTAGATAGAGCTTGCTTACGCTGGTGCCAGTAGGCATCCTAATAGGCATTCGGCCACAGTTGACCAATGAGCAGCCTCTGTTATATGTCTGGGAGCAGTTTTAGACAATGTCATAATGACCGTATGGGTCAACAGAGAAGGAGACTCATATTTCAGTTTTTCTGCAGAAGACATTGTTGATTGTGTATATTGATTCTGATGAAGCTTGCCACTCAAGGTGAGCATTTTCAACAAGAGAAAAGGTATAGAAAATGGATACATTAGTACTGAAATATTGAAATTTGAACATTTGAAATAATGAATATTGAAACACTTGGGATAGAAAATAATTATTTCTTTAAAGAATTATGTACCTCTTCAAAGCTATTATATGTTTTTAAGAAGAAAATTGGTCAAGGTGTTAAATATGATTTTGAAACATGATGTTTCACTATAAAAACATTATGGGGAAAACATAACAAAGCACTACATTCATTGCAGCTAACAGTAGTTTAACTCTGAGAAACTGCTGGCGATGCATTCTGAAGCCTGCATAGCAATCTGTGCCCTGTGAAAAACATGGAAAATCCAGGGTTTCAAGTATCTTCATGTGGTGTCTGCGTTGAAGTGTGTGATTCTGGAAAATTCACTGTGTTTCACCAGACCGGGGGGTGCGTGGGGCCTCGGCGAGGCAGACAGAGGCAGTTTCTGAGGCTCGCGAATCCAGCCCACATCTGGCACATTGTTTCCGCCAGATTCAGAGCTAACACTGTCTGATCCCTCAGCGCGGACGTGACCTTTGATACCGTCCATCTGGAAGTACCGAGGCTGACCTGTGAAGTCGCCCACCCAGCAGCCTGTGAAGCAATGTGAAGGAAGGGATGTAAGGGCTCTGGATACATAGAGATCATCTATTTCATGTACTGAATGTGTTTATTTTACGAATGTATGCAATCCACGCAGTTGAAAAACACTGAATTGGATCCTCAAATCCATGGATGAAATAAAAACAGTGTTTAATCATCAAACATGATTAAGTGTTAATTTTGTGTCCATATTTTAGAGACAGGAAATGAGTCTGCATAAACACAAGCCATGGTCAGTTGAGTAAACCATAAGGCACATTTTTACAGCTGGACAGTTACAGGAGAAATTCTGGTACAAAAATCGTGACTGCTTTCTTTCATTGCACACTGTAATTGTTGTTTTTGGGTCAAGGTGACCTAGTTCAGCCTGCCGGTTTGACTGGAACGTTGCTGACTGTGGTTGCTGAAATGAAAGATCTGAGAGAAACTGAAGCATTAAACACGTATGTGTTTTCCTTTGTGCGCTGTCCTTGTCTGAGGATATTTTCTCCCTCCTCTCTCCACGCGCTAGAAACGATCAGCCTTCGATTCAGCTGTTGTCTGTTTTTGTGGGGAAATGTAGGTGAGACACGTCTCTCGGTTACACAAGCGTGCAACAAGCGCGTCCCCATCAGGAACGGACCCCGCAAACCTGCAGGTTCGGAGTTCAGTGCTCTGATCATTACGTGGCATCATCTGCAGGCTAATGAAAGGATGCGTTTCAGGGCTTCGTCCCCCTTCCCCTGAATGAGAAGCAGCTGGTGCGGACCACTGCGTCGCGGGGGTTAATCTGCCATGCGTGACTCCCCGTATCCCCGGCCAAGCAGCCGACGCGCCCGTCCCCTACCACAGGCCACCGCTGAATTTGATCGGCAATTACCCGAGCCCGCTCCCTCGGAAAGTGGCCGATTGAAGAATAATTGGCCAGGCGGGTAGGAGCACCTGGGCCATCGGTCCATTTAGTAACAGATTTAAATCCCCGCTTGATAAAAAGGCAGCCGTGGGATTTCTGCGCTCTCTGCTTCAGTCCGTCCCCTGCAGTCATTAGAGTGCAGCTTAGAGGAAAACCAAGTAGGTTTTCATTTTCCGAAAAAGTTCAACGTGCCATTAAAGGGGCATTATGTGAATGCAGCCTTCGCTTGGTTGCGCAATCGTGTTCCCGAAATGCCTTTCTGTGGAAGTGTTTGTGGGGCAAGCGGCGGTGATGCAGAGTTTCTGGGCAGCGCCGTCATTTCCCCCTCAGCGTCCTCCCCAGAGGGGTCCTCTCAGGGAAACATGACGCCCCCCCGCAATAACTGGAGGAGCCATCATGTGTCTGCTGAGCGGGAAAGAAGGGGGGAAAAAAATACAACTTCTGGAATCGGTTTTCACAAAACCAGACTGACTCAACCTCAGAGTTAAGCTGTAGAACACAGCATGGCATTACTTTCACTTTTGGACTCACTTCCAGACCCGATTTAGTCACACAAAAGCAGTCTACGGCATTGGGGCCACGGCATCTTCCAGGAACACTCACAGTAGTAACTTACTGGCAGCTCTGCATCATGGCTGCATGCAGCTTTTTGACTGAAGATTCCCTTCCCATGTGTCAGGTACCAAGAACATCTGGTTTATCGTTGCATCTTCCTGTTGTAAAATGTGGCTGCAGCGTGTCTGCCAGGCATTCTGACATCCACTCACTGTGGCTTTCACTGTCCCTCTGTGAATCTCATAGATACAGCTGCCTCCCTTGGAAGTCAGGGAGCGGTTTGTGATCCTGAAAATGAGCTGTCACTGGAATCTTAGGAAACGCAGCAGGGATTCTAGAATTGAATCCACAAGCCTGACAGATAATATGTTGTGAGGTTCTCCTCACCCTCCAAAGAGGTTCACATTCTGCGTTGTTGATCATATAGGTCAAAGAGGTGTTATTGCTTTCCTCTAGGTCACTTTTGTTGGTCGTCAGTGATGTTCAATGGTGCACTGTGTTTAGACAAGTCTTTCCCAGTGCATTTAAGAGCAGAGCATGTTCAAGCCTTTGCCTAGTGGATCTTTTCCCTCAATAGCCTGCACCTCTGCTCTTAGCATACATTAATGTCATTTATCCAAACAAAAGAGTGGTTCGTTTCTAATGGAAATCCAAACACTCGAACCAGTTAGTGGATTGGAAAAAACACGGCAAAATGTAAGGATGGAATTCCTCTTACAGAGTGCAGTGCGCTCAGTCAGTACCTATATATTGGAATGAACATTGCCAAGCATGTAAGCCTTTTGCCTAGAGTTACTGTTATGCTGTGCAATATTTTTTAATAAGTAAAGACTGTACTGTAGCTCTATCACATTGGCACCTTATGGCTGGGGTAGCCAGCTCTGTTCTTCAAGGGACAGAATGGTCACACACTGCTGTGTTCAAAACCAGCTCATTGGGCCTGATATGATTGTACTATGACTCCAGATTGCATGATGAATACATTCAGTGAATGAATGAATCTATCAATCAATCAATCAATCAATCAATCAATCAATCAATCAATCAATCAATCAATCAGTCAAAAAAACAACTTTTATTTAGTGCACTGTTTCTGGAAGAATTTAATAGATTCAGGTTGATGGAAAAATACATTTTAGAAGCTTCACTCTTTTACATAGCGAATATAAGTTCATAACAGCACCTCCCGTCCTCATAACCTTACCAGCTCACAGCAGAATGTGTATGGGGGAGCCAGCACCTGTTTAGACTTGGACTACTTTGGAAAGTCACAAAGGTGCATGGAAAAGAGCCATTTTAATGTTGAGGATCATTATATTGACACTTGCAGGTCTTGTGGCAACAATAATGTGACTTCTTGATGGGAAAAAAAAATTCCTGTGGCCTCTTCAGGGTGACGTGGCTGAAATACTCTGCTGACTTTTGCGATTGATTTAAGAAACAAGTCATGTGTGCATGCACCAGGGTGCCTCTCTGACTCGGGTAGGAGCAGAATTCACAATCGCAAGCCATTAAATATTCAAACCACTGCAGTCTAGTTCAAATACTGTGCTCTCCTCCAGTGCTAGGGGCCAGGCTGCAGCCCCCTTGTTTGTGGGTGAATAGGCGCAGAATTGAAGCTGAGCTCCAGCAATTAGCTGTGAAAACTAAAACGGCAATTAATCTCTCATCAGAATTCAAAGGGTACACTAATTGAGCTTCTACTCGTCTTGTGAATGGCAAAAAAGACATGCTGTGCATCATATTAAAACTACATCTACTTCTCGTGGGCGATGCCAAAGAGCAAACAAAAACAAACCGAACCTACAAAAGCTGAATCACATTGCCTGATGGGTAATAACTCCATACTGTAACCAATTGCAGTTTGCCGCAGTTTACACTGGGGATGAAGTATTTCTCCTGTTTCAGGTGATTGTAGTCTTCTGACAGTGCTAAAATCTTGAAGGTGTGGAGAAAAGATTTCTTCTAGTAGTTGGTGAATGTTGAAAGCCAAAAATGTAACACAAATTTGAACACTTCGATGTTTCTGGTTTGTCACAATTGTTTTGTAACCACAGTGACACCACATTTTTCTATGCAAATAAGGTTTCAAGTGACAGGAGTGGAAAAGAGGGGCTCCAAAATGATTTCCAGACCTGATTTTTTGTTGGGAAAATTCAACCATGTTTTTTTAGAATATCCCATCTGGATACCATTTTTTGATAATATTAAGTAACTGTGACTCTTGTACAGTTTTGAGCTGTCAATCAGAACATTATGTATGGAGGTGTTTCCTGCATTTTGTGAGAAGTTTTTCAGTGCTGTGTTTTGAAGGGCTGACCCTGATGAACAGACTTACATTTTTTACCCAAAGATAAAGAGAAAGCACTATAGGAATTAGATTGAATGCACCCTTTTTTCTCTGTGGTGGGACTGGATTTTGTTCATGATTACCTCATTCTGCAGATGTTGGATAGGAATAAAGCCAGCATTGGACTTTATCACAAAGGATTGGACTGAATAATAAGCCTACATCCCTTTTCACAGCAATCATCCTGACATTTTCTATGCTCTGTTTCAGCATGAACTGAAAAAGGGAAGCAAACAACACAAGACCTAAAAAATTGAGGCTGGCTCTAGGCTACACTATCATTATGAAGTGTGTAGTGTCTGATTTCTCTCGTGCTATCTGTCATTCAAATAATAAAGCACAGTGATCTTGAATAATTTCTGGAATTACATTTGAGCAATGATCTTTTTTCTAAGAGTATATACTCTATATCACTAATTAAAATCCCTTTGTTGTTATTGTTATTAAGCTACGCGCTCACTTGTACAGACATAAAATCTATGTAACACAATAGCTTAATCAGACAAATGTTTGCTGGATGTCCACCCTTTAGATCATAAAATGATCAAATGCAAAAAACCCCAAACAATTCAAAGCCAGCACCACTCAGATGTTGAGAGGGATTGGTGCCAAAAGTGAAAAAGCAAAAAGTGAAATATTAATGTCCATTTGAAATTACTATTGCGCTTTTCCATTTGCATTTTCATTTTGGCAGGATTCGCCCTCCACGCTTGGAGGCTATTCATACACAAATGCGCGCTCTCTCGGGAGAGGGTTCAGTAAATGCCTGAGGTCACTTTGGCTGCCAGTCTGAATTACCGATTGCCGAAGAAGGACAGATTTTGTGTTTAGAGAAACACTTCCTTGGAGTTGCCTCTGAGAGACTGACATGGGTGCCACCTATGAGCGGTGGCTGAACTTAATGAAATGTCACTTCCTGTAAGCTTGTCAAGACAAGTATTCGCTCAACATATCCCAGACCCGTGAAAACCGAGGCTATAATGAGGTCTACTTTTCATCTGTAAAATACCACAACTGACAGCTCTGGCACTCGGGAGAGTACATTTTAAATGTCGCAGAAGTCCCCTCCTTCCAGTGCGAATCACATCTCTTCCATTACAGCTTTGTTAGCAGTCACAGTGCCTGTGATTGCCCTTGACCTGGACGTGTGTACATCACAGAGTTGTTAATCTGAAATGGTGGCAGGAGTGGGATTATGAACATTGAAAACACCAATGATTTCATCACGTTCCATCTGCCAATGTCACTGTGTGCTTTGCACAGTGAGGCTCTATTTGGAGAAGAGGAAGATAGGGTGGGGTAGAGAATGATTGTTCTGATCTGTATTTGAATAGAGTGACTGCTTTTGAAGCATGTACGGTAAACATCGGAAACCTCTTCTGCAGTCCTGTCCCTGCTGTTGATATAGGACAGCTGTCCTCAAACTATTATGGATTTACACCTAAGAGTCTTCTGGATGTATAATTCTGAGTTCTTCTGTCTTGCAGTAGGGTATTATTCTCTGTGACTCTTGTGATGTAAGACATCTCATTGTGGATTGTGGAATAGCCTCTTTGTCTCCGCAATGTGTAAGTGGTGAGGCTCTGAAGCAAACTCTAATATCAGAGTGAGAGCTCCTCTCCTTGTTACAAGGAAAAAAAATACTTTTCAGCCATTGTGTCACCAGTATGGAGAAAACAACCAGTCTACTGTCACTCATAACGTGTCCAACTCAGCTTATGTAGTTTATCCTCACTGAAATTCATTGAAAATCAAATTATCTGAAGCAGTAACTGATTCATCCAGAGCAACAGAATGAAAACCTTCAGAAAAATGTATCATATGTTGTCATTTTTTTGCTAGACAGTTGCTAATTGGCTGTCACTGCCTGTTGTCGTTGGGAAGCAATTTTCATTTCAGTTGCAGACTTGACGGCACAGCGGTGTTGCAAGTGCGATGAGGCTCTGCCTTGGCGTTCTGGTGTGAATTTGCATACCTAAAGGCTACTTTTCACCATTAGTCAGTGAGGTTGAACAACAGACAGCAAAATGTCCTCACTTACAGTCAGACATCATAGACGGAGGTAGCAGACTTGGAGGGAAAATTGATAGACAAACCTCCATTGCATGTGCCCTCTCTCAGGCTTATAAAATAAGTGTTTTTGCTTCTCTCTATTTGCATATTGCTTTTCTGTTTATAGACTTAGATCTCGTTGAGACTGTTGAAGTTGACACACACAAAGCTTGTCCTCGGATGACAAAAGAGAATCTTCCAAAAATAGGAATAAGTTACTAGATATTCCTCGGCAGCACGAGCCCATTGTGGAGGATCAGCGTAGCGTAGCAACCGCGGCAAGTTATTATGAAAAAGAACTGAGTAATTCAGTACTTCTGTTGTTTTGTTTCTACTTGAGTGCTTGAGAGAGCTCCCCGTGTAACCCTCGTCAGACAGGGAACAAAAGGTGCTTCATCAAAATTAATTCCTACTTTTTTTGCAACAAAGGTGTGCTGTTGTTGCTTTCTGCTGTTAATATTCCCATGCTTGATATTTCTTAGTTCATCTCATATGTTTCCGCCCTGAACCTGGAAAAGATTACAAGTTTTCTGATATTGTCTGAGAGTGAATGTTTATCCATGGATAAACACTCCATCCATGGACCTACACATATATGTGATTACAATGAAATGAATAAACTGTATTAGACTCATAGGGTTAAAGTGGAATTCACAGAGCCATTGATTAGGAAATTGGCTGCATTTATGATTAAAGATTGTGCCAAGCCATAGATGCTCCTAATATGAGACTATACCGGAATATATTTAGGATTTAGAGATGACGTCCCTTTTTGATCTTAAAATAAAGCTATTTTTAACCCTTGTCCTTTTCAAGAAAAAGGGAAAACCACTGGAATTAATGTGTGAATTAGATTAGGTGCAGAGTATCATTAATTATGCAAAAACTGATTGAGGGCACATATATTATAGTGCTTGAGCCACATAAATGTAAAATGGTTTCTAATTAAAGAGGGCTTTTCAAAGTCTGCAGTGGTCTAATTCTTCACCCAACATTGTTGTAAAACACGCTAGTATCTGCAGCAGGTAAGGAAATTTTTCTAATAATATGTGCCAAATATGATGTACAATCTGTCAGCATTTATCAAATGAGCAATTAGTTCCTGTAATTCAGTCAATTCCTCAGTCAACTGGATAAAATCCACTTCTGTTTATTCATTTCCTCAAAGGTCATTCATAAGAAATATTGTATTCTTTACTGTAGGCCAAGACAAGATCTGACTTCCACCCAGACTGCCAATAAAACACTTAGATCGACACTGACACTGAAGTTTATGGACTCCCACGGATCCTTTCTGTGTATGAGCATATGGACAGGCATTATCAGGGAAATACGGTTTGAGATCTGGAGACATGGAAATTGCATTCTTAGCCAAATGTTGACAAGCAGTCTTTTCCCGTGAGACCTCTGCCCCTCAGAAGCACACGTGTGTCTTCCTTGTGTCTCCTTGATCAAGAACAAAAGCATGCCTCTGGAATGTTTGTGCTGGGGACGGGTAATGATTAGGCACCTGTCTCTAAAGAGCAAGATGTCACTCACACGTAATGAGCTAATCAGGGAAGATTTCTCTCTTGTGCTGTATTGGGAATTGGTAATAAATGTGGCCTGTCAATAAGAGTTTTAATGAACAGAGGTCTGTCGCTACTATTGTACACTTTTAAGTTTTTTTTTTAATATGTAATGACTATTATTATAATAATTTATGTTGTCATTATAGTAGTTGGCACTTGCAAAGGTCATAGAAATATAAATATACATCGGTGCTTATAAAATATTCACAATGTAAATAGTGCTCTGTAGTTGTACTAGTAGTAAAAAGCTATATACGGTAATTCATAGAATTGTAACAAATCCCTGCAATATGTCATTTGTCTCATGTCTGAAGCTGGGTTTGTAGGGTATCACTTGATCCTGAACCACTAGAGGGCGCACACTTACACAGTTCTAATCAAGCAGCAATATCCTGGGTTTAATCAGAATCCATTTCCTGCAGAGCCGCTGTCAGTCAAATGAGTTGAGTGAATCTGAGAGATTCTCCCTCCATGTTGAAAGGCATTTCAACTGTGTTATTGAAGGCAAAAATGATTTTATGAGGCTGGAACTGTTTTTAATTATAATTGAAAACATTGATCATTACATTGCTGATATTTCCACATGCTTTAAATCACTGCAACCACTAACAGATGAAATATTGACTTCATTACATCAACTGTTGTGTCTATTAAAGTTTTTTCCTGGCTAGTAACCAATAAACAAGTTGATTACAAAGACTTAGCCGAGTCTTCAACCAGTTCAGTGTTTTTGGAGGTAAGCGTTAGACATGTCTCAGTTGGCGCAGATTAACAGAAGAGGAGGTTTATTTTAGAATGGCAGACACCTCTGACAGATACAGTCCACTCATTTACTGATGGGAAAATATGTGACATTCTGTAGATACGTGATGTTCTGTGTCTGTGCTCAATCACACCACAGTCCCACAAAGAACCAAAAGCTTGCTCATTCTTTCCACTGCACTGATTACACACAGGCATTTGTCCCACAGAGGCTGGCGATGTTTGGAAGTCAAGGGCAGAACAGAGGAATCTCATGACTTTGCATCAGCATGAAGAGCTTTAGGGAAAAAGTCAATAGCTGACCCCATGATACCACCCTCCCTTTTCGGGAGGGTTGTCTTAAGACACGACAAGCTTTGGTGAGTTACATATGAATTACTGTATGCATATCACACCTTCCAAAAAACATTACCTTATAAGTACATTCAAATTACATTTTGAATGGAGAGAATGGGAAAAATGGCCTATATTTTTACTTATATTACCTTTTCTTCTTAGTCTTCTTGTTGAACATAGAGGCATTATTACTAAAAAATTTAGAAAAATTAAAAAGTAAGAAAAAAATTATAGCTGTATAAACACAAATATATTTAGGGCTATTATTTAGAAAACAAATGTGGAGGTAGTGTGGTATAGTGGTTAAGGGGCAGTTTGCTGATTTTATTCCCGGGGGGCCACTGCCGCTGTACCATTAGGCAAGGTACTTAACTCAGATTGCTTCTGTAAACATCTAGCTCTATAAAAGGATAATGAAAGTAAACTGTAAGCTATGTCTGTTGTTTTGGATAAGAGCATCCACCAAGGGACACAAATTTGTTTGATTTTAAGGTCTGTAAACAATAATGCCCTTAACACTAATACCCAGCTATTATAGTTAAAGTGAAGGAACAGGTCATAGCGGACATAGCAGAATGTGAGTTCATGAGCTATCTTCACATGGGATTGCAGTCATGTGACTGCCCTGGGGCATCTGTGCATGACATGTGCCTGCTCACGTGGACACACTGGGTGATCTGATATATATATTAATCCATCTTTTTTCCAGTTTTGATTTTTTTTATTGAAAATGTGGACACACAGATCAAAAATTGCAGCGTTTGACCATGTTTACATTTATGCACAATATATGTTACAATGCTGAACAGAAAAACAATAGCTGGATCATAAAATAAGAAAGGTGAGAGTGAGTGTGGACGAACTGGTGAGGGATCAGCTTTGGATTTGTGGCTGTTGCTGTTCCCCTCTAATTAAGGCCTGTAGGAGCAAAAGGTTATTACCTAATAAAGAAACATGGTTATTCATTCAAAAAGAGTAGGCGGGAGTTGTTTGTTTATCCCTCTTTCCCTCTTGTGCACCTGCAGTAGTTTTCCCAGGTGCACATACGGTAGCTTGTATGGCTGCTGGAGTTCTGAAAGCTGGTTTGCCTCCCTTTTAGCCAGGAGCAGGCTCTGGTGGGCAGGGCTTCCTCAGAATTTCGTCGGTGCTGTCACAGAAGGAGCGGAGGGTGAACTAAGGCGGGGCAGTGCTGGGAAGACAAGCTGCAGGGAGCTACTGGGAAAAACACTGACAGCGCCTGAGATAACTCCCTCCCCCCCACAGTCACGCTGATGCAGGAAGACCCGACAACCTGAAGCGAATAACAGTGTTCCTGTCAGAGAGGCCTTCGCTCGAATCACGGACAAGCGTTTCTCAACCTCAGTGACACATCCTGCTCTGTCACCACCGCTCTGCCTTCAGCTCACTGTCCCCCGCTTCGCTCTCTCTACTGTGTCACATTAGATGCTACTCAAGTTACTGTAGCTTCTCCCTCTAAGTGTTTCTAAAATAAAAAAACTAAGTTGAACTATCCAGATCTGAAGGTCCAGAACTGATAATACACTGGTAGCACTGGAATTGGCTGTCCCTGGTTCAGTTAGCTGGCTAGTCTTCATTCCCTGAGCTGATGGCTTCCTTGGCTTTGAGAGGTGTGAAGGAGGCAGACACGTGTTAGAGTGCATCAAACCGGTCAGCCACAGTGTACGCGCACTCAGAATTGAGCTATGTGCGAACCTGCGTCTACGTCAGGTGTAGACATAACCTTCATGGCCCGCTGGCTCTCGCAAAGGAGTTGCCTCATGCGCGCGCCTCATATTGGGTCTGACAGCCGGAGCGGAGCTGTTTACCCGCACCGTTAAACAGCGCACAAATGTAAATACGGTCTTAGCGTCTCGCTATGAGCTGCGGGGACGTTCCCACAAACCACGGCGGTGACGGGATGCTCACGTTCACCCCCCTTTGTATAAAGTACCACCCAGTGTGACCTCGGAGGTCCTTAACTGACTTTGTGGAACACGCATGTGTTCCACCAACGATTTAAATACGAGAGATGGAGCGAGACTCGTCTCGAATATCAATCGTGATATTCTGTGATGCGATCGCACCAAGGTTTGGATCCAGAACTGCTGCACACACAGAATCCCAATGAAGGACTTTCTACCTCCAGCCAGTATGGTTTGTCATCTATGTGTATGCTCAACATGTCCCATTTCAATGAACAGAAATCAGTGATTTCTCTAATAGAAGATAGTATCTCACATTTTCACTGTAAGTGTAATTATGTGCTTTTAAATACTGATTAGGCATCCAGGCCCTACCATGTGTGAAAGCCAATGTCCAGCATACATGTAAAAAACCTATGTTTTTGGAATGAAGAGAAGCAGAAGGAAATACACTTGGTTTACACTTTGTAGTCTGAGGATGGCCAGATGACAATCAGTGAAGGGTGCAAATCCTAATCTATGTAGAACAGACTAAACTGCTATTGTAAGATAAAGAAAATACTAACCCACATTAAAATGTTCTAAAGACTTCAGGTTCCTCGATTACCATAGTGATTAATTACCAATGCAAATAGGCAGCCCTGTGAGTTGCTTGGTGCACAGCAGAGAGGGAATCAGGCTAATATTCAAAGCCATTAAAGGATTATTTCAGTGGGAGACGGTGTGACTGCTAATAGAGCGGAGTTAATCTGGATTTCTTCTTTAAAGCCATTTTCCTCTTTTTTTCTCTTTTACTCAAACTGGGGCCATTGATGTGGCGTGTCCTTGGTGTTTGTCCTCCTCTCGGGCTACCCATCCCCGGATTAGTTGGCTGCCCTTAATCTGATTGAAGTGATTGTCTGCGGGGGGTTGAGACACCGGGTGCGGTTGTTTTCCCTGAGTAAATTCAAGTTGAGTGCTACCTCCGGGATCTTCTCCCGTTTGGGTCTACGCTAGTCATACAAAGTGGGTGACGAGGAGTCCAGACCACGTGGGGACCACTTTTTTCAGCTGTGTGGATCTGAGTGAGCTCTTATCAAAGTTCTGTGAACCCCCCGATCCCCCACCCTTTGGCTCACCCATTAATCTCAGATCAGAGCACCTCCTCTACACCCAATCACCTGTGCCCTTGGGGCATCCCCCAGTGCATGCTACAATCACCGTGGCATAGATTGCATTATTTATTTGCTTTGCAGATGCCATTATCAGGAGTGATTTACATGCCTTACAGTTCCGCACATTATCCATTTATACCTGTCAGCTGGATGTTTTATTGGAGCAATTCAGATTGAGCCCCACACTCAAGTGTATGACAGCCATGCCTCATCTTGGATTTGAACTTGTAACCCTTGTCATTTCAAGCCTAGTTCCTAAGCAGCTACTTCTGGGTGAATGTGGTGCCATGCTGGTTGGGAATAAAAAGCCAACCAAACTTTTTACCAATCTTTTAGATATTTCTTAAGATATCTGTCTTTGGGAGGAGTCACTTAATGTGAGTCTCAGTTGAGCAGAAATTAGAGATGACATGATTCTGCCATTTGATATCAAAAACCTGAAAGGGGATGAGAAGACAGTCTGTTTTCTTTTTAAATCCCTGCAACCTGTGGCATTACCACAAGGAATGACTAGTCCCAGCCTTACCACAGTCGCCATAGACTTTGTATAGTTATATAAACACGCACACATATACATATACATAGATATATATGTATGTACAGAGATGGAGGGAGGGAGATCCATCTTCATGTTAATAGCAGACCTTGTATAACATTTGCAGTAGTGGCCACATGCATTTATCAGTCCAGTAACCAAGCAACCAGACCCCATTATGCTGTTCAGACCTTACACTGTGTCCTTTCTGTTGCTCATTAGGATAATGTATTCATACACCTTCCGCCGCTAATGCTGTTTCACGCCAGCCACGGTCCATTCCCAGCCGGAGCTGCGCGGTCCTTCAGATGGAGAGACAGAGGGGAAATGAGGCAGGTGGCTGGATGGACGAAAATGCAGGGGAGATGAGGATGTTTTTGTTTGGTTGGTTTCATTGCGCTATAGGGCAGTAGAGACCCTCATACACTCCAGTATACTTTCTGAATGGTGCTTTTGGCATGAACTTGGAGTTTTGTCCATATCACATACAATGAACCTGCAGACTAGTGGAAAACCACATTTTCGCTTGGTTGTGTAGTCAGTATTGTATTTTGTTATTTTGTTGTTGTTATCATTGGATGCAGTCAAATGTTATTTTCAGTCTTATACAGTAGCATCATTCACAATAAAATGTATGCAACAAAAATTAAAAGATGATAATATAACAAAAAACATCACAAATCAAGAACAAAGCTACCCCAAAATCCTGACATTTTGAAATATACTGTAACAGCTACATTTCATTTTGAATTCTGTTCTATATGAAGCAGCTCTATCTTAGCAGGGAAGAAAACCTGGGGAGGTGATGGGAACATTACAAATGGGTCATTCTTTTGATTCATGACCTTGCGCTCTCAACCCCATAAGGGAATCTCCTTAAGCAATGGATTTCATTTGTGATGTGCCGTCGGTGAGAGACGCTCCAGTTTTACAAACTATCCGTCAGGAGAGCGCACACTGGGGGCGCCACCCCCGACAGAATCCCAGACACACGGTGATTACAGCACAGTTGGTTCAGGTGCCGGAGTGATTTAGCAGCGATCTGATTGGTGTCCTGCCGGAGGGGTGTCAGCACTCACAGACTTGATAGCCTGCCTGCTTTTCCCTCCGTGGGGCGGGGAGGGGGTAGTTGATGCAGCTGGTGACGGATGTGGAACCTCCGCTAATAGACTCAGCTGCAGGCCTTTAATTCCCTGTTTGCTGTCCCCTGGTGTGTGAGAAGGCACCGCGCTGTTGGTGTGCAGGCGACCTGAAATTTGTCACACAGGTATGAGTCTTTCTCTCTTTCTTTCTCTCCCTCTCTGTCTCTCTCCCTCTCTTTCTGTCTGTCTTTCTCTCTCTCTCTCTCTCTCTCACACACACACACACACACACACACACACACACACACAGCATACACAGTCTTTCTTTGTTTACAACAGAAATACACATACCTGAACACACCCACACACACATACTCTCACACAGATGCAAGTAGCAACTTATGTTGTTGTGTGACATAAAATGTATAATGTATTTCCCAACTCTGAGAGTCCTCAGGTTCCCTCTCTAACAGGGCTGACATCTACCAATCCACAGCCAGTGCTGGCTGCTGCTCTCCCTGGCGGCCAGCCATGATGCTCTTGAATGGGCTGCAAACACATTGTGATTGACATGCAAGCTATTTTTCACTGGAGCGAAACGCTTCAGTGTGCTGGGTCTGAGTTTTTTGAGGTGGTCTGTTTGTTTTCCGTCACTAAGAACTTGAAACAGAAGCAACGCATCGAAGGACAAGAAAAGTGGGTTCTTGGAACACACCGCAGGACTCTGTCATGATAATAGAAATGTCAGCACATGGGCACGGCATCTTATCACTTCCACAGTGCTACAGACGCCCAGGTGGCATCCTGTTTAACAAAGACACCTCTCGCCCGCCCTTCCCCCAGTGCCATTCCGCAGGGGTCGGGGACAGTGACAGTGTCGGGGACAGCTTACCCAGTGAACACACTCAGGAAGTGCTCTGTGCTTGCAAATGAGTAAGAGTATCCTGAAACATGCGTGTAGATTTAATTAGCATCTTTACTATTTTTTCTGCAAATGAGTCACTGGGGGGTCTGTGGGTTGTGTCTTTTATGTCATTAATCAGTGTTACCCGTGTTTTGTAAGTGCATGACATGGTCACATGGTATTAGTCCTTAATAAAGTGATTAAAGCACTGTTAAAGCCATTTGTACACAGAAGTGCTTTCACTGATTGCTAGAACCAACTGAAACAGATAGTACAAAGGAATTTTTTTTGACAGTATCCCTTGGTTGTAAATAATTTAGTCATTGTTTAAATTGAACAGCATCTGTTTCTGTTAGTTACATCTACTATACAGTGAACTCTAATTCTTTTCATATGTAGTGTTTAAATTCATGGTTACCTATTTATCTTACTGTATTATGCTAGTTGCTTCAAGCAGGCGAGTTGTATCACAGACTTTATTCAAAAATTGCTTTTCTGAAGCAAGTGTGAATAAAAGCAGTCCTTTCTACATCACATTAATGGAACCTTGTGTCATCTGCGGTTTACAGGTGTGAAATCAAAATCAAATGCATGTAAATTCCTGTAAAATAACACAGCAGAAGAGGTTCTGTAATGACAGGTGTCCCTTGAAGGCTACAGAGATCGTAATCAAACTCGGTTACGTTTTACACCTAATATATTTTAGCATTTCAATGAGGGAATCAGCCATCTTTTCAACAGCCTAATATGCTGTTATCTCAAATGAGTATGTCTGCTGAAATGATATCTTCTAAATCATCCCATTATTATTGGCATACGGTGATACCTGTTTCTTGGGCCAATTAGCTGTCTTTACAGCATGACAGCGTCCTGGTAGCTGTCTTTATGATATGCAGACACCTATTTGCATTTTTGTCATGTGCGACAGCATTCTGATAAATACAGACGTTGCGTTTTCCTGCCAGTTGACGCGCATTATCTTTTCTTAGCTTTGACTTTACTCCGGCTTCGCATTTTTCATTATTCCTGGGTGTCGCAGAGCTTAATTAAAAATTCTCACGTGCCATGTATCATTCCCTTATCCTTGTAAGCTACACCATTTTCATTGAGGAGTTGACAGTATCGGAGCATCAAAGTTGCTTGTTAGCAACGCTCCACTGGAGCAGGGGATTGTGGGATGCGTGTGTGGTGTGTGTGTGTTCCCGCGTGCGTGAACGCGGTGGAGAGGAATGATGAAAGGAACTGCCCGAGTGTGTGCTCTGTGTGAAGATGTGGAGCTGGTACCTATCTCAGAATATGTACGCTCCTCTCTCTTTGAGCTAACAAATCTTTTCTCTTCTTCTCTCCCCCCCTGCAGTCGCGAAGTCAGCCCCATATAGGCTTCAGACATGCCACCAAACAACGGGTATGTAGCAGCTCCGTCTTCTCGCCTCATTTTATTTTCCTTTTGTCAGCACTGCTTGGCTGCTTAAGTGTGTTGTCGTCTTGCTGTTTTGTTTCTGGAGCATGCAGGTACTGTTATTGCTCTCACTTATTTCCCTCCCTCATCTAGGGTAAGCTACACACCTTAAATATTTATATTATTTACTTTTTTTTGGGTATTTCTACTAAAAAATGTAGGTAAATACCTTATATGTACAATGTCAGATTCGCATCCAGGCACAGAACCTGCTGCCCCCACTAGTGCACCGTGATTCATGTCACATGCAACAGATTAGTTGGTTTCCAACAACTGTCTGAACTGTGAGCTCAAACGCAACAACTGTAGTGGACCCCACTCAGCTACACTGCAGAAAAAGAATCCTGTAGTCATATGTGCATTTTCACTGAATACCAGAAGACCTCACTGAGTGTCTGAAATCCCCTCTTTTTTTGTTCACGGTAGAGAGTGCCGGGCGGGAACAGACATCGCTGTCCCCTTGTCCCCCTGTAATGAGGGGGCCGTGTAAGCGGTGCGCACTACGCAGGCCACATACATCTAGAGGCGAGGCTTTGATCCGCGTGCGCTCGCAGTCACAGTCTATCTCTGCGTTCGCCGAATGCTTAAACGCACCTTTCATCTCCCCGCGCTCTAATCCCGTCTGATGGTCAGACCGTGCGCTTTTTAAAACGCGCCGCCCCAAGGACCCCGTCTGAGGTCAGAGGACTCCTGTTCCCCTCGCTCCGCCTGGCTGTGCCCTCCGTTCCTCCCTGTGAAAGCCCTATCTTTAGCACCTCCTCTAGTTATAGCTGTGAGCCTGGCTCATATGCAGTCATATGTGGACCATATGGGGGTGGTGCCTTTTTTCCTGCTGCAAGTACAGTAATTGAAAAGAGAGACAGAAAAAACAATCACAGGATAGATGTTGAATCGCCGCACTCAGAGGTTTTCCTGACTGTGGCATGAGAGGAGAGAATTTGCTATGCTGGCTGCTTTCTGTGGACTTCAAAGGACCGAGGCAAGCTGTTCAGGTCCCAGAGCAACACCGACTGGCACTCAAAGCCAGACGTTCCTTGTTCAAGTTTTTGGGGGCTTCTGAACCAGGCTTCAATAGACTACTGTGGAGACAGGAAGCACAAATAATGTTTTAAACTGTTATATCACAGGAAATGCTGCCTTCAGGCAGAAATGCTATTAATAATTCCTTCAGCTTTAGTTGATGATTTGATTGGCACTCTAAAAGGGGTATTCACAACTGTTTTATAATTATTTAGAGGTTTATGGGGCTTTGAGATTCTCTGTCTCTCCAAAATGTTAACAAGTCACAACATTCTGTTGATGGGATTCTGTTGATGGCTAGAAGCTCAGGGTCCAATATTGATATTATCCACCAACTTTCTACTCGCCACTATTCCACTACTGTGCTGGGCAATAGTTTTGGATCTCTGCACTCAGTAATCTAGCCACAGTGGTAATGCATTCAGGTGTGGTTGATGAACACAACATCATGATTATTATGATCACTGTTATGATTGTTATGATGGTTATGGGTGTTGTGATTGTCGTAATGATGATGATTATTATATGAGAGTATCTCTTGAAATATGTCATTGTTGTCCCGACAAGATTAGAGATGCTGTTTGTGCTCCAAGGAAATAACACGTGCTCAGATGCTTTTGGAGGTGTCAGTGTAGCATCGTGGATGCATGCAGGACACCCTTCAGGCTGGATGGGTGGGGTGCAGCATATCCTCCCCTCCCCTCCTTTCCTTATCCTTTCCCTCCTTATCTCTCCTCTCTCCTCCTTTCCTTATTCCTCTCCTCCTTATCCCTCCCCTCCCTTCCTTGTGCCACCCTTGTCTCCTCCACCCCCCTCCCTTTGCCTCCCTCCCCCCATCCACAATGCCTTTGTGTGGAGACGTACACGGCCTGGTGTGCCTTGATGGGTGTCTCATTGGCACCCATTATCACCCAGAACAGGACCCAGGGCTTGCAGTGCATCCGACACAAACACACATCACAGCCATGGCACACAGGGCTACTGTATTCAGGGAAACAGCCTTTAAAAAGAAGTCTTTTACCCTCCGCCTTTTGAGATATGGCATTTAAGATGTGGATGGACCGACATGACACTCCCAGAAATGGGTAGCCATTACTAAGTCATGCCATTGCTATCATGGTTAAGAAGACTCACGAGTCAAGTTTGACATAAATAAGTAGTTATGAACATCCGTAATTACTGTTGTCAAGCATGTGGTGTTTTGTTGTCATTAGTTTATTTTCATAAATTCTTTAATGAGCCAGAACCAGTAATCTGTTACCGGAAACACAGGTAAAATACTAATTTTCTAAAGGAATTTAATTATTTGTATAAACAATCAACTAATAATAAAAAAAATCCAATATTAACCAGTCATCAAAATAGATTCATCTTCATATATGAAATTTATGTATATGGCCTCATTTTGCATATTTACAGACTCTGCTTATTTCTAAAGCATATTTTGGGTGTTTCCTTTGAAAATAAAAAAATATGCTTTCTCATCACAGACACCATATTATTATTATTATTATTATTATTATTATTATTATTATTATTATTATTAATAAACAACCTTTATTGAAAGTGTGGATCACATCACAGTGTAGCTTTCCCATGACTGCCAGTCCAACCATACAGATGATATTAATTCATCATCCATTTGCCAAATCCATCTGCACTCACAGCCTGGCTTCTCTTCTGTGGTTCTTAGAATGGTCACTAGATCCACAGGCAATTGTTCACACAGGAGAAAAAAAATCACACCCATACATCAATTGGAATAAATTCAATCTGTGCAAGTCATAAATCCGTCATCCGGGTAATTCTCTGCAAGGCTTTTATTGCACTAGGGGAGCTTTCTGTTGCTAGTTTCAGCCGTAGGGACCTTTTTCAGGAGCGTATAGTCACCCTCAGAAAGTTTAGAACACACTGACAGAAACAGCACAGAGTGCTTTGTGCTGTGTACTATCCAATCACTCTGTGTCTTGTCCATTCTAAAGGGGATAGATAAATGTGTGACCCTACAGTCTGTTGCATTTTTGGTTTTCAAGTGATTGGATGGAAAAGGTCTGTTTCTGAATGACCATTAGCTATTTCTAGTTTCTGTTACTATTCTGTGTAGAATCAAGCTCTCAGTTCAAGAACTTTCAGCTGAAGTCTGGGTAAAGGATTGGTGTTAAAGTGTTATAGTCATGGTGTTATGAACCTTGACTATGTGTTTTAAATTGGCCTCGCACTTCAAAATCTTCTTTGTTTTGGTTTTATTTGTTTTCAGTCAGACCTCATCTGTAAATTTTACTAGTTTTCATTACTCTTCAAAAATGTGTCTGCTTTATCAAAATCAAAGGTCAAACCCTTATTCATGGCAATGGACAAAACTACTAAAAGTATTTTTCATTATGCACAGTATCAATCCCATTGATACAGCTTTACTGAAACATTTCAGTTAGGTAATTTACTGCCAGGGAGAAGGTGTTATCCAGTCATTCAGAACCTATGTTCCTTCTGTTGCCTGAGATTCATTGTCTAGGAACTTCTGGGTGGTAAAATAAGACTCTGGTTCTGTTTGCATTAATATGCTAGCTATGGATGTTCTATTTTAGACCATGCTGCTTCTAGATTGTTCTTAATGAGTCAGCAAATCAGAACACTTACAGCTTCAACAATCACAGATGCAGAGCTTTAATTATGAAGTACATCAAGGTGACTGTGTGGTCAATATATAGAATATATGTGAAAATGCCATTCCTGTGGTGTTTGTCTTTCTGGTCACTGACTCATTAAGTGCCACCTTGACCTGTTGCCAAATGGAACACATTAAACATTTTTTAAAATAGTTCACTCTAATCAAAATCACCAGAATAAGTAAAGCTTCCAACCCATTTTCTGGTACAGCTAAGTATGGATTATCCTACAACTGATTTAATTCAGGTTGTCAAAAAAATGTTGTCTTTATTTTGAGATGTAATGTTACATAATGTGATAAAAATTCCTGTGTATTTATTTCCAAAGTGTGTCAGTATGGGCTTAATTCAATTGTGTGATTACGCCATTTTACACATGACATAATGTGAATAGTAAACCCATTATAAATTATTTTTTGCCTCACCTAAGCACCTGATTATAGGTCGCATGATTTGAGATTGTCTTATTTTTAAGCTTTGCACAATTAACTGAGAGAACAAATAGCACATCCCTGTAGATAAATAACTTTTGTACTGGTATGGCAACCGAATATAATCTGCATGGCAGATTAGTGCATTGTCAATGCAGGGCTTCATCTGGGACACACAATTTCATTCACACGCAAGTCCTTTCATTTAGGTAATCTTTCATCTTCCAGATACACAATTGAGTACTACATCTGGCTAAACTGTGTTTGGGTTTGGTTGGTTCTTATTTTCCATAGGATTTATATTTCTGCAAATATTACCATAAATCCAGAAGTGTAATCTCTCTGTAAAAAAATGTGATGGATGACCACCATATCACGTGTGTGAAATGAATTATTTTTATTACATTTTCATATGTGGACACCTATCACTGAATATCAGTGGTCTTTTTGTAGAGCTGAGATACATGGTCATCGTTTTTCATGAGGTAACCTGGCAACTACCATTTCATGGGTGCAGTGAAACAGTTAAAGGGTCGTGAGAGACACAATTTGAGTCACTGCAGCAGTGTGTTACCACCAGCCGCTCAGTTTCAACCATAAAAACAGCTGCTTTTTAAAGAAATGTGATAAGTAATTGAGTTATTAAAATGTCATTTACATTTGGCAAATAAATGGTTATACTAATTTCATGCCATTGGTAATACACATTTAAAAGTCTTTAACTGATATTTATTTATATGAAAAGGATTTTGCATATATCCTTGCAGGGTAATTATTGTAACATGAATGAGTGTTGTCTGAGCTCCCTGACCCCATCTGTTGAGGTTAATTACTTTGTTATATGGCAAGTTTGCCCAGAGGAACAGTTATGTGCACTGGTTTATGCTGGCAAGTGCAAACGGTGGAAGTGACATCACAGATGTGAAGTCAGTGAGAGGAAGTGTTCCTCAAGATGGACACAATAAGCAATGCTGATCGATAGCCTTTAGGCTTTTGCATCACTCCGGGTAGCCAAATAGTCATACTCTTTGTCTGATAAGGAACAGGTAATCAGCCAAGATCTCTAACAACAGACCATTAAACACTTGTTCTTTGCGTTTTCCTCTCTGGTTCTGAGTTAATGATTTTTGGTGTTAAGGTGATGTTGTAATGGAAAATTCATTGGCATAGCTAGAATTTTTAGCATAGTTTATAACGTTCAGTATCTTTTGTGACCCAGATGTGTGTGCAGGACGAACATGGCATTTTCAGCAAAGATTTGTTCACACACACCTGAGAGAAATGTCAGAATCTACCTTTCATCCTAGTCATCGCCAAGAATCCATCAGACACAGTTGTTTAACACCATCCTCATAATGCACATATGTTCATAAGCACTACATAAGAGTAACATGCCAGCCACATGAAGTAGTCATAATGCATTATTTCAAACTTCACAGTGCTTACTGTAAATAAATACTGGTGAATTTCTAATGATTTAAACATTGCAGTCTGTGGTGGTCATTCACCATATTAGAAGTGCGTATGTATAATGTATAAGTGCATATATATCATGTATAAGAATCCATACTGTACAAGAAATGGGGTTGCATGAACATTATATCACACCACAGAAAGAAAAACATACCTATGTAGCCTTCCTGCTAAGCTGAAACAATGTAGACGATGGTTTTAGTGGAGGGAGAGATTCCGGTGATGAATGTCTTTGCATTTGAACTCATGGCTTCATTTCCATTAGTCCAAAGGGAAATGGGGTCAGAAGGGCAGGATTTCTCATCTCTTTCTCTATCTTCAGCAGTATGCTGACGGCCACACTAAAGCACACCTAGCCCACCCTCCAGTAATCCTGGCTGCAGCTGCTGGTGTTGCTGCGTGACCCAAATTTCTGCACAATTTGACACGCCTGGCTATTCTGCTAATGGTGCTGTTGTGGGCCACATGCAATCACACAAGCATGTAATCTACTGTAAATCTGAAACCACTCCTGCAATGCATTGCAGTGTCCAGTACCGTGACTGAGTGTGCGGCAAGATAAATGAAAGGCTTGATATTATATGTATTCTAGGGATGCAAGTAATGATTAGGTACAAATATATTATTTTTACCCATTTCAACTGCTAGGGATT
Organism: Megalops atlanticus; assembly: GCA_019176425.1. NCBI lineage: Eukaryota > Metazoa > Chordata > Actinopteri > Elopiformes > Megalopidae > Megalops > Megalops atlanticus. The sequence goes on along the minus strand of CM032878.1, from coordinate 35,410,201 downwards.
TTGCAGGAAGTCTTTAACATTAAAAACTGAGTTCACTAGTTCAAACATCATTCACCTGAAACTTAATTCACCCTATCTTGTCTGTGCGACTAAAAATAATTTATCAATTATTGAAAATATTCTTGCATTACGGGCTTATATGGAAAATAAATAATGGAGCCAAAAAATGGAGCAAAAAAAAAAATGTTAGTATATCACTCAGAAGCATTTCCGGTACCTTCTATTGACACTCTATGTCAACCTTGACCACTACTCACTGCAAAAAACAACAAAAGAATAGCATTATGAGCTTGGAGGTAACTTTTACTTTTCAGCAAATCTTTCCCCTGTATTGTCTCCCAAGTTTGTGCTCTCTATATAAGTATTCCCATCTCCATCCCTATGAAATGGATATCCCTGAATAGCTAGTCGAATGACCAGTACCACAGATCAGATCAGAAAAATTAATTTGATGCGAATGAACTAAATACAGTCTGTCACAAGAGGGATATCCTCATGGCATCCTTAAGCATCCTCAAACGGATTTCTCCCATTGAAATTCCACCAAGTGCTATGTGCAGAGGCCTTCTGAGCCCTAGCCAAAGTATTTAAATATATGCATATTCTCCTGAAGAGTTCTGCTGAAGTCTCTATATTCTGCCCATTAATGTTTCATAGAACTTTGCTCAGCTGTAACATAAAGAACTAATGAAGCAAAGAGGACAGGATTGAGTACCACTCTGGGGGTGTTTTAACCCTCAAGGTCTCTCAAGGTTGATTGGGAGAGAGGGTTGTTTCTTGAGTTGAACGTTTCCTAGAGGTTGGGTTGTGTTTACAGTGTGTGTGAAGGAGTGCCAAATGAATTTGGTGGGCACCTCCTTTTTGTCCCTCAGTAGACCATTACGGTTTAGGGTTCAATGAGTGGTCTCTGACGTCTGGTGGTGGGAAAAAATAGCTTTTTGGGATTCTAACCTCCACTTCTAGGACAGTGGACACGTGATTCATCTTGAGGAAAATCAACACAGTTTGGGAATGAACACGCAAGCAAACACTATCACAGGACCTAGAGTGAGAAATCTGGGATTTATCAAGAGAGGATAAAAAGATTTAGAAAAATGCATGCAATCTCTTTTAGGATTTGATTGATCAAATCCCCCCGTTGTTTGTAATAATGTTTAAGAGGATTGTCTATGTGTTGGGTTGTGCTGGTAGAGGCCAGCAGTTTCCTGTACAAAAGCAGCCCGATCTGAAATGGGAAGTGAGGCCAGCATCGGCGTAAGAATAGCCCGCGGTTCAGTCACTGTGCAGAGCAGGGTGTCATTACAAACAAAGCCCGCCACTTTAGGAGAGTAAACATTTAACTAAGCCTCGGCTGTGAAAATGTCCTCCTTATTGATTTCCCCTCTCGCTCTCCCCTGGGATGGGGCTGGATAATGGACCAGCAGTATGCCGCTCCATGTAGCATTGAGCTTTTACACAGAAATCTCTGTCAGTGCTCGACTTGAGGCGATTAGGGTCGAAATGCCAGCCTTGATTGCTTCTATGAAAGAGCCCACTCTCTTTTCACACTTCTGAATGTGCTGGATGCCTCTGTCGCCTTGTTTGATGTCATGGCGACTGTCATCTTCAGATGACAGCCATGGACAGCCAGTGATACACAATTTAAGAGATTATGACTATTGGCTTTGTATTATGTGGTGGAGATCGAACATCCATTGCAAATACGTGTACTCCATATGTCTACTTATCTGCCTATTGTGATCTATGCGGACACTTTATGAAGTATCTGTCTCCAGGGAGCTGTGGCTGAAACATATTAAACTAGTGGAGGATGGATTCACAGGAATGATCTAAGCCACAATAAGCAGGCGTGACATGTAACTTAGGAAAGCTGAAGAGTGCACTTTGCATCAGGAATTGAAAAGAAGGACCTGGATTTAAGGTGTCAGACAGGCTTGAGGGTACAGCTGTCAGAGAGGGCCTTGAAGTCTGCAGTCCCTGGTAGAGAGGAAAGGCAGGCCTGACTAGGCTATGATTGGTGTAATGTGAACAAAGGACTGTGACTGCCACAGAGAACATATTCAGATCAGTTGAGCTTGCTCTCTGTGAGAGGCATTCTCCTCTGTGCTATTCAAACAGCCTGAACTTTAATGTAAACTTGAAGAAATAGTGAAAGTGCATTTTAAATGACTTAGCAGCCAGTGTTTGGAAGAAAAACAAACATTGGTGCGCGCACACACACACACGCACATGGCATGGTCAGTCTTTTCACTGTGCACGACAGCTCTCTGTAACTCCCCTACATGTGTTGTTACCCACATGTCATCTGATCAGCCGATTACAGACATCCACCAGCACCGCAGTCATGCAAACACTACATAAAACATTGGAGTTTCAAAGATAATACACATTTGATAAGGTTGACAGATTTTCTCAGTTTTCAGGAGCTTATCTTTTAAAATGTCCTGCTTTCCAGGAAGAAATAATAATGACCAGGGTTTGTTGCGGCGTGTACACAGCCAGCTGATGGCATGGGCACGTGGCATCCGCACACTGGCTCCCTGCAGTGTCACAGCTGATTTTCCTGTGGCACGCCGCAGAACAAAAACCAACAATGAAAAATAAGCGCAGCTTATTTCCACCCCTCATTTCTTACAGAGCCCAAGTATTAAGAAGGGCTGTGCTTACCTCTTTTGACTGTTTTCTCAGCTTCTTCCTGCTGTTGCGGTCTGGGCCCATATGTGGGCCAGAGCCTTGAGCCGCTTTTTATTGTGAGGAAGCATTTTCAGGACACATCGTATTATCTGACATCCAAGGAGAGTTATGAAAACCAACGGTCCCTCTCCGGTTGAAAAATAATGAGAAAGTGCACTTGATGAAATAGTCTTATCATTCTCTAGATACTGAGCACACTCCAGGGCTGAATAAAATTAATTCAAGTATGAATGGCAAATTTTCATCAAAGATACAATTCTCGGGCATTGTGGCACTCTGTATTTGCTCTTTAAGAAAGGGAAATGGCAAACAATTGATTCAAGGCAAACCCCCTTTATATCAATAATAATAAATGGTCCATTTTTTTAATATCAAACCCACATTTGTCAAAATTTCGATTTGTCTGTGGACTGGGAGTAGAACGGGAGAAAAATGTGTAATTGAAAAAAGATCAATAATTATCCTCATGACTTTTTCTTCATTTATTACTATGCTGTAATGTGCTTTTCCGTGATTTATTATCAAGTGTGACTTATCTTGGCCTTAATCTAATTCCCCTTTGACTGTGAGTCACATTATAGCAGTTGTATTGTGAATGTTTCAAGAAACTGTGGGAAGACTGGCAGGTAAGCTCACTGCTGTTCGTGCAGGAGAAACGTCATTACTGAATCCAGCATTCATGTCCAGGCTCTTGTAAGAGATGCTGTTAATTTTGTGCTTGGTTAGTTCTACATATCCTGTTGTCTTTATCTGGTTGCCACCTCCCAAGGTGGGTCATTTGTGTCCGACTTCGTAGCGCAACACAGGGATTTTCAGCTGTCATTTTCCTAATTGTTTTGGATCGCTCAGTGTCGGACTTGCACGTGAAAGCACTTTATTCCGCAGAGTCGGCGGTTCCTTTATTTAAAGCCTCGACTTTAATTAGCTGAGCGGACTGCAGCTCTCCCGCGTCTAAATAAAATGCAGATGACGGGCATTATTCTCAGTTAAGGCACCTGTCTAAACTTAATGACGCTTCTGTTTTTTACAGCGGTAATTAAAACTCATTGTGGTTGGGGTATTAAAGTGAAGGCCGCAGGTTCACTCCTCTCGTGGTCGCAATGCAGAACTCGGCTCACCGAAAATGGAGTTTGCCGTATCGGGCCTTTGCATCGCCGTGTCAGAGTTTAATCGATATCTCTTCTTGTCCTCTCCGAAGGTAGTTCCAAGTTGTGATTAAAGGTAATTCAAAGCATTGAATTGGTAGGACTCCACTTTCAGATTCCCTGTTTAATCAGAAGTAATTACATAAAGATAGTTTTATTCAAAAGCAGAACGTTGAATATGAACAACATGCTAAAAATGACTGGTAATTGCATTGTAATAACAGTGATTATTCGGTGGTCAAAATTGGGGTAATTGGATATACAAGTTTTCAACTCCTTAATGATGGATAATTATACTGTAATCAAGTAGTTACTGTGTAATTACTCCAGACACACATAACAATTAGTGGAAGTGTCAAGTGTCAGTATAACTCAGAAAGAAATCCAAAATGTATCCACTCACTGGCTGTAATTTAGGCCAAATGTAATTATGTAATTTCTTCTTATTTATTTTTCAGCCAACCATCTTTGGGACATTGACAAATGAGAAACCAGCATGTGACCACAAAAGGGTAAGTACAATGTTTCAACAGTCTAAATGCTGATTGGGAGTTGGCATTATTGGGCCTATAGTGTTTTTTCTGGTATCAGCAATATATGCTGGTTTTATAAACTGTGCACTGTGCAGTGATATTCCCCATAAAATTATAAGGCATATACTTTTTCTGTCGTAGCAGATATATATTGCAGAAAATATGTAAGATTCATTAAGTGCTTTGAGAAAAACATGGATTGATTAGATTTAATTCACTGATTCATGCAAACATACTGCAATCTGAAGAGAAGATTTCTGAATGTCCACCCATGAGACAGCATGTCTTCTAATTGCTCCTTATCCTAAGACTATGATAGTTTTAGTTACGTGACTTCACCTGTGTTTCTAGAACTTGGACATACCCTGTGTTTACCACTGGTACCTCATCTTCTCTTACTCTGGGTAATTTGATGTCTCATAATGTTGTTCTTATAGAGAACAGTATGGGAATATGGGTGTGTTAATGTGTTACACAATAATTCAGCTCTTGTCTGGCAAAACAATGATATAATGTAAAGTTGCTTTCACAGATTAGTGTTGTTCTCTGTGTGCATGTTAGTATGATGCATGTTGCTCTTAGTTTGTTATGGATTTGTGAGCATGTTACAACAATTACTTTATATGCGTGTATTTTAGTGTAGGTTCTCTCTCTGGATAAGAGTATCTGACAAATAAATTAATCATAATACATGAAAAAAAATGTATTTACAAAAAAACATTGAATGGTGAAAATCAGAAGAGTATAACAACACCAGAGTACATATGAACTTCAGTGCTCTTTTTGTAACTTTTTTAACTTAACTTGCATCATGGCATCCATAACCATGAACAAATCTTGACTTCAGTTTGCTGGCAGAAAAGAACAGCTGTGAATTCAAGGTCACTTTCCATCTGTCTTGTTACCAGAGCCTTAACAGCAAGATTCCCCTGCCTAAGTCTGCCAGGTCTTGTGTGCTTTCAGTATATTTCTGTTGTGTATCCTTATGTTATTACCTGGACTGTCTCATTTTATGTGCAAGCTGTGGAAAGGATATCCTCATTAGAGGATGATAAAGCAATCTGAACCTCTTTCAGAAATGCACAACATTGCTTGTACAAATGTGCCAAAATAATGAAGAATGTGTTGTATACCACCTATCCTTTTCACTGTATGTGTTGTCTGTCAAAGAGTGTGCGCGTTGTATGGAAAGGGGACTATCACTCTCAAATGAGCAAGGATAGCAAGGATGAATGATAATGAATGCACTGTAATCCACATATTTACAGCAGTATATCCTCTCAACATGCTGTTGACAGGAAGAAAATACAGACTTGACTTGCACTGGGCAGTGTCCACTTTTGATTAACACACTCAAGTCACTGTATTAACTGCCTCCGTGTTGTTGGGAAACGTGAGCGATAGGGGCAGGAATCACAAAAACCCAATTAGCAGTGACAAAGGAAATAATTAAGCATCCCTGTGCTTGGCTAGATAGATATATTAGAGGAAAGTGGGTCTGTCTCATAAAGGAATGCCCGGGCCTGCCAACTGGCAAATGGCTTTTTTAATCTCGCAGCTTTGGACCCTATAATGGAGCCCGCAGATTTAAAACAGCTCATTTCTCATTTATCAGAAACAATAAACTCGTCTCTTTCTCCCCCGTCTCTCCCGGCTCCCGCGGGGGTCGTAGTAATTAGGAAGGCTCCTTTGTTTCTGGTGCGCAGCGTTTTCGTCAGATCTCAGACTCCAGCTGGCGCTGGGTGTGCCAGAACGTCTTTCCTCACCCCTCACAGGTGGGGCATGTGTTGATGGTGCTCTTTTGGATCGGCCCTGCGGTGCATCAGATTTCTATCTCTCTATCTCTCTCTCCCTCTCTCTCCCTCTCTCCCTCCACTGCCAGGCTTCTCGTTTGTGTTTTGCACAAGTTGGCTTCCAGTTCAGGCATGCCAATCCTTTTAGAGGCAAGGCTATCCATTTGGCATCTTTTATTAACAAAAAAAGAAGCAGAAAGAATGAATCAGGATGGCATTCCTGATTTACAGTTTGTTCCTGAGGGCATACAGTACAGAAAGCACCTTGTGTGTGTGTGTCTTTGGGAGACAGGGGTCATCATTTCACCATTCTTTCCACTCACTTTTGCTTTTGCTAATGAAACCTTTGCTTATCCAGGGTACGCGCAGAGGCATGGAGTCACAGGTGGATCAGCCGTGAGGCTAACAGTGGATTATGCTAACATATGCATGCGGAACAATACCATTTCTCACTGGAATAGCCAGAGGAAGCCTCCTACAATATCATCGCAAAAGGGCTTAACTCCAATGAGCCGGGCTTTAAGGATTAATTCAATTATAAAAGCGCGGAATCCAAATTGATTTTTACAAGTCATTGTTCCTCTCAACACAGAGCGAATCATTCAGCCGCTCACCTTTCTCAAATCGAGCCGTCAATGCTTTTAAGGAGACAAGAGGGAATGAAGCATGTCTCATTAACCCCCCCAGACCCCTGTCCTTTCTGATTTTGTTACAGTATGTACAATATGAGCATTGTGTAGAATACAGTGCCTTGTCTGAATGGGTTTACTACAGATACCGAAGGCTATTGTCTCCTTGTCGTCTCGCTAAGTCGAAACCCGGACGGAATTGAATTGATGCGTGCGCGCTGTGGGATGGATGCTAGCATCTTCGATAAAATCGAGTTAGGGTGGTATTTCATAGCACACGACTGCTGTGTTGGTGTTTTGTGTTCCTGTTAACAGCGTGCATTGCCTTGATGCCAGTGGACAGCCATGCCCATTGTCAAGGATAGGTTAGGTGTACTGGAGTTTCCTCAAATCTGAGTGAGTCTGTTGCAATGGAGTGATCTGTGTGCCCATAAATATTTAGCATATTTTCTGTATATCAGAATTCTTTTTTCCAGCAATGTAAATAAGATTTCTGCGGTCTAAGGGGAAGAGAAAGTGGGAGAGGCTTGCACAAGTACTCCCCCTCTATTTACATACATGGCATTTTTAAAGTCTGAATGAAATAATTGACAAGTGATATGTTTTTTTTTTTTTAAATCATGGTCATTTGTTGCCGTGTCCCTCTTATTCATAATTGACCAGGAACCTGAGCTTGTTAAAAGAAAAGGGTATCCCATGGCAACAGGATAGCAGAGCTGTCTGTGTGGTCTGATGCTGTGGAATTTTAATGAATGTTTGCTCTTTGGTAAGAAAACATCTCTTCACTCCACCAATTAGAGGCACTTTTTATCTCTCGCCCAGTGGCTTCAGAAACACGCTACTTTGCATTTAAATTCAAGCAAGTCTGGCCTTACAAATATTCATATCAACTTTTTTCAGATGAATATTTCTCTCGAGCCAAGGAAGTTGTCCCAGAAATGATGCAGTGGTGTGATATGGTGTAAATGTTATTAACCCTAAAACAGTTACTTGGTATTTAGACCATCACATGGTGAGAAAGGTTGCTGCCTTTGAGAGAAGAAATTTTGCAGCAGCAACATATTGTGGTTTGTATATGTATCAAATTAAACCACTAACGTGTGTGAAAAATACATGAAATATGATGAAAGTTTTGCGTTTCAAAAGTACCACAATCTGCATTACAGCCCTAGAAAGATATAAGGTAAAATTGTTGCTGTCAGAATTCTCTGGAGGTTCAGTCTTTCACAGGGTTCAGACTAGCATATTCCAGAGCTGCCACTCATTAAGCATCAAACATGTTTACCACATGTCATATATAACAGTTAAATTGCCATGGTAACACAGAAACTGGGCCACCTGAGTATGACTGTGGTTGGTTTCAGACACAGTACCCCAGCGGTCCCATGGGTATCTGAATGTGTTGTGGCTTGCTGTAGCTGCTGCCATAATACACCATCCAAGTCACTGGCCACGTTGCAAAATATCCCTCGCACACCAGTCATTCAAAAGCCTGCCAATGTACTCCTCCTAAGGAATTCTCTCCTTTGTGTTGAGTAAACCTTCTAATTTCGATGTTATTTTTGGTTTTTAGAAAGAAGGTCTTCTTTGTTTAAAGTTGTGCGCCTCTGTTGTTTTACACTGTAGCACACTGCACTATGTGGCTTTAGGATATTTATACATTTTGTTTTGCTTCAAAATGAAAGGATTTTTTCTTATAATTTTGTATGGATTGGTAATCTCTCAAACAGACTGTGTTCCAACCATCTATTCTATTTGACAGATTGCATTGTATCTGTGTAATAAATTTGACAGATTGCATTTTTGTGTTCTATTTCTCTCACTCCACAACACCACAGTGCCCTTTGAGAGAGAGGTGAACTAGCACAGAAATCTAATCACAATTATTTTGCAAACCACTGACTCCCACATCCTGTTGACTGTGTGCTGTGGCTTCTGTGTTACCATGCAGTGTTTCCAATTCCAGACAGTGACAGCAGAAACATGCCCAGAATCCAGGCATCGGGGGACACAAAGTTCACCAGGCTGCTGAAAAGTCTATCTGCATTGTGAGGACAGGGCTTATGGGGGAGTATTTTTACAACTGTGAGGATCCATAGGAGTAGTTCACTATGTATGTAGTGAAAGTATGTTTGTGCATCTGGAATTTCCAATAACATAATACAATTTGACCTCACGTGTCATCTTGGCTCTCTTCAAAACGCCACAGTGACACCATGACACTTGCACACAGAAGTGTAGCACCCCTAGACTTTGGTCCAAGGTAGAGTGTTATTTTTTCTCAGAAAACGCATTGTGTTCTGCAGAGCAAGGCTGCACAGCTCCGATTCTGCAGGCCTGTGTTGCAGCAGGTTTACCAGAGCTCCCTGTCGCTCTTGCAGCCGATTGGGAGCTGAAATGTCTCACGTCGAGCAGTTGGATTGGGTGTTAAAGCGCCTTGGCTGTAACGAAAGACCAGGGATGCCAAGGCCCACCGGGGGCCGTTCGGGTTGCCTTGGTGCTCAGAGGCGGTCCCCAGCGCTGGACCACACAAGCCTCCAGTGGCAGTAACCATGTTTCTAAACCTAGAGCAGAAGGATCAGGGTGCAGCGCAATGCCTCTGAGGAACAGGGACAGCAGCATGTACTGCTTCGGCCAGATGAAGCCACTGCGCTTCACTAATCCAGACTGATGTGTCGCTGAGCATTTAGGTCAGGGGGAGATTTTGGGGCAGTTTGGAAGAGCCTCTTTCAGATTGTCGGGACCCACAGTATCACAGAGATTTCTTGGGTCCTCTCAAAAGGAATACAGCTCTTCCACTAGAAACACTCACCAAGCTAGAGAGCCGCAAGTAATGGCTACATGCCTTAAGGATGCAGTTGCCTGTGTGGTTTTGTATGCATACATTTTATTTCATTTGATTTTTTTCTCAAAGTCACCTAAGTTCCATTGCGCATATGACCTAATGCTGTTGATCATGTTAATTGGGTATACTTTTATCAAGTTTGTATTCCGCAATTGCATTTGCTTTTGAAAAATTTTACTTTCGCAAGAGCGCTGCTCTATTTCTGAATACAGTAGATCAGTAGCTAAATAGGAACAGGATGAACCAAGTGGCTTATTCATTCTTGAGGTTTGTCCTTATCTTACACCAACATACTTAAGTAAAAAGTAAGACAGTCAGATTTAGAGCCAGCCTCCATGTGGGAGGAATGAGTTGCCCTCAAACTGTATTCACTGATGTTTTCTGTTCAGATTAGATTTCTTTACATAATTAAAACTTGCATGCACACACAACAACATGCTAAGTTTAGTTCAATCACATATGCAATGACTGAAACAGATGTCCTCTCAGGTCATGTAAAATGCAGTTGAGAGGGATAACTAGCAGTGCGCATGGAGTGAATGTGATACTTCGCATTGAAACGTATCCTTCCTCTGTGTGGGCCGTGGAAACCAAGCCTGGATGGGTTTACACGGAGGACTGAGCCATGGCTTTTTGTTTTTCGAAGTTGTGTCTTCAGATAAATGTGATGTCTGACTAGTTGCCTCCTGCATGCAAGCTCTTCTACACTCTGGTGTAAAAGCTGAAATCCTCCTGCTGAAACACAGCCTGAAAAGGATCTTTAACTGGCCCGTCTCCGTGCCCACCGCATGGAGCAGCGCGTTTTTTTCATCATTTGAGGGAAGCAGCATGACTCACGCCTTAAACCCCATTGTGGAGCTCTCACAATGTGTGCAAATCCCTCAGAAAAAAAAAATCTTTTATGGCTTTGGAAGAGTGACAGTGTTAATTAGCTGCTGAGGTGGTTTATTTCAAACCAAGTGTGATTATTTAAAATGAATACAAATGCTCAGCAGAGTTTATATAATGTCTGTAACACTCAATGGAAATGTTTGAAGTCAGACTCTGACTGAAGTGCAGCACAGAACCAAATCCAGACTGCATACACTCTGCAACCTCAGTGTATGTCACCACAGCTGTGCAAGTCTTCTGAGCAGAAAAGCGTGATACAGCGTCTAGCTTACATTAGAGGTCAGAAATGTAAAGTATGTTAAATACATTTACACTGTACTCTGACACAACATGGGAGCTCTTAAGGTTCTTTCCATTTCTGTCCTTCTGAATATCTTTCTCTGTCCTTACAGTAATTATCAGTAAGTGTAGGGCTTACTGGAACATGAAAATGGTGGGCCAACTAAAACGGTGGCCGTGATGCAATCAAACTACTATGCACTTTGTCCTGAATTTCGAGGGAAAATTTTTTTAAAAAGTGTTTTTCATGGCTCTTACACAACAGTTCTTGATATCCGTGACTGCTGAATGAATGTTGCTTACGCCATGAAAATGAATCATATGCCCAAAACTTCCATTGAAAGTTACGACAGCACATCACAATTAATTTGAAAACAAACGTCCCTTTGCCAGCTGTATGTGAGAAATTAGTCCTTCAGTTAATTAAATTTAAGCCTTCAAATACCTGGGCCTCTATGACACTTTAATGCCATTCTGAAGCACATTGGTTCTCTGATAAAAAGAGATCTGCATGGGACAGGTGTTGCAACAACATTGTCAAAGAACACCTGCACTCATGCAGGTAAACATAATTAACGTGACTGTCCCAGAAGCTAAAAGAGCATTAAGTCACAAATGAAGAAGAATCGGCGCCCGACGCTCGACCTTGGCCCTCCTGTCCTTTGCCTCAGTGATGAACAGACCGGCTGCCACGGGCGGCGATGATTTACACTGAGGCGTCCTGCCAAAACAAAATATCTTCTGTTTGTTCGGCACGTAGTGCACAATCCAAAGTGCCGGAGTCATAAACTCGGGGAGAGTGACCTTCCTCGGCCGACGTGCTACTCCTGACTCTGGGAGCGCCTTGATAAACTGCTGACGGTGGCTGTTTTCCTCAGGCGTTCTTTACGAGTGAACGGCCGGTGCTCTGACACCTCCAAATTAATTCCCTCCGCTTACTTTAAACAGCGAAACACAACCAGAGGTGATATGCAGTGACTTGCAGCTATTCACTCCGCTTATAAGGGGAGGCTTCCGGGGCATCTTCTACCAGCCAGTTGTTTTGCTACACATTCTGGTAGCTTGTTAAAACAAATTGCCCAATATACCAAATTCTTTTTTTCATATTTGATGTCAAATTGTAATTCCGGTTGACATATGACTGGATCAAAAGTAAATTTTTACAATGGATTTTTCCAAAGACAACAGAAACCAGTCAGCTGGAAACTCTTGTTAGATGGAACTATGAGGTGCTCACAGTGTTTCTCTGTGTTTAATGCTGACGGCTGACTTGACTCAAATGACAAATGTTGAAGATGTTAAAATTGTTTAATTCTCCTTTTTGTTATTGAAAAGAAAGAAGAGAACTGAGTGAGTTCTTTGAAAATATGTACAGTGTTTAGTGATAGAAAATTTAGGTATGAAAGTAGTCAAATAAAAATTCTATTATAAGCACAGCTCTGCAATATTTTGGTATTGTTTATTCACAAAAACACAAACATTTTGGCCAAAAAAGGTATTTTCGCTGCTATTAATGGTACTGTGATGCTGGCAGCTCAATTGAATGATGCTGATGTGAAACTGGTCAAAGAGATATATTCACAAGCACAGGGAGGGCGAGGTTACCCAGCCTGATTTTGTAATATCAGCAAGGAAGAGATTGTGGAAACGATCACTCTTGTACATTACAACAAAAGCAAGATGCTACAGGCTCTGCATTGTGCCAATAATAGTATATTATAATGTCATTAAAAGAAGCAGGAGAAATGATGCCTGTGCACTGGATATTGCCTTCTATGGGGACCGGTACGTTATAAATCACAGCCACAGCAGTCATATTGTAACCCAGGCAGTTCATAGACGATTGACTGTCACACTCCGAGCAGGCAGGGCTGGCAGGAGGGACAGCCTTTGATGATGGGGTTCTCTGATGTATGTATCCATGAAGATGGCTTTCCGTGCTGCAGGGCAACAGTGCTGGCAGACACACACTGACTGCCTGCATCTTGCTCCGCTCAGGACCACTTCTGGGTAACTTTTCTTATTTGCATGCCTCAAATCCCGTAATCCAAAAAAGAAATGAAATTGGCTTAGTGGCTTACGGTCCCTGTTTCGGAAATGACACCAGAAGATACCTCTGAACGCTTTAAGCAGATTAAGCCAAATATAATGTGTTATCTTATTAAACCTAGACAGGGGCTTCTGCTGAAAATGAGAGGGATGCGGATGGCGCATAATATCTGGAGAAATGCAAGCCCGTGTTTAAAGTTTGGAAGCCGTCGCGGCTGGGCACAGACGGTGTTTTACAGAGCAGCTGAGGGTCGCGGGGCACGAGGACACCTGGAGGTTAAGGCTCTGCACTGTAAAACAGTGAATTAAGTTTCATCTCTGACTCGCTCAGTGCACACTCCTACAGCTGTCCCTGGACTCTGCGCGAAGACCGTACGCAAGAGCTGCGTGAGTCATTGCATGGGACGGGCTGTGGGATGTCGAACAAACGAAGAACAAAGGGGCCGCATTAACCCAGTTCTCCTCGCATTCAGCATTGTAATATGGTCCCCTTACATAATCAATGCGATGTCTGCTGCATTACGTTTCTCTGTGCGGCGTTCACTTCCTGTTGAGCAGATCAAAGCCAAGCCATTAGATTGTGGAGTGTCCTGCTGTGTTTGGCTCCTCGCAAGATTTGCAAGATTGGCTTTATTGTTTCTTGGGGACACATTATTCTCTTTGTGTTCAGAGCTGAGCCACTGGGATGGTTGAGTCCCCCTAAGGTGGTAACACAATGAATTGGCAACCCTGTGGGCATGTCTAGCTGCAACAAAAACAGTAGCAGACAGTCTTAATTATAGACAAAAGAAAAGAGGCGTGGCCACAACATTTTGGAAGTTACCCGTTGATCATGTTCACCACCGGCAGAGGAAAAGGTTTTATTCCAGAAGCTTTCAGGTTTTTACAACCCCCTCTGTTTGTTTTGTAGTCCCCCTTCCTTTTGGTAGTTTGGATTTTGAACATGCAAGGTCATAAATACCATCACAGTATTTTTTCCAATGCCAGGCAACAGAGGAGTATTGCTGAATTGCACTCAGTGAATCAGAAGGTTCCTTTCAGACTAATAGGACCGGATTGAACTGGCAGCTGATGAACTCTCTTGGCCTGTGCGTAACGGTGACTATACCCTATCTCTACAATATTGTGACTCATGCTACTACCCTGTATGACATGCATATGGAATGACTCATTCGTTCAATATATGCATGGAGTTGAAGAACACCAATATTAGCATAATGTCTCTATTCATCACTTTTAACTTCTGGATCCCAATTACAGCGCTCGGGCCCTGAGTTCGAAAAGGTATCCTTTGATCATTTTTTTTCATAGTCGTGCATCAACACCATACCAAGGTTTAGATTTAGGTTAGCGGTAGTTCAGATCCCCACAGGGATCTCAGTGATCCAGCATTCCACTCTCTCCTGAGTCCTCTAATAGTACCCCAGCTGTACTGTTAGGAGCCTGCTCATTAACACACATCTAGAGTCAGGGAAGAAGATGCGTGGCTTCTGCTTTGAGATGCAAAGAACACCTGCCAGTTCTCACCTGGTGCACCACTGTGCTCACAGCTTGGAACCCATACCATGCTCTGTGTCCCGGTGTCACAGAAAGCATGGTCACAGGAAGAGTAAACTAGAGCAGCACTTGAATAATCCCAGGTCAGGCCCGATTTAACATTTCAGTCAGGGACCTCACAAATCCAAATAATGTCCTTTTGCTACTTTGGCTCACAGCGTTTAGCGAATGGCCTCCTTTGCCACTCTCTTAATCTCCTAATCTAGTCTTGATCTTTAATAACTCCTTTGATACTATCTTTGGAAACATATTGGCTTCTGAGAAGAACATTGAGTGTTTGCCAGCAGCAGAAGTATTTCAAGGTCCTTACCTGGTACCTTCCACTGTGCTTTTTTAATCTAAACTGCAGCAAAGAGTGGAAGCACCAGATGAATCCTTTAACCTTAGCTATAAATCAGCGGAATACCATCTTGAATTTAACCCAAGGGATGTGGACTCTAATAGGTATTCATGAATAGTCAACCAGTTACCACCTTCAGATATGTAGAATCTGTACAATTAAGGCAGTACTTACCTCAATGAAACTGTGGTTTTAGCTGAAAGAAAAAATGGGATAGTTGCCTCCAAGGAGTTAAGATCTGCTCTTTTTTTGTTCAAGGACTATGTTTTATTCATGTTGGTGTGTGGCCTATGGCAAGCAAGGACTTTTTCCCACTTAAGTAAGATTAGATTTGTTAAGTCATTTGTTAAATTGTACTACAGGATAATTCTGTGTAAATTTGCAGGCATGCTCCAGCACACTCTTCCCTGTTGTTGACACATCTTTCAGAGGTATCAGAGCAAACAGTATTTGCATGCTGGCGAGTAAATATTACATCTTTTACTTGTCATCATCTTTGGAGAATTCATTTGGGTTTTCCAATCACTACTAGTTTGATCCATGGATTAGTGCAGCTAGTGGAGCAGTGCAACATCATTTCACTTTTTGATTCCTTTAAAAAAGTATTTCTTGTTATTTTTTAACAACTTCCATCTTAAAGGAAGAAAACAAAAAAATCTGTTTCAATTGTGACTCTAGAACTGAGCCAACAAAATGCAACACAAAAGTCTTGAAAAAGGAACGTGTAATTGAATTGGGTCAGTACACACAAAACTGTGTGCGAACTGTAAAAGCATACCACACACAGTCCACTGATTGACTGTTGAATACATAGTTGTTCTTGCGTATAAAGAACAGCTGTCTCCTCTGTCGTATATTATCATACAGGTCAGCAAACTGTTGCCACATGTTTATTGTTCTGATCCCATTTTGGCCAACCTGTTTATACAAGTTATTTATTCTGTCATAACCTGTGTCCTGCCTTTTTGGTTTTTGTGAGATGCAGTTCAGATGCGTGCATTGGTTAGTTTTGTTGTTGTTTGTGGCTCTATTGTCAGAGCAACATGCCGTTGTTCAAATTGTTTCAATTTTTGTGGGCCCTCTTACCAAAATATGTAGTGACGTGCAACTAGAAAACAATCATATGTCCACTGTTTGTTTCAATGTTGAGCTTCATTGTTATTTTATGAGATTAATAGGCATGCTAAACAAGTCCATTGTCCTATGAATGGAGCTATATTTATGCATTGTGGACTGAAACAAATGTTAAAAATAGAGCCATGCCAGCAAAGACACTGGAGAGCAGAGCACCAACAGCCACTGTCAAGAGCAAGGATATCCCTCAGTGAGACATATAGAACTCACTGACATCACTGAACTCACTGAAACCTAATTTCATTTCAAGCCTGCATTACTGTCATGATAAGAAAACATACATTTTGTTACCCTCCTTTTTTTAAGACGCACTTTTGCTGGTGGCTGAACTCTCATTCACCCCAACAAGGACCAGTTTAGATTCTGTGTAAATTATTTGTGTTCGGAGAGCACCTGTCACGCACAGCACATGGTTTCTTCTGTATTAATATTCATATGAACTGAACGTGAACTGGGGGAATCTTTGAATGGTACTGTCCCGAATAACAAGTGTTCAAATTTTTTTGAAATATGAAATAATTCATGTGTCGGTTGGGAAGCTAAGCAACTGCCATGCAGGGTCATTCATTTAGTTTCTGATTTATTCGTCGGAGCAGCACTTGTTGAAAGTGTGTAAAGGAGATTGCAGGCAATGGCAAACGACAGCTACGTGGCCTCGAAGGAACCGAGGTGACTTGTTTGTGGAAGCTGGGATGCTTTGTTCACCTCTCTTGTTTGCATGCTCCTGACAAAGAGCAGCAAATTATTATACGTTATCAGATTTGATGAATAATAAATTGACTGGCAATCTGCAGTGCAGTTCCTTGACCCAGCTTCAATAAAACAAAGAATTCTGTCAGAATTGTGAAAAACAATTGAGCAAGCTTTTAAAAACCAAAAGGTTATTTGCTGCTCTAACTGAAAAAGCTGATATTTTTCATCCTAAACTGCCTTTCACACTGTTAGCTTTTCTATCTCTTTCAAGATATTTTTTTCTTTCCACCTGGCTCACTGCCTTTCCAGTAGCAGAGTGCCATGTTGCAGTAAAGCACAGACTCTGAATTCCTGCTGCTGTGGATTACATTCACAGCTGTACTACTGCAGTAGTCCCCTTCTAATACCATAGACAAAGAGGAATTTAAAAGCTACACAAACATTTCACTACCGCGTGATGCATTCCAAAATAAGGCAAAGTAGGTCTCAGATTTCACGTTAGTTATAGAGACAAAGAGTTAGCTAGATGCTAATTATCAATGTGAAACACTCTCCAGTTGTGCTCACATTGAACGAGGTATCACTGGACCAGCCCAAGATCTTTGATACCTGATAATTGTGCATAATGCATATTTGTCCATTTCCACTAGGGACCATACCCCCCTGAGAGTTCTACTCTCTTTACTGTTCTGTCACACCGCAGGCGTGCGGCTCTCTACAGTACGTCCTCCTCAATCACTATATTAATAATATCTTCTCCCAGATGAAAATGAATTCCGCCACTGGCTGTGTTTTAGATCTCCTCTTATATGTTAATATTATGCGCGTAGTAAGATAAGAGGACACTAAGGGGACTCTCTCCCTGCGCTCCGGGACCCAATTCGATCGCTGAGTGAGAACGTAATTAAACAACGACATCCGCGTGCTGGTGATGTCACTGGGAGCTCAGCCATTCCCCCGTGTTTTGAACTCAGGGTCCGCGATTGATTTGGGATATACGTGTGAGTGAATCGATCACCGGAGACAGATATCACATGGCCCAGCTGCCAGTTGAGGATTTCTGAGCCAAATGAGTTTTCAGGCTACGCCGCTAAGAAGCATTCTGGTGAAAGACGAGGCCAATTACATTCAGATTACAGAGGCATTAATAATCTAGGTGCCCTGTTGGGAAGGATTCTGCTAAGACCTTAGTGCTTTTCCAATGTAAAAGTGAAACCTGGGAGCAAAAATACATCTTTCTGATGCTGTGGTATATTGTGAGCATGTTCTAACGAAAACAAATGCAACACCTCAGTATGGGCATCTTAAATATAACAAGATGCAATATCATGGTTGACTACTATCAACAGTGGTTAGTGGGTTTAAAACTGATGCTGAAGAACCTGTCTGTGAAGTGATATTGGTAGAGCTTCGATCTGTTAACAATTCAGAAGTGTCCCAATGCACATTCTGTTAGTGTGATACTCAATGACAGGTCAAAAAATAGCCTGCCTCACAGGCACAATGTACTTTGTGTTTGAATATGTAGTATTATGTATAACAATGATGAAGGTCACACATGTTATAGGATGTCACTGCAGCAGTTTTAACAGGAAGGTGGTTTTCTTTTCCTTGTAACAGGGGATACAAAAGTCCTGCAATTATTCAGTGGTTCAGAATTTTTTCATTGTTATCAGAATTCTCTGGGTGTGTCAGATCAGATCAATGCAACCTGCACAATACGTAAAAATGCAGTTAAATACATGGTATTTTTCAGTGGAAAAAGTGCCCAAACCAGTGGCTCACCCATCCATGAAGTTGGACACATCCCAGAGTTGGAACATCTTTGTTTCAGAGAGAGCCGCAGACTGTCCTGGGCCTTAATTGCTCCCCAGGGGTGGCGGGCGGAGCTGGGACAGGTGCTGGAGCTGAGGCGGCTGGTATCACTGCAGCGTGACTGATGGGACAAAGTGTCATGGTGCAGTGGGTCGGGAGGACAGGATTGGGGAGAGGGAGACATCACACACGGCGTTAACTCACAATAAGGCCTGCATACTGACTCTGCTTACACACACAAATGCATGCACGCACGCACACACACACACAGAGTACAGTACAAGTTGTGTCCACACACAGACAGTACAGTACACACAAAGCTCCATACACATAGGAGCACACACAAACACAAATGGATTCCGTGTTACTCAGACCCAATAACATGTTATGTCATAAAGGTGGCTCTAACTATTTTGGGGAATTGTGCAAAAAAGAGAAGGAAATGACATTCTGGAGAGAGAAGCAAACACTACTAAATCCAGCTATGGTCATAGGCTGCTTGGTTCATTCATGCTTTCATTCAGCTATACTTTTGATGGAAACAATCTCTTCATAGTTACAAAATCCAAAATTGTCAATAAATTATACTGGAAAAGCTTTGTCATTTTGAATATGCACATCAGCCCACATGAGCTTAAATACATCATTATGGTCATTTTGTTTTTATTGAATCTTGAAATGTTAATTACTGCAACAGAGCAGGCTTAAGGTTTCATTTTTTTTTCTCTATGAGTTTATGAATGACTTGACCTAACGAATCCTAACCACATCAGCTGTCAGCCAATAACTCTGAAATGTACTTCAGTGTGTATTTTTTACTCATTGGAGGGACATGCAGTGTGCAGTATGTGGTCTCTTCCAGAAATAAATAGAGGAAGTGTACTGTCATTACCAAAAACTTTTTCATCCTCAAAACCTATCCCGAAGTGTTGCTTTAGAAATAATGCTAAGTGCTCTTTTTTGGCTGGGGGTTCTTAATTTGTTATTATTAATCAATTTCAGGTGTATTTGGTACATCATGCCCAAGTTACACTCCAGCAGTTGAAAGACATACAATACAGACTGTAAGTATGAATTTGTGTGACATCACAAAGCATTTTGCAGTGTACTGTGGGAAACATAGTTTATGCAGTTGATCACTTTAGTGGTGCGATTGAGGTTGTGTGCATTGCTGTCTGACCATGGAAAGATGAGAGGAGACAGTGCTTCTCTAACCATTACAGTCAAGCACTCTGTGGTGTAATTCACAGGAAGACCAGCCTAATGTTGCCAGGGAGTTAAACACTGATTGAAATCGGACTGGGTTTCCCATTCCTGCAGGAGTTAAACAGTGAGTACCTGTTGAAACTGGGTTTTGCAGTCCTGCAGATCGATTCACATGTGGCGATTCACAAATCTCACACTATTGTGCTGATGGTCATCGGCGAATCAAAAAGCAAGACCGTGGTCCCTGGCGATCTTTAAACTTCCTTTTTACAAACTAACGGTGTTGATCCGGGCCATTAGATGTGGCTCACCTCTGTTGTCTGTAAGAGATGCGCGTTGGCATATCCATGGAGATGGACTGTTTTGTGATTGCTGTCCCACCCGCACAGAAGCGGGCTCCTCTGTATGAAGCCTGTTGTCCTGGGTGATGGTGATTCATATGGCGATCCCTCTCGCCCTTCTGTCATCTGTGATTGACACTGTCAAAAGCATGAGCAGTAGTGGCCATTGTGAGTCTTCCCAGAGCACCTGGAATATATTTCTGGACGTGAACAAAAGTACTTTCTCTGCAGAGGTGGAGCCATTGACCTTCAGCTGGGAAATGTTAGTAGTTCTGCATTTCATAGCACAACATTAAGAAGCCATTTATGAGGAAACTACTTTGTAATGCTTGCAATTGTATAGTTGCATAATCTTTGTTATCGGTAGTTTCCGTCTGTTTCCTCAAAGTACTGTACATTTTTTACCTATTTCCCATGCTTACTCGATAGTAACATAGGACAGGATGTTTTATGGCAGAACGTTTTGGAAAAATTGCATAATAACATGGTAAAACATGCAACAATTATAAACAATTACAAGTTGTTACCAAGTACATTCCCAGTACATACTGGCTTAATAGGGTACTGTGACTTAAATCACATCCAAGATAGCAAGTGTCAGTAAGGAAGTTCACCACTACTTAGAAAATGACATATAAAGCCAGTCTGCTTCAAGCAGTGAGTCCTTACTGATGTAATCCTGATGGCTTGCCAGTTTGTTGGGACAAATTAGCATTTATTGCATCTTTAAGGACAGACACTTTACATCTGCCCACACATTCTTGGCAGGTCCTCCCACTCTGTCTGTGTGAGAGGAACAATCCAACTTAGAACAGTAGGATTGTTTTTTTATTACTTCATGGTGACAAAGGCGTATGTTATTATCATTAATTTGTTTTTCACTCACAGGCACAATTCTGTTCAAATAATTGCTGTTGCACTGAGTTATGTTTTCAGTCTTTTAGTGATGTCAATTAGGTCCTCTTTCTTATCATCTGTTTGTCTTTTTCTTAACAAAATAAAGCTCAACTCAAACTAAGGACTTGGTGAAGCTATCCACAGTACAGTGCTGTTGTGATTTCTGCTTTTATTCCATTTCTTTCATAGTTCTTTCAAGACCCCTTTCTTCCACTCTACTCCAAATATATCATATTTCATGCCCCACATGTCCCTCACATCTCAGATTGGCTCATGGACTGAATATGAATCTCCAGGATCATGCATGTAGAGCCTCATCAAGACAGGTCTTATAATCTTCTGACCTCTGCCACACACTCACATTTACCCATCTGCATTGACCAGACAGGTCCCAATAAGGGTCCTGTCAGAAGTCATCGAGTTGATGTAAAAATGCCTTTTCCCACTGAAAGGAATTATGGGAAATTACAAAGGTATCGGAGGAGAGCAACAGCATTTTAAGCAGGAACATCAGCGATATAAGCAATAAGCAACATATGCATATAATCTTATATCATATGTGCAGCATCTTTGACATGAGGATAGAAGAACGAAAGATAGAAGAATAGCTTTTAGTGCTGTAAAAATTACTTGAGTGACAAACATATGTTAAAACAGCCGTTGGCGACTGTTTTCCTCTGCCTTTATTGCAAGCCTGATAACATTTAGAAGATTAAACTGCATCTTGGAGCTCTTGGATGTAGTACTCTGATCTATGTTGGAATGGGAGACAATGAGGTGCTGAGTATAAATGTCTTCTTGTTAAGTATTTTCTCCATTGGCTTCACGCTAAATGGACCAAATAATATATTCATCTCAATAACCACGCATAGTTGCCTCTGTTTGTATGAGCCTTGTGAGGCAAAGCCAGCCATGCAAACAACATATATGACTGTGTTTGCTGGAGGAGCTGCCCTTGTTTTGACAGCAGAGGCACAGACATGACCCTGTACCTTCCAAACAAGAACAGTCCACATATATGACATAACAATCAGGCATTACATCATTTTTTCTCTCTCTTTTTTTTTTTTACCGGTACCGTGCTAAACTCAGCGTGCTGGAGCTTCCAGGCTTCATCGGCCTGTCTCTTTGAGCGTCTCGCATGCAGCGTGCGATGCGCTAAAGTAGCGGCCTGGGTTACGTAAACAAGCGTGCTCTCAGTTAAACAAGTAGGCCGATGGCGGGTTGCATAACATGCCTCTCATGTGAACCCGAGACCGAGAGGCATTCCAAACATCCGCTGCTGGAGCTCCTTGGCGTCGCCCCGCATTTCGAGAGTGCTCGAAATCTCGCAAAGAATGCTTCGGGGTCAGGGGAGACCGTTTGTCCACAAAACACGATTATGCAACGGGAAGCAGATGAGTACAGTCTGAGGCCGGGAAGAAGGGGTACATTTTGATGCAGAACACAGAACTGCTTCAGAGGCAACATCGCCAAAACTTCAGGGAGATCTGTCAATCAAATTGGAGCTGGAATGAGATTGTACTTAAACTGCCTTGGGGGCGGCCATCTTTTGTCCTGTCGTTGTGTCCACCGTGCAGCATTACCTTAAATACAGTGACTCCTTCACTGACCTGGATTTCTAATCCCATGGTGAGGGGAGTTGGGGAGGGGGGGTTGCTTTTGAAGTTTAAAATTCCAGAGATGAATCCCCGCCGAAAGGTTTCGAGCTTGATCGCTGCAGCAGCGTTTGAAGAGCTCCGTGCTGTTATATCACACATACACAAGCCTTATCCCTCTTACAGCCCACAGGCTAAATGAAGGTCATCGCCTGATTACATTTCACCTAAATAGGGGGAAAGGGAGATGGGAATTGTACATGCCAGCTTCCGCTTATTAAAGTGCAACGCCACACTTTCACACTTCAAAGAATCATGGGTGTGTTACGCCCCCTCCAATAACTTGCTGTGTGATTCTGTTCAGGGTTGAGATGAGGTTGAAAAATGTATTTTTAGGAGCTCGGTCTAGGTCACTTGGTCACTGTGAATGGCATTTGTGAGGCAGGAAATGTTCTCTTACATTAAAAGACCAATTCAGATAATGATATTGTATCTGTTGGACAATCAAAAAAATCTAAAACATTTCAATGAGACACACATACAGTAAGTGCACAGATACAAAAACTAGTCATTTTAAAACCAATAAGGAAAAAGGGTGACCGATTGAGTGTAGTCTGGTGTTAGTGCAGACGTTGCCATCTACGCATCTGCTCTCTCTGACTGAAATGAATATAAAATCTAAGAACATAATTGGCTGTAGTACTTCCGTTTTGGTGTTGTTGGTGTTGTATACCTGTCACACAGGTCACAAAATTGCAGGAAATATACTAAAACTCATTCAGTATTGGTCTTGACAATGTTTTTTTTTTTTAATTGGGCCAGCCATACTGTTTTGTAGTAACCGATTTGACATGTTTAGAGTACAATTTGATGAATTTGAAAACAAAATCTGTGAGAACTTGCTGCACAGATGTCGACAGCGAGCGTTGTTTCGTGTGAGCACAAATTAGGAAAAGCGGTAGGTTTAGCTGACTCTGACAAGCTGATTCTGTCTGCTTCTTGCCACAGATTGCTTTCAGTCTGCACTCGGTGCTGTGTACCTTGTACCTCTGAGGCTTTGAATAAGGCTTTGTGAAACTCGCAAAGAGGATTTTTAAAAAGCCTCCATAGCCCCATTCTGTCCATCTTGGCGTGACTCCGGGGTGTTAGGCTGTACCGGGGCCTACAGTAAACACACACTGCCATCCCGCCTGTCTGCGCCTGGCCGGATCAATGTGGATGAGTGTCAGTCTCCACGCGTAGCGATCCGTGCTAGCGTTAGCGTTTGTCTGTTTACCCAATCATATTAGCACTGTGTAACGAGCCGTCTGTGGAAGCCCGGAGGCAGAAAAACAGCTTGTATATGGGACGCAAACATTGCAAAGACAGAGTGCATGTGTCAGCACAAATTTCCTCTGAGGATTCGATGACAAGTGCAACTGGAGATTACCAACCCTCGTCACTTTGATTCAACCTCAAATTCTGGTGCTAAAATGACGTTCCCATACCCCATTGATGTAGACAGACAGACAGATTGCGAGGCAAAGGTAATAAGGAGAAACAGGCGGACACTGGCACAGAAACAGCAGCCTTGAGAATAATTAGGCAGTAAAGGGCGTTTAGTTTTAAAAAGGGCCACATTACGGCAAATGAGGAGAGCGCTTCATCCCAGCCAATCCCTGCTCTTAAAGGGAAATCAAATTTACTTTCCCAGCAGCAGAGCTGCCACGCACAATAGACACCAGGAAAGGTGAGGTCAGCATAATGAGGCCGGCGTTTCTGCTGATTGGTGCAAACCGTCCCCCTCACGGCCCTGTTGTGTGGGAGAGGGCAGCAGCAGGGCACTTACAGTGATGACAGGCCGGCCTTTCCCAGCTTTTGTGTGCTATATCCCGTTAATCCGAGGAAGTGTGACTGAGGCCCTCTCCCGGGAGCACGCGCTGTGCTCAGATGGAGGAGCTCACAAGTGCGATTCGGGGGAAAAGGCACTGTCAGGTCTCTTTATGTCGCGTAACCAGAAGCTGACGCGAATCCGTTGTACCACACGTCTTCTCCTAAAGAGGTGTGGTCACCCTGATTCTCTAATTTAAGGGATAATAAATTCAGGGAATATATGTTATTTTATAGGAATACATTTGACAGACTGAAGGTCTTTCATGTATTATGCATAACAGCTATGAATGTTGGCGCATGCACAAGTAGATGATGGGGCCCTTTAGTGAATGTTTACTAGATTCCAGTAATCAACCCCTCATACATCCACTAAGCATCTGCGCTACTGAAGCAGCGTTTCCCAGAAAACTCTTTGACTTTCTAATGAATTTTTAATCAGCTTCGTTGCTTGTCACATTCAAGTGGCATTACACATTTTTACCCAAGCCATGAAAGTGTGAGGAGCAATATTGCACCAACTGCCTGACTTACTGTTTTGTATAAGTTGATCTTTCCAGTCTACATTTTAAAGGAGTGTATAAGGATTGGCCCTGGACTTCAGCAGCAGGACTGTGACATTTACCTCAACAGACACTGTAGTTTACCGTGGTTACTCTGCACACTTCAACTGTATTTGTTGTCATCCCTAAGACACATGTAACCATACGCAATATTGTAGAAATCTTTTATTGTTTGACAGATGTCACTTTCGGAGTAACTTTTTTTTAAAAAGGATATTTGCAATATTCATTGCCATTCATTGACATCACCTTAAAAAAGGCACCTGTTGTGCAGGCAGATATGACAGAAAAGGCACTGGTAGCTGGTGCTTATTTTCTTGTATTTCTTGTAAAAAAATGAAAATGACAGATAAATGGATTCTGTGTATTAAAACTGAATGTTCCTCTTTCTGTGCGTTTGACATCACAAGAGCGCTTTCCAGCCTAATTCGAATTACTGCTCCCAATTTCTGGTCATTGTGGCACTTGATAAGGCCTCCGCGGGCTTCATTAATAATCATGAGAAGTGACTCATCAGCGGAATGGAGCCCAGCGTGGGGCGGATCTGAGGGCTGCCACTGTGTCAGCGGCGAGATCAAACGCCCAGGCCTGACTGTGGTGTCTGTCAGTCAGTATTTGCCGGTGGCGGGGGGCGCGGGGGGCTGAGGGGTGCGGGGGGGTTTGGGGGGTGTGTGGCAGGTGAGGTCGAGTCTTTTAGTGTGCGGGGGACAGGAGGCAGTCCGATACGTGACCCAGTACAGGAAGTCCTTTTTCGCTGAGTGTGGATATGCGCTGTGGAGGAGCAGTCACTGGCATCTCAGTCTGTTCTGGCGTTGCGTGCTGTTCCCACTGTTTGTCAACCATCATCTACTGATTACAAGTGTGGAATGGGAGGCCTTGTAATAGCTTTGTTCAAACTGTACCTAACTGACAGATAATCGGTTCCCTTATGTGTGGACCCTGTGTTTTTCATGACTTATGCCTGCATGGAGACTCTTTCTAGTTTAAGGAGGCTTTGAATGGGTACCCCTCTGGCTTTATGGAGGGAATCAAGAAGGCCTGCCCCACAGCAGTGCAGCCAACTAAGAACTTAAGAGCCTCAAAAGGATGCTGTGGGGGGCAGTCACGAAATATGACGCTTGTGACTACTTTGTCCTTATGCCATGCAGTTTCAGTATGAGAGAGGCATACGCATGACAACGCTAACCGCTGATGCCAGTGATTCCAGAGATCCAGTTATCTCAGTCTACCTTGAAATCTTTGCCAGGCCAGGGGGTTGTAGACATGGCCTTTCAATGCAGGATTATAGCACTTGCCAAGCCCTCCACCTTTTCTTTTTTTGGGATCTGTTACACTGAGGACCATACAGAATTTTATATAACTAAGCTGGATTAACCTGTCTCCTAGGAGGCTGGCCTCTCTCCCTGTCTGTCCTACCTGCCTTGGTGATTTAGCAGTAGATTCCAATTCTGTCCATTGGTGTCAAAATGCACTGTCAGAGATCTGAGGAGAAGTAATATACTTTTTGAATGGATGAGATGTGAAGGCCAACACACCATAAACAGCTTTATTTTAATTAGACATATTATATTCCAATTTTGTAAATTTGTTATTTGAAAGTATATGAAGTATGTTTTTTGAAGAAAAGCTCAACTAGTCTACTGAGACAAGGGAACGTTTCAAGAGAAGTTAATTGTTTTCTTTTCTTGTTATGGTTCAGCTAAGAAAGAAGAAGTATAAACACAGGAAAGCAGGACAGTTATACAACATATATGATGTATACAGTATATGTAGGTGACATAGGAGCTTCCTAAACAGATTATACAACAAGAAAACACAAAAAACACCTAAAAATTCAGGAGAGTCAGTCTAATCAGTAGTTATAAATTATTTTAGACCTTGTTTCTCTTGTTCAAACATGGAGGTACACGCAGAGAGTCAAGGCCATCTGGGAGTGTGTAGTCTCAGTCCCCACACCCCACCTGATCAGGGCCTCAAGTGCTGTGCGATGACTGATGAGGAAGGCTAACGCCTGAGGCTTTCCTGAGTGCACTGCCCAGGCTGTGGAGTGTGGTGAGGGGACAGAGAGAGGAAGGAAGGCTCTGAGGGGAATAGTGGCCAAGGTCATGCTCAAATGGGCTGTGACTGACAAATAGGTGACACTGTGCTACACAGTTAGGCCCAATCACCTTCTGATATGGCCTCTTCTGGGAGACTGGAGAGAGTGTAGGAGGTTACCTTTGTGTCACTCAGTGTACTAGTTTAAATTTAAGTGTACAATTAAGACTAAATCAAGCTACAATAATTGCAAATGCCAAGCACAGATAGTTTTACATGCAGGGATGAACTTCTACAGGTCTGAAAAAAATTGCGCAGCACAGTCTCTCCATACATTTTTTAAACTTAGGCTGGATAACCAGTTCTAACCAGACAGGATTCCACTGAGAAGCGACATCAGTAGAAATCGATTTCACCTTAATCTTCGAAAATGATCGACTTTGAGTGATGGTATGTGGAAAATAAAGATAAGATAAGATATAAATCCCAAGCATACAGTTACCTTACCTTACCTTCGAACCTTGTTAAAAATGCATTGCCTTAAATGCAGAGCACCGCTCTTTCAGTCTCATGCTGCAAATGCTAATGCACACACACCTGAGAGCCCTCTGGAGACAGTCACTCTGGAGCTTAAGAGTTCAGACGCTTTGAAGGGAATATCGCTCATGGGTGTGTTGAGGCTGACGTTTTCTGTAGAGATGGAGCTCAAGAAGGGGTTTTGATCATTCAGCTCGTGTTTAGAATGCATGCCTCTCCTTGGCAGTGCCCTGCAGTATATCGAAAATCATTTTTGGCTCCTTCCTGAATGTATCCAGTACCTGTCCTCAGCTGTGAAGGATTTGGGGGAACGTTAACAAAATGCTATCTGATTACTAGAGTAGTTTGTTGTAGTCCAGCTAGAGTATATGTTAGAGTATTTTGGAAATGTGGCTTTTCATATTTTTGGAAGCAAATGCACAATTTGCTTTTCTGTTTGGTGCATTTGTTTTTTTCCCCAAGTATGGCTTTAAACACAGTTGGTGCATTATTTAACACTGGGCTGAGCATGAATGAACTTTCTGAGTCTTATCTGAGGAAAACACTATGAATATTAAACCAAGCATGCATGCTGCCCTTTTTTGTTTCCTCTCAAGCTGCTTTAATTTGTCAGACGAGCTATTTACTAAGAGGATGGAGCGGGCTTCTGTGCAGCTGCAGCGCTAAATGCCAGACAGCTGTGTTTACCACTGTGCCAATCACACTGCTCGAGTTTCACTATTTTTGGGCAGACTAAATTCAGACCGTATGTTTACTGAGGCTTCTGAAAAGCCTTTGAGGAGGGAAAACAAAAGCCTAAGTGGCACCAAAGCTGGCCCCTCATTTCTTGCCCGTAAACACACATTTTTCAGAGAGCAGAAACAATAATAAACTCAGGCTGTTTGCTGCTACGTAAGCGGAACCGTCCTCCCGGGCTGCGCTTCCTGTGCTTTTCAACACTCCAAGCGTGAGTGTCCAGGCCTTGGATGTCCTTCTCCCCAAAGAGGTTTCAGTTTCCCATCTCAAAGCTCTCAAAGCCCTGAGTTTACCGAGAAATCTTTGACAGGAGACCAAAGGCTGTTTTTTTCTCTCTCTCTACGTAGTGGGGTTGTTTTATTCTGCGCTCCCTTTCACCGGGAAAGAAAGCCCGGGCCGGCTCCATCTGGGCCTGCCTCGCGTGGCATTTGGCGTGTTGAAAGCGGGCCAGCTCCGGGCCATCTGCAGCCCTTTGTTTCGCCGCCGCTGTGAGGCACGGCGCGGACGCGGGGGAGCTGGCAGCCTGTCGGGGAGGATGTGTTTCGCCGGGCTGTCAGACGGTAAAAAATCTCCTCGTTTGACTGACTGACTGACTGACTGACTGACTGTGGACTCTTACGTAAAGGAGGCGTTATGTAACGAAGCGTGTGGACACGATGTGCCATCCTCTGCCGTTCCTGCTCTCTCTGTCTCTGTGAACGTTCAGGAAGTTTCTGAATGGGAACTGGGCGGCTAGTCTACTTGAAGTGATAAAAGAGGTGGGAGGCGGGGCAGCGGGTTGGGGGGTTGCGTTAGGTGCTGTTATGTAATCAAAGCAGATTTGTGAAGAATAATCAGCAGGATCGTGCCATCCAGTGAAATGGCTTTATCTGTTTCTCCAGTCATGTAAGAGAGCAAAAGGCTGTCAGGAGACAGTGTATCTGTATTAACCAAGGAGCATAGAGGTCCATCCCCAGAACTCCTCAGGTTCAACAATGCAAATAGTGCCAGGAACCTCTTACCTGGATTAGGAAGGAACCAAAAGTGCAAAATCTCCCTAGTGATAAATAATCAATGGCATGACACACACTAAGCTCACAAGGCCTGTCCCATCACTTCTGCGGTGCCTCTTAGCTTTGTCAGACTGTCTATAAAGCTAATCCAGTGGTACAGAGGGAGTACCTTCACTGTGCTGATCTGGGACCTGTGACGGTGCCTGCAGCCAGGGGGCCTCACAGGAGCTGTTCAGCTGCGAGGAAGCTCAAGCAAAGAGGGGACTGAGGACAGCTCCCAGAGCAGAAGGACAACGATTTAAGCCAAGAAAGCTGCTGCAGTCATTATTCTATTGTGTGTCCAGGTGTTGCCCACGGATCGCAAACCAAAGGATTCAACCAAGCGTTTGACTGGCACCGCAGGGGGTGTTATAAGCAGTGTGCTTATAGAAAGCTTCTCCCTGAGATTCAGAAGATCCTCCCTCTGTTTGCTTCAGTTATTTACTCCTTGTTTTTTTTTAATCAAATGGATTTCACCCCCAAGAGGTTTATCAATTTAATAACAACTGATTTGTATCATTTCCGACTAAATGGTTTGGAAGAGTTCTACTAGGTAGTCCATTTCAGTTTTACGGTAGTTATGATACACAGAGATGTCCTCCCTAATGGCATATCAATAATCCTAACAAAGTTCATTACGTTTAATGAGTCTGGCTAAAAATTATACTTGCCACTCGTCAGGGCGATTAGATATTCTTCAGAATAACGGACCATTTCTCCACACTAAGGCCCAGTGCTTAGGAAGGATTACTGGAATATGGCCAATTAAAATGTAATTAACTCTGGGGACGTGCCGCAGAGTCATGTGTGATCCAATCCCTGTGGTATGTGAGTGATGTTGGCCCTTGAGCTACTGAGATTAGACCAATGGGCGCACGCAGTGGCCAGTCCCTAAAGGGGCATTGATCTCAGGTGGTCCTCCTGCTGCCTTTTTCTGCTTTGTGTCTGTGGGTTGAGTTGTTCTGCTGGACCCCTCCCAAGGACAAGGTCAGACTTGGGGGGTGTGGGGGAGGGGGGGGTGGTGTGGTTGCAGAGCTTGTCTCTGCTTCGTCCCTCTGTTTCCTCCGCTTCCTGGACCTTCCCTGTCCTCCGGCCGCTGACGCTAATTTCGCCTGCGCCCTTCCCAGCCCAGGGATATCCGTGTTCTTGGAAATTTTCTGACGGCCCGCTCATTCTTTTAAGTGCAGCTGTACGGTTGCATAAACATACAGGACCGGCAGCTGTTCCCTTACACTGCCAGCATGGTGATGTCTGACCGCTGCAGCAAATTAGAGCACGGATTAAACCAATCAATACGTTCATAAAAAAACGTGTTACAGTGATGAATGATTTTGCAAGATGTTCAGCTTTGTTTGAATGGAAGAATAGCAGATTTTAATCACAGTATTGATGGTTCCATGATCTGCAGCATCGTTCTTGTGGTCTTAACCTTCTCACTTACAGCACTAGGGCTTCGGGAGATGATTAAAAAGTCACAAATGGTGTCTTATCACCCTGATCTGTGACATCTGCGTGAAGGGTCCAGTACTTACTGTTGCTAAGCTAAGCATCACATCTTAGGTGATCTACGCACAGGCTTTAAACAATGTCTTCTTTGAAATGTCTTCTCTCTGTCTCTATCTTTTAATCCATCTTGGGTCACTGGTTTCTGTGTGGCGTCTCCCTTCCCCGTCTTTCTTTTTCCTTCCCCTCTGTCAGCATGTTTCTCCCGAGCTTAACTGCGTCCCGTGGCCATTTCCTTCAATTAAAGGTAATTAAGCTGTCAATATTGGTCAGTGTCATGCTGCTCACGGGGGACCAGATGACCGGGCCTCCCAGCGTCTCCTGATTTATCAGAGCAGTGGTTCAGACATATGGCCAGCGCTGTGGCCGGCTCACTGTTCTCCTAAACGAGTCCAGGGCAGGAACGGTCCTTGAGATCGATCCTGTTTACAATGGAACAGTGGTGTGATGAAGCAGCTGCTTTCGTTTCCACGCGCTTTTTACCCTGAGCGATTGTTCTCTCCTACAGACATAGCCAGTCATAGGGATGGCAGAAAGAGCCATATTTCCAGCAGTAGAAATACAGGATTGTGTCCAGGTGATGTAGGGCTATACAAGTGATGTTTTCAGTCTGCCACATTTTTTGACACAGAAAAGTGACATTATATTGGATGTAAGCAATATTTAGGTGGGCATATTAATGGGAACAGATCCTCGAAATGCACAATATAGAAGACAGGGTAACAGAGGTGTCACATTTGCACATATCATTTACCAAAGGAATCGCTTCAGAATGCCATACCAACCAACACACTCACTTGTGCACCCATGCAAACACACACACACCCACATGCACACACACATACGCACAAACACACACACAACACACCCGCACACACACAC
This sequence comes from Megalops atlanticus, assembly GCA_019176425.1. Lineage (NCBI taxonomy): Eukaryota > Metazoa > Chordata > Actinopteri > Elopiformes > Megalopidae > Megalops > Megalops atlanticus. Next base: position 35,378,605 of record CM032878.1, on the reverse strand, counting down.
GCACACACACACACACACAGTCACATGCACACACTCACATGCACACACACACACACACACACACACACACACACACACTTTGGCTCACACATGGTCAGGGTCAGAGAGAACATGGTGTTGCTGTCCATCCTGTTTATCAAAACAGACCAGCAGCTTTCCCTACTGGCATTACATTGTACACCTGCTAGGAGGATTGGAAAACGCTGTGAACTCTTATAGACGTTATCCTTCCCACAGCACGCATTATCTGTCCTCCAGGCAACTGGGTCCCCGAGACTCTGGTCTGGTTTCACATTTAAATGGAAACAAAAATTTCTCCTCATGTTTTTACATACACACATGTAAGTAGAATTCTTACCATTGATTGAAACATTTTTAGTTTTGATGACAGAATAAAAGAAAGTCCCTAAATGCCACCTTAGCTTTTTTTGCAAGCAGCTTTTCAAGATTATTTCAAACATTGTGGTGATCTCAACTGATCGCCTGTTTACAGAGTTGACCTAGATATCTGGGTTACAGTGCAGCCCAAAAGACACTCCATGCTGCAGGAGATGTTCCATTTGCTGCCTTTTTTTTTTGATTGTGCTGAGATCAGGCTTTCCAGGCAGTGGAAGGGAGAAATTCTATCGTGCATTGGGGGGCGGACAGTACTCCTCAGGCCCTGCGAAAAGTCATTACTAGAGAGCTGTGTGAGGTACACTCAAGTGGAATTAAACTGGAAACACATGCGGCACCAATCACCGAGCTGTCTTTGATGGTGATTGACTTTAATGGGGGAGGTGGTGGAGGGGATAGGGAATCCACTTGTGTGGCAGGGTGTCGGCTTACGGAGAGGTAAGGCAGGGCTGGCAGGCTCTGAAAACAAACTAATGTGGGGTGGCCATACTTCACTCACAAACAGGGGGTTGTCCACGGCAAATTAGGTAGGAGCATTCCTCCGGCATTCCAAAGGTTAAAGAGGGGGACTTTTCCAGCTCATGAACCGCAGAGAACAGAGACAGATAAACAGTGCAGGAAAAAAAATATCAAGAATGACACGAAATGGAATCTTACATGAGATGGAGCAGTTTTAGTTTGTCCAAACATAACTGGAGAACCAGTAGTGTCAGTGCCAGTAGTATCAGTAGTGAGACAATACCCTCTGTGTTCCTTCGTGGTAGGGCTTTGGAGTATAGTCTGCAATTTAAATGGTTGAATCTAGGGAGTTCAGGTGATGGAACTTTCAATTCAGCCATTCAGGGAGTGAGCTTTCGGTTTGAAATAAATGAGAATCAATAAGAGATAGATAACCTCCCACTGCTTTTTTCTTGACTGTGTTTCTCTCACTTCCCAGAATTCCTAGAATGTGAAAATCATACTTGGAAAGGGAGAATGACATCTTGGATTAATGCAATATCTTTGATTTCTGGTTTGAGAATTGTGTGGAGTGACTGTCATTAATCCAAACATCAATCACATCACATCAACACAGTTTACTACAGGGCTTACTTCAACTACATTTGACTGACACACTTACTGTAGGTCAATGACTCATTCCTATTGTAAGCTTGTCTTCCTTTTCAAAGCTCCAAGTTCCTCGCTGCCTATATGATGTAATGCACTTATTATAAGAGCATACGAAAGGCCAGTGGGTGAATTAGCATCTGACTGTACCGACCTGCCTTTGCTCTGGAAATGTAAAGGAGTACTGGTGCTGATATAATTCAGCCTAATTGGCCGACATGTTGCATTGTGCTGCGGAATGCATTTTTTCCCTTTTTTTTGTTCAAGTCTTTATTGGAACCATATAGCAAAAGAATAATTTATTTTTCAGCACTTGTTCAGTTATGCCATCACCTTTTAAGCAAACAGAGCAGCAGTTGAAATGCGTTGAAAGAAATGTATGTGACTTGAATGTTATTCAGATATGGAATAGCACAATCCAACTATGACTGAAGGCACAAGAGAGACAGAGAAAGAGAAAGAATAGTGTCGTACTGGCGCTAGCTTTGCCTCACCATGCTGTGCCTCCACCGCATTCTCTAAAGCGTGATTGGAGGACTGCATCACAATGGGTCGTTCACACCAATGTGCTAATCGTTTCTGTCATTGGGAGGTGTGCCTTGTGTTTATGGAGTTTGCAGGCGTGATCCTTGCTCAGGCCACACCATTTGCATTTGAGACCCCTACTGAAATTCACTCATTTACACAGCAGCTCTGCTGCATTCCGTCCAAGGTTTCAAGACCAGCAAAGCCTTATTTCCTGGATCGTATCGTATCATATCAAGAAAATTACACTGGGCCTGAATTCCTGGCTTAGACCAAATGAGGAAAAACAACATGGCCACATGGTGGGTCTGGGTGATTGACGGGGGCGGTTTTTGCCACTGCCACAGAAGGGCGCCACTGGGTGGTGGCGGGTGCTCTGAGGCACATCAGAATTAGCGGATATAAACCCATGCTTCAATTTCTGCGTCGGTCACAGTAAATTAGAGGACTGCTTTTAAAAGATGCATCTCGCTGCCCAGCTGCGGGAGCCTGGTATACTGTACGGGCCGGCCGTTCTGCAGCGGAAGAGCTGTGGTTTGCAACCCACCCAGTACCCAGAAACAGCAGCTGCAGCGCAGCAAAACACAGTCACTCACATTCCCTATTCGTTTGGCAGATGCCCCTATCAAGGGCAAACGGCATGATACCCTCTTAAAACTTGTAACACTTGTTTATACAATACGGTGCAACAGAGGGAGAGCGCTAGCAGCTTGTCAAAAGGGCGCAGGAGTACTTGACTCATGCTCATGACCCTCAGGTCCAGAGTACGGTTGTGTAACTGCAAACCTACCTCATGTATTACAACAGAAGCTGTGGCACAGAGCCAATGCACACAAGGCTTGGATGTTAAAGATTGCAGAAGAGTACACATTATGCAAAATTCTATTGGAAATCACATTAAAAAAGAAATCTCACCTGAGTACTCACTTCATTTACATTTTCATTATTCATACATTGAATTAATTTATTGCAAAAGAGACTGTGGCATAGATTAAATAACCACAGAATCTGATAGTAACTAAACTAGCATACCCCCATGAAAAAAAAAATATAGTCTTAAAAAAACAATACATATAAATGGGTGGATCCAAAACATAGATGTATCTAAATGTTACCTAAATAGCCTTTGAAGTGAATGCCAGTCGTTGTTTTTTCAGCAACAGGAGTGGCACCTCATGCAGTTTGCCTGGAAAAGGAAAATATCAGCTTTAACAAAATTCGACGTGCTCGTGTTTGGAAAGTAAGATGCTTTCACTGTTATGCCCATAGGGGGGATACATGAGGGACCTACAGTGCATTTTCAGATTAGAACAGTTGAGTTCCTGGCTGCCAGGCAACATGAAAGGAGAGGGGAGAGAGGCCAAAGATTTGAATCTCTCAGGGGCGACAGCTGCCCAGCGTGATATTCCACTCCGGCTCGAGGTGCACTGACATAATCATTTCACGCGCATTACAGTTTCTTCTCCTTTTGTGCTCACTGACCTGCTTACTGCACCATGAGCCGTGACACTTTAAGGCACACAGCCTGCCCTGGCTGCAGTCTGAGGGTTTGTCTCTACCCACACCCGACAGTAATTTTCTTAATAAATATTTTGATCTGAGTCTACTCCAGGGAAGGACGGATGCTTTTGAGGTGAGCCCATATCATGATCTCACAGGAGGTGTGGATGGTAAACACACTTGAAAATGTTTTTTAATTAAGCTGTCCTGTAAGGGAATGTCAACAGCGGTGTCGGTGTCAAGCGGGCGTGAGCATTAACAACTGGGGCAGAGGATTGGGTACTGGGTCATTTGTTTAGGGGCCAGAGCAACCCAGTGCTTTGGTACTAATGGGATCAGAATGAGGGGGACTGTCTGGTCTCCTTCATCCTCTTTAATTATGATGTTCCATGATGGAATGAGGCAGCAGCTGGCAAGACCAACCATGTTCTCAGTGCCGGTGGCAGCCTGTAAACCCATTTACTCAGGAACTGTCTTTGTAGTCTTTCCCAATGCCTCCTCTCGGTTTAGTCTCATGGGGGTGGCAGTGGTGTGGTTCATAAGTAGCTTGTCTTGTTACCAAAAGGTTGCAGGTCTGAATGCAGATGAGGCATAGCTCCTGTACCTTTTTGTAAAGTTTGTGAGCTGCTTTGGTACAATATCCACCAATGAAAACTGATAATGTGTGACAATGTAAGCTATGCACTCCCATGGTAAGGGTGTGTACTGTGCAAGTAAATTATATTTGTTTTCCTTAAACAAGACACAATGGGTATTTTTATTGTGTTGTGCTACTTTGTGTTACTCCTCACATTGTTTCAGTTACAGTAAATTTATTGGAAAGACAGGAACCACACCTTCTGAGGTCTCATAGAACTGTTATTTCCCTGTTCTTGTTTTCCACAATATACCCAGTAATAGATCATCCTCACATCCAAATAGGTTGACAGCTTTCTACACAGCCCTCTAGTTATGTTGGAATAGTTAGTGGGGGAGTCTAAAACCTCCTGAATGCAATCTCCAGGAGAATGCATGCACATGATGGCAGTCCTGTCATAAGATCACAGGACTGCTGCTGCCCAAAACAGCATTAGAGGCACTTAGACTTCTCCTAATCACAGCGGTTGTGATGAAAGCTTCATACTCCACGTAATGGCAGTCCCGCACAGTTATTTTGAGCACAAACAAAGACGGAGGGCTCTCCATTTGGGGCTGTGCACTTACTACATGCTCTTCAGAATCACTAAATTAGCCAGTGCAATCAACTGAAAATAATTCATTTTAACAAACATGGTTCAGTAATATATATAATTAAGTATGTTACTTATTTGATTAGCTATACATCAGTGTGGAGAAAGCAGTTTTAAATATGGGAAATATTTACAGCACCATGTAGTGTGTACAGTTGAATGCATGCACTCTGTTTTTAAAAACTTGTTTTTTTGGCAACCGAGACCTGTGGTTTCTGTGCTTTCCATTTAGTAAGAGGTGTGCATAATTTGAACCATTCTTGTAGCCTACTCTGTCTCATATGATAATGTTCAGCTTATTGCTATTAATGTAGCATTTTGTTTTCATTATGGTCACTCATACTACAGTAAAAATGAATGAGAAGCCAAAATTTATTTGAAGGTTATGATTTTATTTATTTGAAGGTTATGATTTTATGATTCCTGTGATTGACCCTTTTCCACATTTCATTAACACTGTAATAATATGTATACTGATTGGGTAGCTGGAATGTCAAAGTAGTACCAATGAGAGTAATACAAAGCATCAAAATCTTATATAATTTTATACTTCTGAATTGATTTATTGAAAATAAATTTCTGGCAAGTCTTTGATGACGTGCATTTGCTGAAGAAAATATGCATTTTCATTTTTCACATCAGACGTTGGATTGCTCTTGCACATGCTTGTTATCAAAGATATGGCATGTGGTCAAATACTAATCAATTTCTCATTCAAAGCATGAATGGGCAAGGTTCACTCAATACAACAAAAGCCTGGTACGCTTCAAGACACTAATCTTAAATTGTTAAAATTAGTTGACTCCTTCATTGGTGTCTTTCAAAAATCAGCGATTATCCACTGTATAAGAAAATATCAACCAGAGCGATAACTAATTTCTATAATGTATGAATGTGTTACGCTGTGCAGATGTGACAATCTCACCCACTGCTCTAGTTACATTCGCGATCATACCGAGTCAGAGCTCTCTCTGTACCCTCTTTGGCTGACGTCATGCTCTGCGTCGAAGCCGGAAGCGTTGAAGGCAAACATTGGGTGGGTGGGTTAGCAAGATGAACCCTTCAATGATAAACTCTACAAACTCTGTTTCAACGTCTTCTAGAAGTAAGTTTACGAAACAGAATTTTGTCTTAAGTGAAGGTTTGCGTTGATGAAGGCAGGAAGGCAACTAGGTAGAGAAAAACGTGCCGAAGTTGCCCGTTGCAATATGCTATTGCTAGCTGTATTGCTACAAGAGGAAGCTCGCAACATAACATCAAATGAAGGGAGCGTGCGTTTGTGTTGCAAGTTTGTTACGTCTAGTTAATGTTAACCGTCAATATTTGTAACGAGCGATGCCTTTGCTTACTCGTTGTTCACTTTATTGTCCCTTTTATAGGAAAAACAATTACTCTTGTCTAGTCTGTGGTGAAGACAGAGCATAAACATGTTGCAAAACTGTTGTTATTCGGGCAGTGACAGTCAACATATTACCCTGACAGATGTATCACTTCGTTCGCGACAGTTAATCGTAATCTTGGCTAATCAGTGTGAATCAGTTTGGTCCATGTAGCTACCTAACTCGTGCAGATCACTGCCGCCTCAAAGCTACCAAAAAAACCAGAATTTAATGTTTTGCATGGCACCAAACAAGAATGACATGTTGGACAGTTTTTTGGCAGTATGGCATCCAAATCTGGTTCGTTCACTTGCAGTGTTTCCTTACGTATTGGTGGCAGAACAAATCGCTTGGATGCCCCAAGCATTTTCCAATGCCTTAATCCCATTGCATTATAGTGAGAAATTCTGATCTTTGCGGAATTGTCCGCTGAGAAACTCCACACCTGAGTTTGATTTTCATTTTCAGGTCCTTTCTCTTACTGCTGTCACTAGTCTAGCTATCTCAATCTTTGCACGTTGTGTAGGAAAGAGAGAGGCAGAGCGTTCTGTCAACTGGTCTGTGGAGGAGACCCAGGCTCTGCTGTGCGCATGGAGCGACGAGAGAGTGCAGAAGTCTCTCTCCGAGAACCTGCGCAACAAGCATGTGTTCAAGCACCTCGCGGCCCGCATGAGCGCCCTGGGCTTCTCGCGGAGCCCTCACCAGTGCCGATTGCGGGTGAAGACGCTCAAAGCCAACTATGTGAGAGCCAAGCTGCTGAGGAGCGTGGACGGGAGCCAGCCGTGCACCTTCAGGTATTACGCTGAAATGGACGCGGTCCTCGGGAAGGCTCCGCCCACCGGCCCCGGGATCCCTGTGATATCGGAGGTGAAGTCCGAGGACGACCGCGAGTCCACAGATGAGTTCGAGTTCGGCAACACCAACTTCTCTCAGCCGCTGCCCATTGAGGGTCCCGCCATTTTTCTGGAGCCGCCCATTGCATCAGTCCCTGCAGGTAAGCATTTGTGGAAATTTGAATTGCTTTACGCAAAATATACACTTTATCATTTTCTTACATTTAATTTGGTATTATTAGTTATGAAAAACTCCCATACAGATAAGAAAAAAACTTGCCCATATATGAATGCCCATATCAATTATACCCATCTATGAATTCATCCACATCATCTCAGTAATGTGGGGGTTCCTTCCTTTAGATGTAGCTCTGTAAACCTTATTCATGTGTACAGTACACAGCTTTGCGTTGTCGTAATGACTTAGCATTTTTTTCCTTTGGGTTTCAGCCTTACCTGTGGAAGAGGACATGAGCTCCAAAGCGCAGACCCCATCACCTCCACCGCCGCCCCCGCCACCGTGTCCTCCCTCTCCCTCGCCCCTGGAGCACGAGGGGCCCCACTCCCTGGAGCCGGCCATCCGCTACCTGGCCGACTGCTTCCAGCGGCTGGTGTCGGAGTCGCGGCAGCTGATGGCGCAGCTGGAGAACCAGCGGCACGAGCAGGCCCGCTGGCAGCAGGAGCTGCTGGGGAGGTGGCTGGAGCAGGAGGACCGGAGGCAGCGGGAGGCGGCGGAGCGCGAGGCCCGGCGGGAGAGGGCCCGCATGGACCACGAGCTCCGCGTGCTGCAGCTGCTGACCAGCCTGCAGAGGCCCGCGCCCTGCCAGTGCGCCCAGCGCGGCCTCGGCCTCAGGGACCGCGGCAAGCAGGAGTTCGGCCAGGGGCCGGCAGAGTGAAGACGCCTGTCCCCGCGGAGGCCTGCGCCGTCTGCAGGAGGCCTGCGCCGTCTGCAGGAGCCTGCGCCGTCTGCAGGAGGCCTGCGCCGTCTGCAGGAGCCTGCGCCGTCTGCAGGAGGCCTGCGCCGTCTGCAGGAGCCTGCGCCGTCTGCAGGAGCCTGAGCCGTCTGCAGGAGGCCTGCGCCGTCTGCAGGAGCCTGAGGTCTGCAGGAGCCTGCGCCGTCTGCAGGAGCCTGCGCCTGCAGGAGGCCTGCGCCGTCTGCAGGAGCCTGAGCCGTCTGCAGGAGGCCTGCGCCGTCTGCAGGAGCCTGCGCCGTCTGCAGGAGCTGCAGTCTCAAATTGTACAGCAGACTTACAGTTTTGCCCTGACTGCTGAATCACTTTTGGTGAAACTAAAACCCACGGTCTTAACCAATGATTTTGTAAATGGAACTAATATATCTTAAGCAAAAGAATTAATTTTAGGTGTCTTATAACACAAATGACTAAACTAAATCATGCCCCTGCAAAACACAAGTCAAATTTACACTTTTACTGAACTGTGTTGACTGTGACTACATGGTTTTGCAAACAGTATGTGTTTGCGGTTTTTTAACATAAGACAATCTTGCCTTTTATGTTATCTTCTCTGGTAAAGTGCATCGTTTCAGGAAAAATCTCAGCAACCGAGAATATTGTAATTAGGTAAATAAATGTACAGTAACATATATGTAAAATATAAATATATAGGGTTGTTTTATCAACTGTCTGTTTCATCCATTTTTGTACCAATAAAATAATTTGGTATTCTTTCCTTTCATAAATTGCATATTTATATTTTTAGAGTTTTGGGTTAAGTTGCTGCTTTTTTGTGCAACCTTTTGTCTGTGTTGTACTGAAAGTTGACAAGATGCCATCTTGTAATGATTTCCCCAAGCCAGTTCTGTAACCATCATGGGACAGTATACCACTTTGGTCATCAGTGAGATGTTTGGGCATCTTTGAAGCAGAATATAGTACTTATTTTTCCCAACTTATTGTTCCACACCTTCATGCAAGGCTTATTCAGATTTCTTTGCTTTTTATTTATTTTTTTATTTTTTAGATATTGTTTAACAGTACTGGACAGTTTAAAAAAATGATATTGCTCTGGGATTTGAATTTGGGTTGTGCTGTGTGGCAAAGTAATAGATACTGTGTCATATAATAGCATGTTACACAGCCACCCAGCCAAGTATAGCACTAGCTACCAATTATGCATTGTATTGCTAATTATATCCAAAGTAATGAACTGTGAACTCTATAAACAGTGACAAATAGTGTTTTTCCTTGCACATGTCACCATATGGCTAAATTTACCTTTTGGAATAGCTTACACATTGTTTAAGATTCATATGCAGAACAGTATAACATTATGCCATGTAACTGTTTGGTAGTCTAAAAGACCTGTTGCATGTGTGTATATTTTACTCATAGTTGACTCCTTGCATATACATTCAGTGTGAAAACAAGACACAGATACTGTAGACATCAGGTCACAACTGGCTCTGCTTCAATTCAGTTTCTACACAAGAGCTGGTCTGAGTGGGAATACCACTTGAGATGCAGGCCTTTGATAGCCTTTTTACTGCCTGTGAAACTGGAGGTGTGAACATTACTGTTACTTAGTTCAAACAGAATAGAAACAGGAGTCTATTTATAAGCTGTGTGTAGGTGTTGATGTATATCTCTGTGAATCACATGAATAACTGGTAGGTAATGTGGGTTAGCTACTACTAATGGAACAAAGTTATGTTGAAGGAATCTATTCATGTTGCACCAGTTCAGATGAGAATGATTCAGAGATTCACACATCCACAGACATACAAGTTCTGAAATGATTACTGCTGTAACTTGTTCTATAGATCTAAAAAGCCAAGAACAATATACCTCATCATGGACTTATCCTTATACTCAACAGTATAAATTAATGCTCCCAGAAAAGTCATGAAATTCAACAGGGAATGAATATTACAACCTATGTATTGAAACCTCTTAGGAATTCTAGATTTTCAGGTTTCTTGTGCTTATGATTTTTTGGAATGGTTTGCTAGACTTTTTATTGTTGAGGACTAGTTAAATGAGGGTACCAAAGTGGCATAGCAAACAGTGAATCCCATAAATTGTTATATGTGCTTTGTAACAACCCTTTATTAGTAGTATGACTAGTTACTGTTAGTCATTTCAGAAATACTTTTATCCAGACCAGTGTAACAGCCATGTAACTAAATTCAGCTTGGACAAAGAAGCAATCAGTAATGGTGTCAGTGAGTCCAACAGCAGAACAGTTCCTGCACAATCCACCCAGGTTAACTGAGAAACCAAAAACCCTCAGCTCACCAGAACAAACTCTATTATCCATAGCATGGATCTAACACTGATACAGTTGTGGTATGTGATGGACTTTTGCAAGAATTCACAGTAATGTTATCAGTGTCAAAGAAATAGAGGTGTTTTCCATTTTCCTACAGATAAAGTTATCTTCTGAAGTGGAAGGCCAGAATGTCTATGTCCTTTTGGTCAGAACATTGAGCTCTGGTGTATGTAAGTCTGCCAGGGAGTAAACGCACTTTGAGAAGGTCAGCAATCCTCAGCGCTGACCTTTCACCCTCTGTCTTGCAACACAAGAATGCAAACCTCTTTGTGAACCAAACCCAGCAGTTTCAAGGGCTTTCTTGTGCGCCGGGTTGAAAAAGCAGACTGAAAATCCCAGATCTCACGTACGAAGTGTGTGTTCCAGTGGACTGTGTAATGCGATTCTTTGTACTGTTCCAGCAGTGCCACATGTCAGCATAACCTTGTTGACCGCAGCTGATTTTAACACAGCCCACACAAGACCCTCTTAACTGAAAACGTTTGCTGCATCACAGACCCTGTGTAGTAAGACAAATTATAGAGTGTTATTCATTCTGACATGTTGTGCTTGATTCAGGTGATGCTGTGTCTGTTGCTGTGACTTCTTGTGATCCCATTCAGATTTGCTGAAAGCATACCGAGAGTAGCGTATATGCAGACAAAGACCTCACACCCCAATGACTGTGTACATTGTAGTAGTCCAGGCACAAAAGTGTTTTCCACCCATTCATTGGTCTTGTAAATGTTTACTCATTTTTTGTTATTTCAACTTCATTTTAAGAATTTTAGGATGATGAGTTGGTTCTTTTGTTTGCATCCAGTGTTGGACAGAGAAGACCCAGTTTAAATCACTGTCATGAAGAGGTCAGTGGTTAAGCTCTAGGTCCTCATATCTTTCAGGTATTGTCAGCAAGAGCACTACAAAGTAGCAGGAAGACTGATTTACCAGAGTCACTCCCTTTAACTGTGTTATTCATTGATTTCTTCATTGATTTATTTTATATTGTCCCAGATTATAGCCGGATTATACCCGGAAAGATGGTATATAATTGTAATAAGGATTATATATCCTTATTAAATATTTACACAGTGCTCAAGAGAATGTTCTAGACATGCAAAGGAATTCACAAAAATTTCGTATGTACTTACATACAGTTGATTTTGGCTTTGAACACCGTTTGTGTGCTTCTGCTGGGATAAAATTGTGCTAGATCTAAAGTTTGATCTAAGTTATTGTCATTAAATCCATATATATATACACATGCGTTTTCCGCATTCACTTTCGGATGCGCTTATTGCGCTACTTACATAACCGAATTAATCGTTGTAAGAAAGGGAAAAACAGGGACTGTCTGCTACATTAAACTGTTGAAAGCCCAGTTGATTGATAAACACTGTGCTGCTCTGGTATGTCTACCCGTTCCCTCCTCTGATTGGCTCTTGGTACCATCGTAGTATAATGACACTAAGGAGGCAGTCTTTCCCGGCTTTTGACTAAGAGGTTTGAATACGGCCGTGCTGTGTCGGCGCAGTCAGTGGGTGGAAGCATCTCGGAAGAACATGCATGTGGATATTTCAATCTGCATATATTCAAGTCTGTGCTGCTGAAACTGGGATGTGCTATTTGTTGTCTCTGTGATCAAGTGAATTGCTCGACATTGCGAGACCAGGAGGATAACTTGCTTACTTTATATTCAGAGGCAGTTTTCTGATGTCATTGATTTTTTTCTTTTCTTCTCATCTGATTCTTTTTTCGTTTTGAGGTACCTTAAAACTTACAATCCAGATTTTAATTTCGAGGTGAGTGGATCGTGATTCTTCATTCCTCCGTTATGTATTTTCAAACAATTCTTTTTGCGTTCGCAAAACCGATCCGCGAGGCAGGTTACAACTGGTTCTGCATTTCGCCAGTATACGTTCATGTCATTGCACGCTTTATGCTGGTTTATATTGTATATGTGTAAGTGTAAGCAGTGCTTATTGCTGTCGCAGGTTACTTGGCTGCAGTATCTCACGGAGTTTATTCAGCGCTCGGGTTATCTGAATGGAAGCGCTACTGCTATATCCCCTCAAAGCAGTAAGACACATTTTGCGCGTTTTGAGATTTCGCCTCTAACTATGCCAGTGGCTTTTGCGGTTTCACAGGTGTAGTGTACGCTTGGCAACATAAATGATGTGGATGTAAATGAAGTCCATTCATCAGAGTTGTAGTTAATGAGGAAAACGTGTGAAAATTCTAGATAATGAGCCTGGATAATTGATATCATTTAAGAATATATTTGATACGAAGTTGCTGATGACTTCATTCATTGAATATGCATATTGTGCTGTAGTACATGTGTGTAGAGAAAATTAATACGCTTATCACAGCACTAAAGGACGGTGTCACCAAAGTAATAAGGATTCACACTGAAGGATAAACAGCCTTTTGTGCATGCCTTTGGTGGTGCGTGATACGCGTGTGCTTCAAAATCCGTGAAGAATTGCAAGCATGGGGAGATTAGATACGTCTCTGAGGGTAATTTTAGTTCATAAATCGCGCTCGTAACTTCTTTGTACTGTAACAGATGCCCTTATGTAGATTGACCAATGTTTACATTTCGTATGTATACGTTTATACAGCTGGCTGTTAATGACGCACTTGGTACGGGTAAAGCAGCTGGTTCTAAACCGAGACTGGATCTCACAACTTTGGAGAAGTGTTGCCTTGATCATTTCTATTTCTCATTAAGCGCAGCATAGTTTGAATAAATTTCAAACGAAGCCTGGTGAAATCGATCCGTTTGAGTTTGGCGTAGTGGAGCGCATCATGTTTAGGTTAAGAAGCTGCTATTGTCTGTCTGTGACGTGCCACATAGCTATGGACTTTTGCTTGCGGCCAATTACAAACGGTTTAAATTATCCCTTGGGTCTGGCATGGCTCATGCACGGCAATCGCGCCACCATCTTTAGTTAGCTGCATTTCTGACGCCTGGTTTTATGTAGAGATTTGTGGCATTAGGCTCATTTAAACTATTTTTAGTTGCACAGTAAAACGATCCTTGAGAGGTAAAGAGGATTCCCTTGGCCACACGACATTTGAGGATCACTGATGATAATCTCTTTGTTTTTTTAAGACAGTGTACCTCAAGTTAGACTGAAACCAGAGCATTGTGATGCCTGGCTTCATTCTGAATTGGGTGGCCACCTGCATGCAGGTATAAAGGTTCACAGGAATAAACATTATTGAGTGACTGTCCCTCAGTTGAACTGCAGACATACTAGTGATCTGGAGGGGCTTTGACCCACTTATGGTAATACCTTTCTGCTTGAGGTGCTTTGCAGTCTGAGTACAGCTCAACTAATGTTCGGTCACTGGCGCATATCTCCCACCCTATGATTACTGCTGATGATTTTCTTTAGATCATGCCTCTTTAGATCATTTCCTGTGAGTTCCTCCACAGAATGCTTGTAGAGACAGCTATACACAGGAAAATCACTAGTGTTAATTCAACACTGTAAGTGTTCAGTTAACTCTGAAAAGTGCCTAAATTGTCACACTTTTACAGTTATAATGTTGAGTTAACACTATTGATTTTGCTGTGTGAATAGATGATGGAGGTGCAGCTTTTACCTTTCCCTATCTGTGCATGGAGCAGTCCACTGCCACCCCTGTGAAGGGAGGGGGGGTGGTGAGGGGTAGAAACTGTTTTAGCACTTGAGTGCTTGTACAAGTGTGTGACTGAGATGAGAGGGAGGGGTTCTTTTTGTGGCGTCACTATTTTGTCTGGTGTCGGTAAGTCACATGGTCTCCCGTTTGCCAAGTCGTGCAGCTGAGGGATCCATGAGGGATTTTGCTGGAAGAACATTTTATGTTGTGCAGATGAGTCAGTAGACCCAAAGTTAAAGTCATGTTAAAGGGGGGGGGGGGTCTGTGTTTATTCGGTGTCTATTCAGTGGCTCTCTGCCAGTGCTTTCGCTGACTGGAGCTAAACAGAAGAGAAGTGTGGGAACAATTTCTGTCTTCCTGTCCTCAAATACACGGCTTTCTCTTCCCGGGCAATGGATGGCCGTTAGCACCTCGTTGGTGGGGCAGGATACTGTTTAACTTCAGCTGCCCTATAAAAGGAAACCCTTTAAAAGGAAGCTCTGAAACGCTCATTGTAAAAGAAAACTGCCACCAATGTGTGCATAAGCGCATAAGCTTTTCGCTGATGGCACCATCCTGTTTTTGCAGCAGTATCTCTGGGTATAATAAATCCACTTTGTAATGTGTGGATCTGAATGCGGTGGTGCCTGTTGAGTCAAATACTCCACTGGCTTTGACTAAATGAATATCATCTTTGTTGTTAAAATTTTGCTAATGTTTTTGTTTTGTTTTGGTGACTCTAATCTCAAACAGTGGCAACACTGCTTTTCACAGCAGGGAGGGATTTTAAATGGCTTGACTAATTGACCAAATGTAGCTATTAATATCCAATGTGGGAGGAAGTCCCCTGTGAACCAGACTGACACAAGACATCTTGACTCAGTTGTGTTCTGAGCAGCCGTTTGAGATAATGGCCATCATGTGATGCTGAGTTGACCAAAGGCTGTGCCAGCATTGCAACTGGGAGCATTTTTCATGAATATGTCGATACACGTTCGTAAATCTCTCCCTTAAGCAATGGGAGTTTTCTGAAGACTTGATCTTTTGGGACTGTCCCATGTTTTTTTTTTCTGAACCATTTCCAGCCCCTGCGTTATTTTAGTTTTGGGGGGCAGATGGCCCCGCACCCTTTGCTTGCACGCTTAGACCACAACCAAAACAATATCCTATTTTAGGGACTCGGTGCTTTTGTTTGTTTTCCCACCCAGCGCAGCAGTGAGCCTAAATCAACAGCGACTCGGGGACGTTTGCCTTTGTTGGGCATTGTGGCCCGACATGTGGCCTGTGTATCCGACACCTGGAACCCAAATGCAAATAGTTTCAGAAGTCTGCCGAGTGATCTGCCCCCGCTTTGTTTTTCAGCCTTCTTTTTTTTCTACGGGAATACGCTGTGGTGCAGCTGGCATCATCGGCTGGCGAGGAGTCATCGAGGAGGGGGTGTGCGCTTGTGAAAAGGGCCCCCTCCATTTGCATTCTGTCCGGAGGCCTGGGGGCTTTTGCCAATTCAATGGCTCCTCAGAGCCCCTTCTGGGGGCCCCCGATGATGTCATTCGCTCAGATGCACCCTCAGGCGGAGGGGGCATAGTGTTTCGCGCGCTGCTTTTCGCGCGTCTGGGGATGTGGAGGAATTGCGTGTGTGGAGGTGCCACCATTTTGGACAAAGTTAAAAACGGTTCTGCTTAAAAGTTTATTACTGAGAGCTGTTCTTAAAAAGCCATTCTAGGAATATACTGGCACATGAATATATGTATTTTATCATTTGATTTCTGTGAGCTGTTACATATGAGCTGTTAATTCTTGTGGAATTGGATCATCAGTAGAAAATGGTTGCATTATACTAACGATTCCTAGTGGCTGAGTTCATTGTAGTTTATAATTCCCAATGACACTTGCAAGGTATACGCTGATTCAGAGAGATTTGTGATCCTCTTTGTTTCCTTGGCAGAGAGGGAGGTGGGAGAAGGGGGGCACAGTTTTGACATTGATATTCCTCGGCTCTGTTCATCCCATTGCCATGGAAGAATGGCGGGAGCACATGTCGGAACAGATGCTGAGGGCGCTGATCTGACTTCTAAGACTCTCATTTTGATGCAAATATCCACAGGCTTATGGAAGAGGGATCCCTGGCAACACCAGGCTCCCTTTCTGACCCTGGCCCCTTGGCTCCTTCAATAGACAGGGGGGTGGCCGTGGAGTTGCCCATTGTCTGAGGTTCCTGTGCCCCGTGCCGGCACTCTGAATGCCTCCATTGTGCGGACCGGCGCATCTTGGTCATGGACACCGGCTTGAGGAATATGCCTAATCGCTTAATTGCTGGCAGACTTTAAGAGCCAATGAGAAAAGGGGGGTTCCACTATGGCTCGTGCAGTCCTGCAGAAGCAGGCCAGCGGTCAGGTGGTTAATAAGCTGGAGGGTCTGCAGACTTTCTGGGAAAAAGGGCGTTGAGGAACTGGCAGGGAGAGGGAGCTGTGTGCAGAGGATCGTGATATCCACCTTGGAGTTGTTTACGCGCCCAGAGCTGGCCCAGTTCTGCTCACGTTGTCTCTCCGGAGAACATCCACGGGGCTCGCTCTGTCAGCGTCCACGCGGAATAATTGACGTTCTGTTTCGAGTGCTCTCATCCGGAGGTCAGAATGTTTCTGGTTATCACGTCCCCTGTAAAAGGGTGCACTGTGCTGCCATCCACGTGACCTGAGAGCTTGGGGGGTATTACTGTACTTAAGACAGTGCAGAAGAAACATTTCGCTTCCCCAGGAAGCTGCAGCTATCATGGTGGATTAGCAAGTGTGCAAGACACCCCCGACAAAGTGATGGTGGCACATGAGGGCTGAATATGATCCAAGACTAAACATGTCAGTCAATATTGTGTCATACCTGTGCATGGAGTGTTTAGCTTAAGAGTATGGTTTTGCTGACTTCATATGAAGGCAGCAGGATTTTGGCATTTGTTAAATATTTAGCAGATTTTAGTCACTGTATGTGTTGTGAATATAGTTGAATCTCTCTGGTCTACTGTCTTGGATGTGTTGATTGTCTCTTATTCTCAGAGAATGAGAAATGAAAAAACATGCTTTTCCACTTTGAAGCTGTGGTTAGCAAAATGTTCCCCACCTTCTGTGGATTTTTTTTTCCAGGAATGTCTGGAGGAGTGTGTTTTGTTCCGCTTCCTCATAAGCCTTTTGTTTTTCCTCTGCCCTTTTTTAAAACAGGACAACATGCCTCAAACGCCGCCGTTTCCGGGAGTGTTTGGCACCAGCGGTTATAACAAGAATCTCTACCAGACAAAGGAGGAGAGCTACGCTGGGCTGTATTACCATGACAACAACCTCGTGTCAGGGTCTCTCGAGGCCCTCATTCAGCACTTAGTCCCCAGCGTGGACTACTACCCTGACGTGAGTTACCACTCCCCCGCACTCCCGCCCCCCCCACCTCGCTCCAGGCTTTGTGGCCTTATTCATAAACTATCTGCGTAAATGTGTGTCCCTCGGAGTGGTTATTTACGCTCCCCACATGGAAAGCTGAAGGCCGTGCGCTGTGTGTTGACACAACCTCCTGTTCTCCGTCACAGAGGACGTACATCTTCACCTTCCTGCTCAGCTCCCGGCTCTTCATCCACCCCCATGAGCTCATGGCCAAAGTGTGCCAGCTCTGCGTGGAACACGAGAGACTCAGCGACCCCCAGGCGGACAAGGTACAGGCCGCCCCGCTCATCACACCCACTGGTCACTCTTGGTAATGTAACCTTTAATGGGAGCAAGGTCGCTTGTATGTTAGGCCAAACAGTGTCATGCATCATAAAAGTATGCTCATCACAGTTAATCAATTGTGAGGTGTCTACTTTCTTTGTTTGTGGTTGAGTGCGTGACTTAAGTCCCCTCAGATTGAATTTGTCGGCCACATGTTCATTACTGGGTGTTAACTGTGAGGAGCGTTGCGTTTACATGTGAAACCTGCGTTTATGTGTGAGTGTCTGACCTGCCTGGCGCCCTCTTTCTCCACCATCCCAGATGAAGATCAGGAAGATCGCCCCCAAGGTGCTACAGCTGCTGACGGAGTGGACAGAGACGTTCCCCTATGACTTCAGGGACGAGCGCATGATGCGTGGCCTGAAGGAGCTCACGCACCGATTGGCCAGTGGAGACGAGGTCAGTGTGTTACGACCCAATTATGGCTGTTATGTCCCAGTGGTCTCTCTGAGGCGGATTTCGGGTCATCTCCCGCCTCTTGGCGACACTGAGTGTCATCTAGTTCATTAGGCCTGTAGGTCAGTGTTACATAGTCTGCGGTTTGTGGTTATTTGTGAGGTTGCAGCAACCTTTCTTCTTTTTCTTTTTTATGGACAATTACGCGTTTATGTGTATCTCTGGCCCACTGGCAGGCAGATGCTATACATTTTGCAGTGGCATAGCAGAGCAAAATCTCAAAGCAGCCTTTTCATAGTACTCCCTAACAGTGCACAACAACAGAGACTTGGAAACATTTTGGCTGCTTTTATTTGGAGGTCTCCAACACGCATTACTGTGAAGCTTCTGATGTTCACACTCTGGAGAGAGAACAACGTGCATTACATTCGAACGACTGGATTCACCTGGATCAGCAGACAACTGGTGTGTGTATAAGAGAGCATGGGGGGTTGGGGGACTGGGGTGGGGGGTTGTGTGGATTGGGTGATGGAAGTTTTTCTAGCTTAAAAGCAGTTTGCAGAGCCTGGCCGCATTTAAAGAAAAGCTGCATTGTTCAGGCCTCTGGCTGCTTTTGTCAGCTCTGATGTTCTTCCACAGACAGCATTTGAATTGTTGGACTAGCGCTGACTAGAATGTCACAGGTTTAGCACACACTTGCTCCACAGGCACTTTTATCCAGGGTAATGACAGATGACTTTACAGTTACAATCATTATAATCCAGTATAACTCACACCAGGCCTTCTAGATTTCCTCCTGTACAAGTTACGATAACAATTTATACTGTCTCAGATTTCCCGTGTCATGCTGGCAAAATGCTTTGTGGTAGAATGAATCAGACTTTTAATGTATGTGATCAACAGAGATGACCCAAACCACAAGAATTATGTTAGGGCGGCCTGTTTCAGATGTTCTGTTCTCAATGTTCCCCACTCTGTTTTTCTGTTCTCACCTGATGTTAGTTTTTTTTTCCCTCTTCAATAAGAACCCGTGACCTGGTGATATTGCCAGAGCTGGGAATTGCCAGAGCCTACGTCATGCCTGTGATTTCTCATGTATCGTCTCCTCTGTATTGCCAATAGAGGAATACTGAGGGTAACTGCAGGTGGGCAGTGTTAAGACAGGCAAGGTAGCAAAAACAGCAGATATTGAAAATGAAACTAGTGAATCATACAGGGGAGTGATCACTGTCATTGCGGCGGAGTTTTAGTCATCTGTTGCTGGCTAGATTTTGTTGCAGTCCAGATGATGGATTATCGGTTGGGCTGCTGAAATCACTGTTCGCTGTCAGCTTTTTGAAATAAGAGCAACTGTCAGCAACACGGATGTTGCTCGTCCTGTTTCCGCCAGTTTAGTGAGGATTGCTAGAAAGTAAGGTCACGCGAGGTATTTGGATGTGTTAGTCAGCCTGCCACGCTCACTGTACATTTGACTTTGGACAGGCAAGGTCCTGAGTAGATGTGAGACTGCATTCATGGTTCCACAGAAACTGACGTTACAGCTGTGTATGGCAGTCGTTCGCAATGCTTGTACAGTGTGTGCGTGTGTTATTCACACAGCAAGCCAGTGGCATTACACAGGCAAAGTGGTGGGTGACTCTCGGTGCTTGGAGTCTTTGGGCGAGCAGACAATGTCTCCATTTATCAATAAATATGAGAATGCCCCAAGAGCAACAATGGCCGCACTCTGATGTTCTCTCCAGCACTTGGAATCGATCAGAAGAGGGGAGAAAAGGGCTGAGAAGGAACAATATGCTCTATTGATCCCAGAGAAAAATATGAGAGTTTGCCGGAAAGTTACTGCACCTCAACGTGATGCGACTTTGCACCCGGACCACCGATCTACCGTGGTGTCTCCGTGTGCACAAGCTCGTCCGTGACCTGCGTCCTGGCACAGTGCGTGTTCCTGACTGGACCTTGCATAAAACTCGTATGGGTTGGGAAGTGCCTAGAATAGATCCTAGAGCATCTGTTTGCGGCGGATTTCAGGCTGCACTTCTTCTCTTAGCCCTTGATTTGCGAGACCTGTCATTAGGGAAGCGGTCGGCTATATAGGGAAGGCTGAGGTCTGCCTTACATCCAGCCCAAACAAGTTCCAGGCTGGACCTGCAGGGCCCTGCCATTGCCAAGGCACCATTTCCGTCAACACTGCTGTTTACATAACAACATGGGAGCCTTCTGGAGAGGGTCATGTGATCCTGGCAGGAAGTGATGTCGCTGTTCTGGGGGAAAAAACTGATAAGGGATGTGAGGCGGGCTGTTTGACAGGGGTCGTGCCGTGAGCCCGGCTGTCGCGTGTTCGCGTGCCAGGTTAAACCATGGCGGAAACGGAGCTTTCTGAACGCCGCGTGTCACAACAGCCGAGCCGCGCGCTGCTTGAAAATGTCAGCTAGTTATCTCCAGGACCTGTTTCTAAATATACGCTCCCTCTATTTGCAGAGGAGACAGAAGCCTCACCAGATGGTAAACTTTCAAGAGACGATCAATGATTCCCTTTGATCTCTTGCCCAGTGGTATATAAACAGGCAGTGTTTTCATCACAATAAGAGGATCTTGTGAAACGAGAGATCAGGTTTATCTGACACTCATGCGGTCAAGGTGTGATCAAATGATCCTGCTTCTCTGAACGCCATTCTACCTACTGCTAAGCCCTACAAAGAGCCATTTATAGCCACTGACCCATGCACCAGTGATAAAAGAACAGAGAAGGGGTTTTTTTAGCAATAATCTATACCGGGATGCTTCTCTGCCCTTTGTAATGAAAGTGGTTATCAAAATAGAAAGCAGATGAATATAATTTGTTAAATAAATATAAGCAATTAGTATGAGTATGACAAAAATGCTAAGTTTTCTTCAGGTCCAGTGCATTAATTTTATTTTTCATCTGTATTTTCCAAAATCCCAAAACTCTTTCTACCTCTAACACATGCAACACCTCAATTTTATTAAAATGGATACAGACAGCTATTTGTAGCTATCTGACAGTGCTGTCTGCTGTGTTTGGCACATGCTCTGCACATTCACAGCTCCCTGACACAAAAGTGCGTCACCTCTGCCTCCTCCAGAGGTCTCCGGTTAGGGATTCCAGGCGCGGCTCTCATCTTGCCGAAAACCGTTCAATAATTTGTGAGCCGGCGGTGGCGGCAGGTTTCGGCCGAGGTGCAGAGAGAAGTGGCTGGCGTGGAAAGGAAAGCGCGAGTACATGGGGGCTGAAAGGAATTCATCAGCGGGGGAACTGACAGGCGGATTACAGAGAGGGTCCGCTCTCATCCGCTGTGCCTGTAACCTCACAATGCCCTGCTGATTGACAGATGGCTCATTTCAATTTCCCAGAGTGTCTGGGCATCACATTGACAGCTCCGGGAGTTAAAAAAAAAAAACACCGGGAGAGAAAGACAACGGCTCGGGCTCTGAGCGTCGGCCCGAAATGTCCTTCCCGCCCCTGACTGCACGCCTAGAAATGAGGCCTTTCGGATCAGTTTCGGATCACGGCCTCTGAGAATCTCGCCGGTCGGCACTAAGCAAGCAACCGGCAACGGTCAAAGGCGGGGAACAGGATGTTGCTGTTTATTCCGCCGACCGGCCGGGGAGAGAAGTAGGACAGGGCCGGCCTGTGCAAACATTATGCAATCGCTTGCCCTAAGTGTGTCAGAGCCCGGTTATCTAACATCACGCAACGCTGGGCTCAGATATCAAGAGGAGACTCGGACCCCCGGGGCGACCCCGGGGCGACCCCTGCATCTGATCTTCTTTCAGTGGAGATGCGTGATTTTCGTAAGGCTCAAAGAGCAAGTTGTGCATCTCTGTGTGCCAATTAGATTACAGCATTGCTCTGCAGCCCATTAGTGGCATTGCGAGGCTTTCCAATGAGAGAGCGTTCGTCTCTCTCAGCGTATATAAATGTGCTTATGTGTATGACTGAATGGCTCATGTATGGTTACTGCAGTAACTGCTTAAAACGATATTGCAGTAACCTACAAAAGAGATTTTGCTTGTTTTGTGTACTTCCTGTTCAGTGCAAACTTCTGTGTTGGTGTTTTATGCATTTCAGTTGTATGTACTAATAAAACTGAACTTAGACACTAAATCCTAAAAGTATGATGGCTACACTGATTAGTGGTTGGGGAAATGGATTTATAACCAGATGGCTGCGGGTTCAAATCTGGGGTGAATTTACACAGAGACTACAAGGCACCTAACTTTAATTGCCTCAGTAAACATCCGGGTGCATAAATAGATCATAACAGAGTCCATGGAAAGCTAACCTCTCTGCTAAACAAGTATGTAATTATAACATAATGAATGTTTGCCTTGTGTCTTCGCAGCTCTACCGCAAGGCAGTCCAGCAGATGACCCAGGCTCTGATCCGTAAGCTAACCACCCTCAGCCAGTACGAGGAGGCCCTTGCCAAAATCAACGCTACAGCCACAGACAGGTTGACCGTCCTGAAGACCAAGCCCCAGTCGATCCAGAGGGACATCCTGACCATCTGCAACGATCCATTCACGCTCGCCCAGCAGCTCACTCACATAGAGCTGGTGAGTGACGCACTGGAGCATGCTGGGAAACCAGGACCCTCACTAGGGTTCTCTTTGCATCTTATTCGCTGCTCTCTGTGTGTGCACATATGTATATGTATGTGTGTGTGTGTGTGTGTGTGTAGAGGATAATTAACCCTTTGAAGTGCTTTTTTGCTGTAGTGTTGTTTATCTGCAATGCAATGCAGAGGGGTGGAAATAACAGACTTATCTTTGCTTTTCAGGAAAGGCTGAGTTATATTGGCCCTGAGGAGTTTGTCCAAGCCTTTGCTCAGAAAGGCCCGCTGGACAACGATAAGGTAATGCATGCGTCTGAACAGAAGGAGCCCTGTCAGCACCAGTTACATAAGAGTTTTACATCTAATCCGTCTAGTGCTGCAGCTCAGAGCAGTCACTGGGTTTTGGCACCTGACCATGAATTAGATTCTTCCACTAACTTAATTGTGCTTGAGTGCCTCGGGGAGGAAATATGCCACCACACCGAACATCATTTTTAAGATATCATCTCAAAAGAATAAACATCAATTAGAACATAAAGCCAGAAGATTAATTCCCGAGTGGCTCATTACAGCGTTTATGAATTTAAGGAGCCATGAAAAGCAATGTTTTTCTCATGATTATTCACATTGTGCAAAATATCTGTCTGGTACTTTTATGTGTGTTCACCCCATCTTCAGCTTACTGTTTCTGTAAATAGTCTTTTACGGTGCAGTCTAGACATTCTGAAGACCAAATATTATTAGTTTTGCTCACAAAGATTTTTTTGCGACATTTTATCTTTCTACAATATGAATAGCATTCTCATTAATGATAGCTTAGCAACCATTTGACCCTACAAAGCCCCCAAATGTTTGTATGAATCCAGACAAATGCCCATGGCTTTCTGCTGCTAGGCAATGAAAAGTTTTGGGATTTCACGTGCCATGGGCTCTGACTGTGATTCCTGAAGATGCCCCTCCTGTAAAGGCCTAGAAGGGAAATGATTGGCTAATAATGGTGTCCATCAGAGGGGCAGTGAACTCAGACTGGCAACTCTGCAGATATGGCAGGTGCAGTGGACTGAGTGGAAAAACAGAAAAAATATCCATGCTCAGCCTCTCAGTGTAGTTTGTAGTGCATATAAAATGTACCCAAATTCAACCATTTATGTATGGCAAGAGTCAAAAAGGGCCTTGTCCAAAATGGCCATAATAAAGGGAAGAAATGCTTAATGGCTTAAGTACAGTGGTGCATTTTCCTACAATCAATGGATTTCAAGTGGGACTACATCTTTACAAGCAGTGGGGGTATTTTTCATACTACTGCACTGCAAAACCGGTGTCCTTCAAAGAAAAATCACAGTTCTCTGCAGTAGCCTTCTGAAGTAGCTGTCACTGGTTTAAATGGGATCTGTGCTCACGTTCCCCACAGAGCTGCTTCAGCGATCACAAGAAGGCGAGTAACCTGGAGGCGTACGTGGCCTGGTTCAACAGACTCAGCTACCTGGTGGCCACGGAGATCTGCATGGTGAGTGCTCCTCGGGCCACCCGCAGCGGTGCGGCGTCTCCTCTCCTCCGTCCCACTGAGCCCAGATCAGTAGGTTAATAATGGCTTTCCTCTCTACCCTCCCTCGCAGCCTGTTAAGAAGAAGCAGAGAGCTCGGGTCATCGAGTTCTTCATCGACGTGGCCAGGGAGTGCTTCAACATCGGCAACTTCAACTCCCTCATGGCAATTATCTGTGAGTGCTCTTTTGTGTTTTTTTTTTTTTAAGTTCCTTTTCATTTCGCCATCAATTTGCCCCAATTCCTATTCATCACAGAAAGCTTTTATTGAAAATCCGATCAGCTAATACAATTTGCAATTCGCTATTCTGCAAAGTTTCATGACGAAGCACTCTTCTAATCCCCCCAGCACACCCCAAAATAAATACACTGCAATTATAGCTGTAATTAAACATGTTACAAAAGTGGTTAAGCTTGGTTATTTAATTGGAGATTTTCCCACAGTCACAAAAGAACAAAAAAGCCATATAATTAAAGCTGTCCTTTTTCTTGTTTTCAATAAACAACAATGGAAAATCACTCTGCTTCTAGTTCAGGAAAAGCTCTGTGATGTAACTTATGGTTGCTTAGAGCATCATGGGTAATGTGGGCCCAGGCCTCAGAGAGTGTGGGAGGAGGGCCGAGGGTGAAGTGGCCAGGGGAGGCAGCTGGCCAGCCAGTGAGGGGGGTGGGGGGTGGGGGCAGCCAGCGCTGTGTTCCGCAGGCAGATGGTCAACGCTGACTGAGAGAGAGGGGCAGTGGTGGGGGGGCACAGGAGGAGCCAGCTGTCCCAGCCTTCATCATGTCCCTGGAGACTCTGCCCCAGGCAGGTTCTTACACAACCCTTCCCCTGGGAGACGGGGGGAAAAATTAGACCGGCGAAAAAGAACAAACATGTCATGGGAAAGGTTGGCTCCCTTTGAGCTGTTTGTTTTGCCACACGTATCTACAACACTGCGCAGCAAAGGGGGCTGCGGCTGGTGTCTGGGGCATGGGATTAGGATTGAGTGCCATCAATGCCACTGCAAAGACGCAAGGCTGCCTGCGTCACCACCACCTGTCATTGCGGCAAAATCCTCTGGAGAAACTTTATCACTCGTCTGGGAAAGGCAGAAGGCTAACTGCTTACAGTTACAAAATGTTGCTGCTTTTTTGAGGCATCTGTAATACTGTTGCTTTTTGGCACACAAAATGACAAGAAAAAAGATAGACATGTTACGTAACGCTCTTCTCATTCATCTGTGATTGTGCTCGATGTGAATAAAAGAGCTGAGCGAAAAATACAACACAGGCTAAGATGTGAGCGATTAAGATAAACACGGAACAGCCCCTTAGCGAGGGGTTTGCTCTTGTGACAGAATGCAGTGCTATGGAATGAAAGACGAATTCTGGCGCTGGCTGCC
This sequence comes from Megalops atlanticus, assembly GCA_019176425.1. Taxonomy (NCBI): domain Eukaryota; kingdom Metazoa; phylum Chordata; class Actinopteri; order Elopiformes; family Megalopidae; genus Megalops; species Megalops atlanticus. The sequence continues at coordinate 35,353,096 of CM032878.1, read as the reverse complement.
AAAGCCGAGCACACACGCCAGAGGAGAGCGCGTTTGTCGAGGCTGTGGAGAATGTCCCCTCTGTGCCTCGGGGACATGGAGGTGACATCTCTGCTGCTGACCTCACACGGCACCGTCACGCTCAAACACCCCGTTACCATATGCTCAACACCGCGTCGGGGACAGGGGACACTGATAGCATTGTCCCTCCGGAAGGCGCTAAGGGGAGGGGCTGGCCGAGGCGAGAATGAGAGGCCGCAGCTGGCCGTCGTATCTGTCTGAACCGTCTGAATGCAGAGTGTTGACACGTATGTCCCTCCCTTCTCTCTCTAAACCCTACCCCCTCCCCCCTACCCTCTCTCCCTCCTGCAGCTGGGATGAACATGAGCCCGGTGTCCCGGCTGAAGAAGACCTGGGGAAAAGTCAAAACCGCCAAGTTCGACATCCTGGAGGTAAGAGCATCTACAGTTTCACACTGATGTTTTTGTTTTTCTCAACCAGCAACAGCGGGCGATGACCGTATGCGTAGGTGGGTGTCGGCGTGTGGGTGAGCTTTCCAGACAATGAGCCGAGGTGGTAATTGCAGGAGCTTCGGTCCTGCTAATTGGAGAGCAGATGAGTGCGTAGGATCACGGGGGTGTGCGGCAATCAAACCTCGCACTTGTAGCGGTGACTCAGAGCCGCCTCGTCGCTCTCCACGGGAGTTAATTGAATTTGAATCCACATTTGAACTCCCTGATAAGATGCCCAGGTAGTAGGCCTCTTTGCTGCTTTTATCTTTTTGATTATGTTGCTAAGCGAGTTTTCCCATCAAGGGTCATGCTGAGAACATTAATCATGTTCTCGGTATGTCAATTTTTTTTAGGTGTTTGTGATCCCTGGATTACCTGCTACTGTATGCTGTCTGTCCACTGATTGTTTGTAATTTCTTTCCATAACCTAAATCAAAAGACCACAGTACTATTTAAAGGTGAACCCTCACGTGTCATTATGTGTGGACTGGTCACATGCAGTCTGATAGCCTTGTGAAACGTTACCACCCTCCCCATGAGTGTGGATGGAGCGCTTGACTGAGTCCTGGTAGTGAGGTCTGGGGGGAGGTAGAAGAAGGGACTGAAATTGAGTTGATGTGCCTCTGGAGTGCACGTCCACACTGTGGTTTTTTTGGCACGGGCAGTAGGGGACCAGGCGGCCGCTGACAGAACTGTACATACCATCCTTGCTACTGCTGTGGAGGTCCCGGAGGGGATTCCAGTGTGTGGCCTGAGGGTTTCTTTTGTTTTGGGTTTTTTTTTCCCCTCTTCTGCAAAATGTGAATTCGCTCCTCAGTCTGGTCGCAGGGTTATGGAGCTCGAGCTTGGCTTGAACACTCTACAGGGCGATGGCCCCTAGAACAACTGATGTTCAGTGTGGAATTCGGAAAATTTGCCCTTGTGTCTCTTTCTGTGGATTGTCACTATTACAACAGCATATAACACATGTTGCTTTGGGAGTGTGAGAAAAGGAGGTCCTTAATATTCCTCTTCTAATTATGTTCCCCTCTGTTCCTCCCTTTCAATTCTGCAGCACCAAATGGATCCATCCAGCAACTTTTACAATTACCGCACGGCGCTGCGCGGAGCCACGCAGAGGTCTATAACAGCCCACAGCAGCAGGGAGAAGGTAAGCGCAACCCCTCCCCCTATCCCACCCCCTCCCCAAACAATCCAACCACAACCCAGTGTTTTCAACCTCACAGAGGCAGACTTTCCCGAACTCAGCCACTGTGTTAATTGTGACTCATCGCGAGTGGTAACTGTATCGTATTTTTGAGAAGCTGCAAGCGATTAATTCGGATCCCGTCTTTAAACCGATGGAAGCTTTACTCATGCGCCCAGAATGCTGGAAAGCCCCCTTCCCTGCAAATGACTCTTGCGCAACATGTGTGTTTTTGTGATTGTGTGCGTTTGGGAGTGGGCGTTCACTGCTTGAAGGGAGAGGGGCTGTTTTAGATTGAGCGATGGCTACAAAAACTGTGACATAAACTGCCATGTGGGAACAAATAAAAAACCCCAGCAAACACGATGTCCCATCGTTTTGAACACGATAAGGGGTGATCAGTTATTACGCAAACGAAGCAGCGATTGTATCAGACGACCACGCATCTGCAATTTAAACACAAGCAAGCGGTGGGAACACGAAGAGCTTTGAAGGATCCCCAGCCGACGCAGAGCTGTGCAAAGCCCAGCCTTTGGTGTGGCCTCTGTTATCACCACCACGCAGCGCTAACATCTTATTTACACCAAACAAGCGCTGGGCCTTTGATTTTGTTTTGAGTGTTATGTAAGACCGCATTTGAAACGAAGGGACAGAGGTCAACTCGTAAATGGGTCGTCTGGTCCGGGAGGGGGGTTGACGTCAAAAAAAAAAAAGACGTGCTGTTTTCTCCTCAAATATGCTCCTTTCCCTTTCGGAGAACATGGCAGTTGGCCAGCTCACATTCTGTTCTCCGCCGTCTCCCACCCGTGCGGGGCGAGCTAGCAGCTGCGGCCCGGCGAGCGCTGGTCATTACCAGAGCGCGGCCACTTTAGATAACGGGCGTTGCTGAAATACTCCCGCGCTCTGTCAGCGAGAGGTGCTCAGCCTTTTTGGGCATGTTTTGCTGAGGAACGTGGGGAGGCAGGCTTGCCGTGATAGGGGCGAGCTGCTCCGGTTCTGGCCGGCAGAGGTCCCGGGACGGAATGTTCCCATGCAGACTGGAATGCCTGCTCTTGTGGCTCTCGGGGGATGGTCCGCCACGCGATCGGGTGCTCCCGGCCGTAGCCGATTTTCTTAGCCCTAACGTTTATGTAACGTGTTTTTTCCCATTGCACATTTCGGCGGGGGTCGGGGCGGCAGGACAGAAATGCCTCCTTACAGTTGTGCTAATGCAATCGAGCGGAGCCCCACTTAGCGATCAGAGGTGCACTTCAGCTCTCCAGCAATCAAGCAATCACCAAGCGGCGTATCTCTGGCATAAATTAATTATGACATCTCACATGTTTGCCTTGCAGTGCTTGGTTTAAGATGCCTGCATTACATCCACTGCCCTGGTATCTTCTGAAAATGGAGATCAGCAATGGCTCTGTGTTCCACTTAATATTATTAATCAGAGACCCCTCTCTCCAAAGCCCTACCTTCAGTATGTGACACTCTATAAAGGACTGCAGCCTGAAGGGTCAAGTACACTAATGAGTTTAGCTCCGCCAAACCAGCGGGGGCAAGAAGACTGCCATAGAGGCAGGCTGCGCTGTGCTCCTCTTGAAACCCATCATGAAGACAATGAAATGTCAGAGGGATTATGGGATGTGGCTGTGAGCTTAGAGTATTATCATTGCCACTGTGTGTTCTGCATTGTTTTGGTGTACCGCCCCTTAGTGTTACAGCCAGGAGTTGCATGAGAGATTTCGCCCCAGCCTCTGTTGTACCTGTTACCTTCTTAACGGGGACGGGCCGTTCCTCCCCGCCGGGCCCGGGCCCTTATCTCCGCTCCGCCAGCCGCCGTGGGGCAGACGCCCGACCGGGTGTTTACACTGCACCTGCAGTCAGTCGGAACTCCCTCCGTCAGCAGGACGGCACGGAGGCGTAGGGGCTGGTATTAAGGCTGGGAGCACACATGGCTAAATGCATCCTCTGAGCCCAGGATTGCGTTATCTGTTGGATTTAGATGGAAAGGGGGAGCGCCTGTTCTGGAAATCCCTCCACCCCTGCTGTGTGCTGTGACAGCCACCAGCCATCACGCTGCTTCACCGCCTCCCTCGAGCCGTCCTCCATTTTGTCTCTGTCACTGGCCCAAGTGCCCAGTAACCCTAATCAGTTTTGTGGAGGGGTGTCTAAACGATTAAAGGAGCTTACCATCCGGGTTCTCGGAAGTGTTGTAGCCTTGTGATTATCTCTGTCCCCTTTGGCTGATTGTTGAAATGTTTTGTTAGTACTGGTTTGTGTCAGCAGTGCATTTGTGAGTTTAGTAACCCACTAGCAAAAGTATAGAGAAGAGCTGCGTCTTAACACTTGTCCGCTTTTCTTGTCTTACAGATTGTCATACCATTCTTCAGCTTGTTAATCAAGGACATCTACTTTCTCAATGAAGGCTGTGCCAACCGGCTGCCAAATGGACATGTGAATTTTGAGGTAAGTTGAGCGTGTTTTTTTGACACAGCTGGTGAAGTCTATGAATGGAGTTCATTCTGTGAACAAAGAACACCCCCCTTCATTTTTAAGTAAATTAAGATAAGGAGACCTCACAGACACAGTCTTCTTGTGTAACTCCCCAAGTTGATGTTTGAGAAGGTCACCATATCCCTATCAATGTGTCTGACATTTAGCACCTGATAAGTTCTGTTTTAGGATGAGGAAGCTTGGTTTTCTTAATGAGTAACACATGATGGTTTGATGTTAGGCCTGTGTCCTTCTGAAGTGACTGATCTCTTGTCACTGGAGACAGTAAAGGACAAACAGTTGAAGATTGCATAGAATGGCTGTATCCTTCAGCTTCCACAATGTGTCCCTATCTCTTTGCAGAAATTCTGGGAACTGGCCAAGCAGGTGAGCGAGTTCATGACCTGGAAGAAGGTGGAGTGCCCCTTCGAGAGAGACCGCAAGATCCTGCAGTACCTCCTGACCGCTCCCGTCTTCAGTGAGGACGGTACGTGTGGCCCCGCCTCCTCTAGTCAGGAGGTCGTGGCTTGGCAGGCGGATCCGGTTCAGCAGTGGCGCGAACCGCCTTTTGTCACGTTTATTTTCTCTGCCAGCAGCGCTGATAACAATCTGATCCAGCTGTCTGTGCAGCTCAGTTGTGCATCCGTTCAATTTTAAGGTCGGCTGCATCATTGGCTTGAATCCTTATCGCATGCTGAGCTCAGAGTGGCTGTGCTGTAAGCCCCTTGACCCCAAAGTCCACCAGTGGCACAGGCTGACACCATCCCTTCTGTTCATGGCCAATAGATTAGGATCTTTCCAGGACCCGTACTTGTTTGGGGTGGACACAGATTTGCTGTCTGTTCTATGCTACTGTCACTACTGAATAGGTAGGAGGCAATGTCAGTTTCTGGAAAAAATGTTGATGCCACCAGTTATAATCATTCCATCATCACTAAAACGTCCTCCTAAAAATTGGCCTGACTAAAATCAATCTGAGGTCAGTTGTGAGCACATTTGCTGCCATTTCCTGCCATGATTGCCCGTGCTCGAGTGAATTGCTTCCAAAAAGCCTTTCTTTGGGTTATTGCATTACTGGTTTCATCAGTAGATGTGCTCCCACAGGGCGACCTTCATAGCTCGCTTTTTACATATTACCCAGTTCTACAGCTGGATATTTACTGAAGCACTACAGATTGAACTGGAGGTCAAGGGCACTGGAGCAGTGCCAACATTTGAAAGATCAGCCCTGTGGTTAGAAACCCTTTTTGTGACCACTGTGTTACAGCATTACCAAAGATGGTAGCCAGATATTTTGCTCCTGTCTTCCAATTAGTCTAAGAGGTTTTGTTTTATGACAGAAGGTTCTGGTGTTGTCTTCATTTGCTCTGCTAGCTATACATGTTATGAATTTTGGAGCACCCCTTGATGAATGTTCGTACCCAGCGAACAAATCAGAAAACTTGTAGCAAGTGGAGAGCCCAAACTTTCAGGGTGAAGCTGGTTATCTGGTCCGTATATAGAACGTCTCTGCTTCTCTCAGGGCACTCTTTGTGGTGCTGTGCCTCAGATTAGCTGACCGTGCGTCTCCTCTCCCTGCAGCTTTGTATCTGGCCTCGTACGAGAGCGAGGGCCCCGAGAACAACATGGAGAAGGACAGATGGAAGTCTCTAAGGTGCGTACCGCGGGGGCGTCCTCATTCATCAAACGTGTCAAAGCACGTCCCCTCCAACGACGGGAATCCAATCTCATTTAGGTCACCGCCGCAGGTGGGCCCCCGCGTCCCTCTGAGTCGATTTTCATTTGATCGTCAGGCCCCGCGCACCGGCGTTGATGGATGGGGAAAAATAATTTTGTTTGTTAAATTGAGTTTGGAGCGTGGCAGGGGACCGATGGACGTGCCGGGGGGATAGCTGGTGGGAGTTGGGATGAGAACTGATCCGCCTCGCGTTTGAAAGGCCAAATGACTTCATTATTTTTAAGTTATGTTTTTAGAAGGGAAAATTCATGACGTGGACATTTATGAATGTGGCAGCACTGAAAGCACCTCTGTCACATTCTTTATTGCAGTGAGGGCTAGCATAATTCATTTTCAGTCTAGAGCATTGAGTACACTTACAGTCATGATTAAAATATATTTCTACTGGAAGGTCAGATGCTTTTAGAAGTACCTGTAAGGAGCAGACAGTTTTAAACAAGCCGCAGACATAACGCATGCTTCTGTCTTCACTACATTTATAATATTTCACTGTTTTGTGTCTAATCAATCTTCCTGCATACCAGGCAAATATCATCTATGAAGAGAGTGTAATTTGTAGATGTGAGTCATATCATATATTTAGTATCACACTAGAAGTACACATGTGACTGAGTCCTAGGAAGGGAGCAATGACTAGTTAAATCTCTGCCTGACTCTACAGCGCAGAGACCGGGTCATGCTTTTTGGTATCACCAAGCGTGACACTTTATTACCCCCCTCTACGTTTCCTTCCCGTGACAGCGCGTCACATTAGCCGAATCTGGCCCCGTCAGCAAAAAACGTTCTCCATCCGAGATGTGACTCAAGCCCATTAATGTTTCAGAGGAAGGAAATTAACCCTCGTGTGACCGCTGAGCCCAAATGCGGCCAGAGAGAGATGCAGTGACACAGAGCAGCCCGTTTGTTTGCTGGGCTCTGTTATCTGAACTGGACAGGAGGAGGTGTGACGTAGGCCAGTGGATACAGTCGAACAAATGTACACGCTCCCCGTGCCCTCACACACATGTACATATGGAACCACTTGATTGGATGCAGTGCCACATACAGTTGTGTCAAAGAGAACAAGTTTACTATTTACTGCAGGATGGTAAATACATTTCCTATGCTTGCTATTGAGCTGTTGTCTGAGTGCATCTCTCCTCTCTGCTTCACAGGTCTACTCTACTAAGTAGAGTGTGAAGTACTGAAGCCACGCACGACGCAGTGAGCCCACCCTGGCAAAACGCCCACACTCGGCTGCGTCCTCGACACACAAAGTATCCCCATTACAAGGGGAACGACAATCTTTACAGGACCTCGCTGTTTCACCACAACGGGTTTCTAAGAGACCGTCACATTTTTTCGCTCTTCGTACTGGGCGTTTGGGGACTGCTTTTTTCATCTCTTTGTAAGAATTTGTAGTCTTTTTTTAAAACAAAGAAAAACTATTCTTGTCAAAGAGGAAGGATCCAGACGACACAAATCATTTTGCCGTGCTTCTGCCAGAAGACACTCGCAAATGGACCGGGCGGTGAAGAGGGGACCCAGACACTGTTGACGCAAATAGAGTCCTGACATTTTCAAAGTGTACGTTGTCTTCAGGAATAGGAGTTGGCTGCTGGTTGGCTAACTCAGTCTGAATGGTTCATAAGCTGCTCTCTGAAACCAGCATCATGTCATATGTACTGTGAGAGCAGTACTGTCTTCTCATCACGTAGCTGGAGCATAAATGATTTCAGTCCTTACGCTGACATTGTTTGTAGTTTTTGTTGTGTACGTTCATTATTTTTTTCTACATGTAAATAGGAGTAACTGTGTCACTCTAGCCCAATGTGGTTTTCCCACTTTTTTTGGGATGAGGACTTCTCTCAGGAGGGTGCCAAGCGCACCGAGTTTAGGAATAACTGATGTCATTTTCTGTGCTGTGGAAAGAATTGTAACTAAAAATGAATACATTCCTCCCAGCCCCCGCTTCCCTTATCTCGGGGGCATTGGCCACAAGAGTACACAGCATGTACGTGTGGAGATACCATGTCCCCTTGTTCCCTATTATCAGTGTTATTTGGGTTCATCCATTAGCCACTCCATGGCTAAATATAGAGTTGAAGTACTGTTCGCTTCAAGCACTTAAGATTACTCACTATTTGTGAGAGGAGGCTTTTTTGAATCACAAAGCCCCGCCCCCTCCTGCGCTGCGTAATGCAGTCATGCAATGAGGTGATGTAGGCTAGAGAGCTAGGGAGTGAGGCTTCATAATGGGGTGGAGCTTCTGTGTGCTGTCAGTCACTGACATATCAACCAATCAAAACACTTTGTCCTTCATTGAAAAAAACAAACACTATGATTGGTTCAAATCAATGGGTTAATGATAGCACAGGGTAGCTCCATCTGTTCTGGGGTTCATGAAGCCTTACTGTCCCATCATTAATTTAGGCCGCTGGTGTCTATGCCAGGTGGATAGTAAGGCAAGGTATTTAAGTAGATGAAATTGTGCGGGCTAGCCCCTGTTTAAGTGCGAGTGTTATATTTTAATATTGATTTTTTTTTTTTTTTTTTACTATATTGTCCAAAAAATTATTTATGTTCCCTAAAGTTATTTGAGCTTTCATATGTTTTCTGAGTTAATTTACTGATATTTACTGTTATTTTATTATATTGTCCTTATTTAATTTTGTACTAGGTACAACACACTTTGGTAGTCATTTATCGCCCTATCACTAATATTTTCTATAGAAGTCTGTGAGAGAAAAGATCTTTTTCAGGATGCTAGGACGTGAAATGAAGTTATGTTTATTGACTGATGTCCAGCTTGCCTTGTATTTGTTTTTTCTAAAAAGAAACCATCACAAAAATGCTATTGTGGTTAACTGTGTAAAAAATTTATACTTTTTCTGTGCATATCGGTATGTATTTTGACTGTCCTAATGGCTTAGAGGAAGTGTTTATAATTGATATAGTTGTGTACGGAAAAAAGAGGTCTAAATAAAAGAATGTTGAAAAAACAGAGTGTACTACTTTTTTTGTTTTCATTCAAGCTGTTTCTTCAAAGGACAACTGTGGGACAACCTATGAAGGTGGATCAATGAGACCAAATCCAATGGAGGTGTTTGTTTGGTTTGTCCTTACAGATCAGCCTTATAAAACCAATTGAATTGTAGCGGATGACCACTTTCCCTGAAAGGAAATATTCACTGGACTTTTTTCCAGAAAGGCCTGCAGGTCATTTCAAGGCCCATTTCAGGTATGTTTGTCAAATCAGAATTGCAGAGTAAACTTCTGGATTGTTCTGAGAACAAACCTGGACCCCCCTTTCATGAATGAATTTGTGGCAGGTAAAAGAGCATTTCTCTCTGGATTATTGCTTTCAACTCAAATACCCTCAGAAGACACTTGCATGAAAGCAGTGATAGAATGTGGAATTGGAATGATGGAACTGGAACAATAAATTGAAACAGTTCTGACAAATGCATTTTATTAGTTGTATATGTGGGAGAATGGCATATTTCAACAGCGGAGACATTTGTCCTTTTCACAAAGCTTGGCTTTATAACTTGAGACCGTTCTGTCCTGGAGACTGGGTGAGTGAACTCCGTGAAGAGATGGGAACATTGTGTAAGCCAGTCAGTGGCTCTGTAAATACACAAACTGTAAATACACAAACATGGGTTAGAGAAATCACAAACATGGCGAAAGATAATCATGCACACACAGACAACATAGTTGTGCAATCTCAGAACGGTTTGTACTGTGCTTCAGAAATGCTGCAGAGGAATGTAGAGCATCTGTTTGTAATACAATGTGATTTCTAACTTGAACCCTTAGACTGATGGGAGGCTTAGAGGGTAAACAAATCATTCTGCAGTGTGACGGTTTGTCAAATGTGATGTAAACTTATGACGCCATCTAGTGGTTAGAGCTAAACATTGCAGGTAACTTCTTGAAAAACTATTTATAATCGTGACGTACAAAAGTGCATACAGTGGGCAAACGGGCACAAGGACAAGATGTGTACAGGTTATACGAAGTAGATAGTGCTGAAGCTGAGCACAAGGTCAGTGTAGCTAGAAGGAATGCAACGGTACATGGTATGTTATCGTCAGGGGGAACTGAACATTGGAGAACACTGCTATTTAATTTGAATGAGGGTAAATAAAGAGTTCATTGTTTGAAGGGTGACGTGTTTTTATTTTTTTATTTTTCTTAAATATAAAGATACCGAAACAGTACCGAAACATACCGTGGCTCGGTATATATCGCGGTTTTTGGGCCACGGTAACGGTACGGTTTCGGTATCTTTATCATCTGAACCTGAAAACATGAGTGGAATATACAGTACTACAGTATACACCGGTGTGACCGTATGCGAGAATGTTTGTTTTTAGTTTCCCCTCTCTACTCCAGCTCCTATTTGCATACAGAGCGCTGATAGGCTCCAGGGAAATTCTGACTGGCTCCAGACAACGTGCAACGTGCCTGTAGTCTGCAGCGCAATAAGCAAGTTTTGGAAATTATAGGAAAATGACAGGCATATCGTATTACCGCGGTTCACGTGTGCGTATTGAACCATAGGGGGCGTACCAAACTGTTCGACGACATACCGTGTACCGTTGCATCCCTAATGTTTACATGTTTTGAACTGTGGACTCTGCATTGTTTGATACCTTTCTCTTTGCTTGTTAATGATTTGCAACGGTTGCATATTTAAATGTGCCAGCAGTAGTACTGTAGCTATATTCCACTCATGTTTTCAGGTTCAGATGATAAAGATACCGAAACCGTACCGTTGCCGTGGCCCAAAAACCGCGATACATACCGAGCCACGGTAACGGTACTGTTTCGGTATCTTTATATTTAAGAAATATATATATATTTAAGAAAAAAAAACACGTCACTTCACCCTTCAAACAATGGACTCTTTATTTACCCTCATTTAGAAAAATGGCAGCACGACTGACTAGTAGGGCTGCTCGATTATGGCAAAAATCATAATCACGATTATTTAACAGGATTACTCTACAATATAGGCTAATTTGTAGGTCATTTCAGAATATTATGATAATGCTGAAGGGGGCAAATTAAATAGCAGTGTTCTCCAATGTTCAGTTCCCCCTGACAGCAAAGTAGGCTATCAAGACTCTGTAAGAGTTCAGATGTTTACTGAACTTCAGACAAATACAAATAATGCTGTCACCTCTTAGTTACGCTGAAAAATCCATACCGAAAAAGGAAATTAACTGGTCGAAACCGAGTTCTGTTTCAAGAATCTGCAAATACAAACGTACACGGAATTCATTCTTAATTGCGAACGAGTTCTCTTAGAAGGCTGAAAAATCTCCGGAGCGCTGTCACTGCCTTTGTCACTGTTTTCACTGACACAAAACAAAGCCACGTTGCATGCTGCGCCTGCGCACCTGCGTCTGGGAGACTGTTGCTAACTTTGGTTGATGCTGGGCAGTATTTTTTCAAAACGCGGTAATCAACCACGGTTTTAATGATCATTAAAATTTGAAACGGTGATACTAACCTTCGGGAATTTTACCGTGGTTTACCGTGAAACCGGTGCATCCCTAAATCGCACCAGTTTTAGCATACGCGCTAAACAGGGAATCACACCGGTGTGACTGTACGCGAGAATGTTTGTTTTTAGTTTCCCCTCTCTTCTCCAGCTTCTATTTGCATACAGAGCGCTGATAGGCTCCAGGGAAATTCTGACTGGCTCCAGACAACGTACAACGTGCCTGTAGTCTGCAGCGCAATAAGCAAGTTTTGGAAATTATAGGAAAATGACAGGCATATCGTATTACCGCGGTTCACGTGTGCGTATTGAACCGTAGGGGGCGTACCAAACGGTTCGATAACATACCGTGTACCGTTGCATCCCTAATGTTTACATGTCTTGAACTGTGGACTCTGCATTGTTTGATCCCGTTTGATACCTTTCTCTTTGCTTGTTAATGATTTGAAACGGTTGCATATTTAAATGTGCCAGCAGTAGTAGTGTACCTATATTCCACTCATGTTTTCAGGTTCAGATGATGACTCTTCAGGACGGCTTATTCAGCCACGATGCTGTCGGAGTTGAGAGTAAGGAAGTTCTGGCTGGGCAGGGCTAATCAATGTGGTACAGGATTCCCTGTTCTTGCTGATCTGCCTGGATGTCATATAGCATTCCTCTCTGCTCCGCCTCGTGAATACATACAGTGTAAACATCAAATTAAAATGTTATGCTTTAGGTTTTTACTATTCAGTTATCATTACGTTACTACTATCATCACCCTTGTGTTGTAAAACTTCAATAAAGTTTTACTGGACCAAAATAAATGGTCAACTCATATAGATTCTGCAGTGATGAAAGATGGTATGAATGTGTCTTGTAAGGGTCCTGTGTATTTTCATTTACAAACCTCATAATAAGAAGCTTTTCTTCATGTTCAATTCCAGCCGGTAAAAAGCGTGAGAATGTGTGTGTCTATCTGGTAGGGAATTGGATAATCGGTAAATTGGATAATTAAGAAGCCACACCCACCCGGTGTTAAAAAAGTAGGCTGTAAGCAGGGGGGAAACGGAAGTAAGGACAGAACTTGGGAAGATTTGTGGTTTTTGCCATGGGTTTTATATGTTTTAGTCATTGGTTTAACTAGTATTGGCTTATCTTGTCAGTCTTACACTGTCTTATTTAAAATAACTGACTAACTTTTTGTACATCTCCGTTCCTTCTTCACAACCCCATAAATGCATTCAGTTTGTGTCCCAGCAGATTTTTATTCATGGTCAATTGTCGCCCTCTGCTGGTGATAGTTGTGTCTCTCAGCTAAGATGCACTTTATATTCATTTGCTGAGCAGATGAATTAAGCGGCACTAAGGAAATTTATCTACTGTTATGTTTTACACAACATTCCCTCGTCACCAGATACCTGTAATGGTAATTCTTGTTATAACATCAAGGTACCACATCTTTGCCCCACTAAGGGTTTAATCTTCTAGCCTCCCACTCTTTGTTCCCTAAGCACTACTCCATAGCAGTTATAATGCAGGCTAGAAAAAAAAAATCAATATTTAAATGGAATGTTTGTAGAAACATTAAACATGGACAGAAATATGTGCTTTACATTATCCACCAAAAATCTGTTATCAAACATGGTTTCCTGGAATGTTACATCTGATACCATCGACTTTCCATTGTGCTCGCAGGAGAGAGTGTCGATGAGCAGTATGTTGTAAATGCCTGTAAATGGTCCCTGTTTGTTTCAAATAAATATCCTTTGCGGTCTCATGCATGTTCCACTAAGCTATCATTGTAGTTAAAGATATGCATGATAAGTGTATATCCTTTGCAATACAGGGTTATTATTATTATTATTATTATTATTATTATTATTATTTTATCAGTTGTAGTAGCAGGCAAAGTTATAGTAGTATTGTACATGTTGTTACTACCACTATGAGTGATACTACTACTACTAATAGTAGTAATAATGATAATAATAACAAAAATAGTTCCTCTATCATGTACTACATTATGCTAGATATACTATGCCTCTCAGACAGATGTCAATCCTGCAGAATAAATAAGTTTACAATCTGCCTACCTCAGCTGGAAAAGGGAGCATTCACTTTGCCTATATGTCTTTGCTCTGAACTCCTCAGACACACACAGCATTCAACACTTTGCTGCATTCAGACCGTGTGGGTTTCGGCCAGCGCAAACCATGCCTGGAGGTTTGAAACCAGGGGGCAGGCCAATCCACTCCACAGCTGCGGAGGTCACAGCAACACCTTCTGAGGTAATACTCTTCATCCTTTCAGTTTTTCCTTTTATATCCTTTCTTGTTATTCTATCCAATACTGATCATCTCTGCATGCTATATGTAGGTAGGTATTCACTCATAAACACCAGGGAAATCAATACTGGTAATACGAATCTGCAGTGATGCTGAAAATAGGTTTATCCATTTCTGCAAATATGTCTATCAGCAGTGGGTGAATTGATTCAGTGTGCCATAACCTGCAAAACCGCATGTCTGTAATGACACAACAAACATGCATGTTTGAACACAGCTCGACACATGCTTCGGCATAAATGACACAAACCTGTTTTATTTTGACAAGATAGCAAGTTATCGCTGAGCATCTTGCAGTTCCTCTTCTGTTGGGCCTACACGAAAGGCCATGCAAGAACTATGAATATGATTATATAATGACTACGCTCTACCCAGTATTGCACTAAGTGTTATTATTCTTAAAGTGATATCAGGTGACTTGCAAAAACTCAATAGTGAAATGAACAAAGTAATTTTGTGCCCAGATTTGTTCACAAATGAATGAAACTTCCACACACTGGTCTTTGCAAATGTCATTTAATAAGCTGAGGTTTTGGTCATTGGACCCATGTCAGAGCAAATGCAAAAGATGCAATGATGTGTCCCCTCCGAACCTTAACTCCAGTGAATGATCAAACCAGACTAGAAGCACAGCCCCATGTCTAATCTGCTTAGAGGTGGTCAATTGCAGTCCACTCACAGTCTCGGAAATTCTCCCAAATGGTGTGAATGTGCTGACTGCCAGGATCTTTCAGCAAATAGATCAAAAACATTTGCTGAATAAAACAACAGAGCTATGACTAAGGCATAAATGTTTGAGTGGAAAATCTGTTGTTTTCTCTAATAACCCTTACCACTGTAATTCTGAAGGTGAATTCAGCATAAACTAAAGAAAATGTGTTTGCATGAGATTAGAACTAAAGGAGCAATTTGAGAATAATGGGGGCGATCAAATCAATTACAGCCATGCCAATTGACTTATCACTTACATTGATCTGCAGCTAATTATTCCAGGAACTCATAAACCTATAGTCCACTGACAATTTTCCCCTGCGAATCAAACATCAATCACTTAGAACACAATCAATACTGTGAGTCACAGTTCTATATAAGAACTGAAGCCATGAGTGGTATCCACAATTTTACAGAAGTAAAACGGCTTTTATTTACAGGGATTTATTTGTTAAGGTCGATGTTCATGTAGAAGGTAGACGAAACAAGCATTTGGTCATATTTCTCTTTATGATATTCTCAATAATACATTAATCATACATTTTATGCCAATTCAAAACCAGTGCAGTGACCATTTTGGTAATGCCATACCAGGCTAAAGCTGTGGGCTGAACCACTTGGTTCTCTGCATAATACTCCCCTGTACAGAGTGGGTTGCTGCCCAGAGGCTGTGCTTTCCACATCCAGCCATTCCAAGCCACTGAATTCTGGGAAATCTCCAGCAACACAAGGCACCAGGGCTCTGACAAGGTTTTCATTCCATTTTCATTGCTGTTAAATGCAATCTTGAACACCTATTCCAGTACTTCACTATTTAACTCAGATGGCCAGATTTAGTCAGAAAGATCTTTAAACACTAAATGTTATCATTTTAGGCATTATTAATTTTTTTTATTACCAGGCAATATTTCAGCCTGTTTACATTATTCCAAGGACCTTGTGGCCTTTCTTACCAAAGGTGCGATTTAGTGAGTGGAGAAGGGGTGGTTTATTGTTTTTGTCTGCTTGGCAGATTTGGGTTGATTGTCATGTGGCAGGTGCATCACTGCCTGAAGTGATGTATTTTGAGGACTCAGTTCACTATAATAGCACCAATGTGCCATGTTTGGTGTGCACTGATGCCTTGGGCTTTCTACAGCTGACATGGTTATGCAACAAAATGATCACAGCATGACCATACTTGACGGTAACAGCTGAATCAACAATCGGAAGAGAAGGAGATGATTCAATTACTAATGCAGACAGTTAAAGTACCCAAACTAGTTACGTCAGAATTGACTGTGATGTTTTAGTTACTTAGACTGGAATGGTCTCTGTCATGTGCTGGCTCCTTTTTAGCCACGCATTGTACCACGCCATAATCTTCAGCTATCCTGATGGACCCATTGGACACTTGCCATTTGATATTGGAATATGGGTCAATGGAATAAGCCCACGGCATCAAAAAATAGATTTGTGGCATGGACGATAACCTTCCCAAATGGAAAACAACACCTCTTGTTTATTTCAGTTTCATACGAATTTGTAACAGCTACAGTCTACAATGACCACATATAATGCACGTACTAGCGGCAGTCAAATTTTTGTCCCTTAATAGAACACGCCCATATAATTGCTCTAGTATTCCTGCGTAACATAGCGTTTAAAATGTGAATACGTTCTTCAACGTCAATCTATTGTCTATACATTATCATATCAATCTACCTGGGTGGCATATTTTCTGTATTTTCAAACATCAGTATAATATAGTAATGCGTAGGCCTATAACAATGTAATTGATGAGCTTCGGGGAGATGAGCAGCAAACTGACCCAAGACATTACCAGCGATCTTCATATAAGTATCAATACGTAATAAGAATGTACTCAGAACTGTCATGTATTTACATTCATCCTGATATCACTCAGGTGATACAAAAATAGGCTTACACAATTCAAGATCCATTTCCTTTAACTATCACGTATTCGAAGTTCAGTTAAACTTGTATGTTCACATTAGATTGCAGCCTCTCACACGTTTTCTCACAGGGGCGAAAAAGGGAAGGGACCCACTTAGCCTATGTGAGCTGTGTGGCACAGTCAGCGAGTGAGCAGCTGTGCTGTCGGGATCGTTAGGGGACAGCGCAGTGAGTGCAGAAACAGAATTTGTCACATTCACAGCACGCTGGCGCTCTGCTGGAAGTGTGTCTTTTTCGGAAGGGCGGATATTCCTAACGTGGAACCGATTCAACTTTCACCGACGCACGACTTGGGGGTGTATTTATGATTTTTGAAGTGGAGTAGAAGTCCATAACCCATCTGCTGTCGTAAGTTTATTTATTTAATTTCACGAGAAAACTGCAGCCTTTGTCATTAGAAGTATATTATAGGAGGACGCTGTAACACGAACAGGTGTAATGAACAATTAGGGAGTTCATCGACCATTGACCACAAAGCATAAACTGAGTTAACATTTACAGCCTATTTTATACACTTCCGTATTTTCATTTAACTATTTGTCTATTTTGAACGTTAGACTATGGCATAGAATTATTTTGACCATTAATTGTACTATACTGAAACACACAATATCCTTCTCTGTGGGTGTCAAAACATGCAACGTATGATTTTTAGCCACAGAACATGTAATTTTCCGCTGTATGAAAAATGCAGTGAAACGTGACTTCTCAGACCCATTTTGTGTCCTAATCTAATTAGCTAAGTGTAATATTTTACATTTAATTATAAACTATGGCTCAGAGCACTGCTAATGTGGTCTAAGGTGAATCCATCTTAAATGCTAATCGATGGCACGAAGATGCATGAGAGGTTACAGCTGCCACAGAGCAGCCCTTACTAATACACAAGCACAGGTGGCAATGTGCATTCACATGGAAATTCAAGCACCCTCTCATTCCTGCTCGTGAGACCAATTATGTGAGTTTGAATATCCATTTATGTCTTGCGGAAACTGCTGAATGCGTCTTGAAGTACTGATGGTTTATTTTCAAGAGAGCATGAATTCATATCCATAAAGTATGAAGGCCACATACAGCATCGTGTTCGCTCTGACATGGCAGTGTGCATAGTGTGAGTTTGCATTGTAATGTATAAAAAGGATTCAGTGTGATGCTGATGTTCAAAAAATGAAGTGTTTTGTTGTGATATAATCGATATAATTGATATAAATGATATGCACATCATTTATAATATGGATACCATTTATATTTTAAATTCCTTTCCATCTCTATTTAAGTTCAGTTTAATTACATTAACACTATATTTAGGGTTGTTATTGCTTTCACTTTATGTGAAGTGCCTTACTCCACAGAAATTTTGTAGAATGAAAACCTCACTATTTCAAAACATGACGCTATGGAGCAGTTAGACTGTCAGCATGCTGGGAGAACAGGTGTTGTTGATGCGACTCAAAAGCTGCGATATGGAAAGACCACTAGTGTAGGTTCACAACACACATTCTCTGCTGAATTTGTGACAACTACTGTTGTTAACAAAATGGTTTTTACATTTACATTTATTCATTTGGCAGACGCTTTTATCCAAAGCGACGTACAAAAGTGCAAATAATGGGCAAACAACAGGCACAAGAGCAAGATGTGTACAGGTCATACAATGCAAATAGTGCTGAAGCTGAGCGCAAGGTCAGTGTCGCGAGCCAACTAATCGGAACTAGGATTACATATCAAATACAATTACAGGGACAATAAAGTACCGCTATACTAGCTAGGTAAGTGAGCAACAAGTACAAGACAGGAGTCAGATTTACAACGTCAAAGTTACAAAGTCAAAGTGGCAGAGGTATCAGTCCAGGTTTTTCAGGCAGCCCTGATAAATAAGAAGTATGTAAAGAGTACAGTGGATTTTACATACCCCAAAGTGATGAAAGCCAGGAAGAGCTTTCAGGATGTGACATTTGTCTTTATTGAGCTTTGGGATAATTTTCCTGAGTGAACTCACTCACAGGGAAATGAGAAACATTATCCAGTCAAGTTAGAGAGGAAAAACAATTCACTACATTCAATGCAATGTCTGGTCTAGATCTCTGTTATTGTTGATTTTTTTTACTAATACTGTACAACATTACAAAAGTGCTTATTGTATGCAACTACGCAGTCTATTTATGGATGAATGAAGGTTTGATCACTCAAATAATGTCTTCTGTTGGTACAGTACATGTGTTGGCGTTAGTGCAGCTGTGCTATTTTGTAGTCAATTGTTCTCTGGCATTTCTTTCCCAGAGAGGGGGAAGGGGTAGATGGGTATGAGGGTACATGGTGTATAAAGTAGAGTGGATCAGATCAGGACCAGATTGCACCCAATACTCTGCATTCACACTGGGGCTTTTAAAAGTCCCTTGTTTACCAAATAAAATGGAGTGAGTCAACAGCAGCAAAAAACAAACCCTTCAACAAAAATGAACAAAACTGGAAAATTTATCAATCAAATTACAAAGCATGTGCCTCATAGAACCTACAGTCTCTGTAACATAAGAACCCTGTCACATTTCCACCATTTTATTAAGCATGAACATTAAGATTGCTCATCAACATGTAAAAAGTAAATTCCTACCCTATACTCTTGAGGTGGGCTGCATGGAACGGAGTGAGAGAGATGGTAGAGAGAGAGAGAGAGAGAGAGAGAGAGAGAGAGAGAGAGAGAGAGAGATGGTGTGTGTGTGTGTATGTGTGTGTGTGAGTGTGAATGAGGTAGACAGAGAGAGAGAAAGAGAGGGAGAGAGTGAGAGAGAGGGGGTAGCCACACTGTACCTCAGATGTGTCAGATTAGGAGGCTCATAACACTCAGTGCAGACTCACACACTGAGAGGATTTGCTGAATCGCTGGTTTCTTCCCCAGAGTTTAACAATGAGTTCCTATTGAAAGGATGGATGAGCCTTCATTCCCAGCACAATTACTGAATGTTCAAGGAGGTCAATACTTGCTGCTGAATAATTCATTGAAATGACAGATTGACCATTACACTCTACTTATGTTTGTTTTTTCTTTCTTTTTTTTTTGGTTTCTCAATTAGTCCTGTCTCGTGTAAAGGGGGTGGGGGGGGGGGGGTATTAATACACAGAAAAATCACCTTTAAAACCTGACTACAGTTTCAAATCTCTGCTCTCACTTCCATATGATCCACAAAGAGGGGAAACATGAGAGACTAGCCTCATTCTTTGTACTATTCAAAGGCAAACAAACCCCTATCGGAGTTCAAAGGCATACAGACTCCTGCCGGTGATCGCTGAAGGGGATAAATGTCAACACTTCCTCACAGGGTTAAAATCAATATATAAAGGCCCACCAGAATCTCATGTGGGCTCATTTACAGCATTGTTCTGCTGAGCATAATGGCCACAGCATTTCCTGTTTCCATTTCCTGTGTCATAGGCCACAGGGCGGAATGGGGAACGGGTCGGTAAAGTCGAAACGGCTGAAGCAGCCCGACGGGACCATGGTGAGCCTCTCCATCGCCAGTGGCAGCGGCGGCGGCAAGGCCAAAAACATGGCGGACCTCCTGAGGGCGAAGGTGGTAGAGCTGGAGAGGGAGAACAAGAGGAAGGACGAGGACCTCTGTGAGAGAGACCTCCGGATCAAGGGGCTCCAGGAGCAGCTGGCCCGGCAGACCAAGGCGATCGCCGAGCTCACGGAGGAGCTGCAGTGCAAGTGCATCCAGCTGAACAAGCTCCAGGATGTGGTCAAGACCCAGGGCGGGGGTGCTCTCCACCCTTCCCCGCTCAAGGCCAAGTTCAACCAGCACGTCGGCGGCCTGCTTAGAGACACCCTCAACAAGAGGAAGGGGGCCAAAGCCGGGGTGTCCGCCGAGCCCACGTCCAGGACCTACGACTCCAGCAGCCTGCCCAAGTTCTGCTTCGAGAAGGCGCGGGTGTGGAAGGACTCGAGGTGAGAACACATGCGTCCCCGCTCCAATAACGGCTAAGCTGCACAGCTGTTCCACATCCTCCCATCGGGCTCTTTCACATGTGTGCAGACATTCTCTACTCATGTTTAAGCAAGCAGTTCTTTTCCGGTTCTTTTCATTGCCCCATGCCTACCTTTTACACGTATGTATACATGTACGGATCCTAGGAATCTGTAGATTAGTACAGAAAGTGATATGAAAGTGAGGTTTCCATTTTAAACCATAATGCTCAGAATTTCCCATTCCTTCAGCTTATTCCTTATCTCATTAGCTACAGACAGCAGCAGCAGCTATATGTTAACAGCTTTAATAAGCAGGTGCCTATTGGCACCAGCCACCGCTGCTGGCAACTCTTAGATTGTTCAAGCATTCTCCACTTACATGTTAGCAAGTCTTAAAATCACTCATTATTTTTCTGTTCCAGTCCTTCCACGTGTTAAAGATCTCTTTCATCACTGTTAATGAGGGTTTTGTATTTCTCTGCCTTGTGTGTGGCTCGTTGGTGTGGAGACCAACAGGAAACTTAATGCGAACAGGAAACACAGCACAGTGTCCAAGCTTTTCACTAACTGAAGTTAAGACAATTGTAACAGCTCTTAAATACCAAATGACAGTGGATTTCCTGACATTTGAGAGTTGATCCATGCGTCGTTTGTAGCCAAGCAAGGCCTTTTACGGGTTTGGGTAGGAGTTGATGCAGAAACCCTAGATAACTTGACAGTAAAGTACGAAGTCTTTGGGAAATCACAGCTGATTCAGTCAAAAAAGAAAAAAACATTACTTTATTGTTATGTTTTCTGTAGGTCTGTAACATTGATTTAAATACTAAGTTAGCTGCAGTGTTTTTTGTTATTCTGATCAACTTGCTTCTTGACATTGTGAGTGACACATGAGGAAAATGTCATTGACATAATGCTCTTAATTAATGACAAAGCTGGAAGGGACAAAATGTTGTTTACTTGAATTGCCTTCCCTGACAGTCCTAATTGCAGACTTTACAATATCCCTCTGTTTCTGCAGGCTAAAGCTGGCATATTGGAATGCCAGGTGAAAAATGTTTACCTTTGTAACTATATGACACTTATTTGAGAACAATTCTCTTATTTATAGGGATAATATGGATATCCCCCATGTAAGACAAGGGCATTTAGACTATTTCAGAAGCATTTCTTTTTCTGTTACATTTGAAATTCCTAAAACAGTTACAGATCAGCTCCTCCACAGAATCTCACACCTCATGCAAAATTTAATGTTCCCCACGTCCCCCTTAGGTTATGTAACACCAATTAAATTGAGCATTTTAGATTTTTCATCCAGACTGTATTACTTTCACATCAGATACCCTGCCCTGCTTAATGAATGAGCGCTGTGGGGAATCTCAGACAGGCCAAATGTTATTCAAATCATAACGGGCCATGCTGCGATACATTGTTTTGTCTGGCATACATGCTTGAAACATATGCTAAGTGAGTTAATGTTGTTGATGGTCAAAAAGGAATTAGCTCAAGTGCTCTGCAAGAGCCCTGTTATGAATCATGCAGACAAAAATGAAGGCCCAGGAAAAAGTGCTCCATGATATAAAAATCAATATTGTGGTTTGTCCGGGTCATATGGTGTTGAACATTATACAGCCTAGCTCTGAATTAAAGCATGATGAAAAAATAAATTCGGTGGATAGAAGGATCGATGCTGTGTACACCCCTTTTTCACGCAAAATCTCCCAATATCTAACAAATGCTGAGCTCTTACATGACATATGTGCTGTATGAACAGGGAAAGGTCTGCAGAATCACAGTATAAACTGAAGAACCGAGCCTGACTGAAAAAGCAGTGCATAACATGAACCTACTCTGTTGTTTTGTGGTTCAGAAATCAATATTAGAATTTCAAGAGATTAACATCAGTGGTGTAACGTCACGATTTTCCTCTGCAGTGAGGTGGTGTTTCTGTACAGTAACAGTGGCCCATCAAGCAATATTTATAGGCTCTGCAAACTCTGCATTTTAACACAAAATAGTGCAGAATAAAATATACATGCCATTGAATGTGTTCAATGAGGATTCTTTTTTAGACTATTTGGGTTGGAAACTGCTTGCTTGGGGCAGACAGTAGGTTGCAGAATTACAAAGCAATTCGACAGCAGAGAAGTTGCTGAGGCACGTGGGTAACAGTAAACTAACACTTATTTGGAAAGCAATAATAACCAGGCCATGTCTTGATCTATGCCTCGTACGCTTGTAAGACTGCTAACAAGTTCAATAAAACCCGCCCAAGAAGGACAGCTGCAGTCAGATGGGCTGGTCCTGTCTCACAGGCGTTGGCGTGACAGCGAGTGTGTTTCCCTCCGCAGCGTGAAGAAGCTCATCACTGATGCCCTGAATAAGAACCAGTTCCTGAAGAGGCTGGAGTCGCAGCAGATAAAGGACATGGTGGAGTGCATGTATGAGAGGACCTTCCAGCAGGGGGATTACGTCATCAAGCAGGGGGAGCCAGGGAATCACCTGTTTGTGCTGGCAGGTAGGACCCGTCTGTAGCACATAAGTAATGTGACACTGCTAAACAAAGGGCAACAGTTTGTTCCTCAGCTCTTGTCAAGTAGTTGGGGGCAATCAAGCATTGTATCTAACAAGAAAGTTACCACCACAGTGAAGTTTCATGCATTTGAAGGGCTAATTGTGGTAATGGTGTCGATGGGTGGTCCCCATTGGGTAAATGGGAGAAGTTTAGTGAGGAGGATTAAGGACTTCTAAGTACAAAATGTAACCCTGACTTTTGTGTGGTTGTGATTTTTGTAGATTTCGATTTCTTTCCTTTAGAATGCAACCTTTTGCTCTGTATGAATTATTGCTTCTGTAAGCCACCACCAGAAATACAAGACAAATAACAAATAACATACTCTTATTTCCTGAGATGACTAAAACCGACTGACTTTCTGTATTTTAGATTTACTTTGTTGGGAATTAGGAATATCTACGTTAATTTGTTGAATGACTCACACAGAATTTTTTAATGTCTGTGCCCTTCAGTACAAAATCAAAAGCCCTCTGGCTACAGCTCTTGATTTTAATGGAAATGGATCCAAGGACTCAGTGGGATAAATGGATACAGTATGATTACTTTAGGGTGGCAACTGTTACTGTTGGGAGACAGTCAAAGTGGATCTGCTAAGGATTACTATCCATTACTCTCCACCTCAAATCATTTATGAATAGCCTGTAAATGCAAATTCAGCTCTGGTGACTTAGCAGCGAACGCATGGATTTACACACACGAGTCTCTGCTGCTGTGACAGCTGAAACTGTCTCCCACTGGAACTAATATGCATCTCAGGGTGGCATGTTAACAGCTCAGTGAAGACTAATTATGTTCACATTGCATTCACAGATGGGCAACTGGACGTCTTTCAACAAAGCAAATTGTTAACAACAATAGCTGTCTGGACAGCGTTTGGTGAATTGGCAATATTATACAACTGCACCAGGACTGCTTCAGTAAGAGGTGAAACATTTCTTCTTTACAGATATTCCTTTCCAGGAGCAACTTCCTCAGTTTTATGTACCGCTTGCAGTGCAAGCTGATTGAAACTGGTGAAGCGCAATAACACATAATATCCCATAATAAAATACAAATTATGAAAAAGTTTCTTAATAGTATATTGAAAGCTACTTTTGAATTTTTATTATTCTTTTAATGCATATTTTGTGAACTCTACTTATTGAAGCCTTACCTAATAGATTGACTGTTGAAATAATTTACTGTAACTCAAAGTTTGGACAGCCTACAGAGAAAACTATTTTACCCACTTAACGAGCTATATCCCTTATCATCTTGTGATGTAAACATGTCTTTTGGCAATACTGACTGTGTTCATTGCAATACAACGTGCTTCTCTGAGCCCCCGCAACATAGCAACCTACTGTTGACCCTACTGATTGGTGTTTCAGTGCCGCTCAAAGCGGGGACTTTGTGTAATATTGGGAAAGAGATTCATGGGAAGGAGGTAAATAACCATTCATGTGGGCGTATTGACAAAGGCTTAACATCAAGACATCCCATGCACATTCCAGGCCTGTTGTCTGATTGGTTTTTCCCTCTTAGGCCTGCACAAAGACACTGAATGCATGCTTGTGTTGGTGTTATTTTTATGTGTTCATGGCCTCATTAGGATCAATGTGTTTTTGTATGCTTTATCTTCTCAATAACTATATCTATTTTGAGCACTAGTAGCACATGTTTGCAATGTTCTAGAGATGAAATCACAGAATTGGTCTTTGAAAATGCACAGGTGAAACACAGGAAGTTTGGGGGTGGGTGGGTCTGGGAGATTGGAGGGGCGTGTGCTCACGTACCTGTTCGCCTTCAAGGGAAAGCTCATCTCTTCAAGGTTTATCTCTAGTCTACCTTCCTGTCTATCTATCCTATCTGTCCCTATTTTCTATTAAAAAAAGCACTCTACACTAGTTTAGCGCTTAACTCAGTATTTTACTGACCTCTTGTAGTACTTTTCGATAACTACTATTAGCATCGTGATGCATTTATTTGGAAGTCGCTCTGGGTAAGAGCGTCTGATAATTGACATAATGTAATGTAATGTTCGCGTTTATACGGATCCAGCGGTCAGCCAGGTGAAGACATGGGCCTTGGACCGGGAGGTGTTCCAGAACATTATGAGGATGACGGCAGAGACCCGGCACGAACAGTACCGCAGCTTTCTCAGGAGGTGATGCAGCGGCCCTGTGGTTAGGGTACCTCTGGGGAGCTCAAAGAACCAGCCCCATCACTGACAGTATCTCATGCAGCTCATGATTGGCTTATTTCCAAAAGTAACAAAGGGAAGGATTTAGCTCTTCTTGTATCAATTCAAATTGAAAACAAAAAAAAATACATAAGGCTGTGTGATTATCACAGCCTCCACCCTCACCAAAGTCCTGGAGTTTATCTACTCAGGCTGTTTAATTACATGATGGCCCCTGTCACTTAACATACAATTTGACAAAGAGAGCAATCCATAAAGTTAATAGTGAACGAGAAAAGAAATGATTGAATTACTCTAAAGTACTGCTTGAATTACCCTAAAGTACTTTACTTTCTAGAAAAATAAATGCACACCAATTTAGTTTTTGTAATTATTCTTTAAAAAATTAATATGGAATTCAAAGTGCCACTTTCTTTTTGTTCTTTCTCAGGTTTGTATTTTGTACATGAAGTGGTGACTCCTCTCATATTTTTTCATACGTCACACTACAACACCACTGCTCAGATGAATTCATGACATTGCCCTAATTCTTAATGTAATACCAACTAATGTTCTCCCTATTGGACAAGCAGTTGTATCAAAATAATTAAGTTATACAGCTAACAGTACCATGCGATGAAGGCCTCAGGTATATTAGGGTCATCTGTTATTTTGTTGTTAAGTTTTTGGAGAAATGATATAAAGAGTCACAAAATGGCATCGTAGATTTAGGGAACACAGTGTCCCTGGAATGTTAAAGCAATCATTTATCACAGTTAACATTAATGGAATTTAATCTTTTTTTCTGGTAATTAATTGTCACTTTCTCATCTTTTGTTTGAAGTGTCTCATTACTGGCTAAACTACCAGATGACAAACTAAATAAGATTGTGGACTGCTTGGAAATGGTAAGTTTGAAACTAAACTGTTATCATTTTCCTCAGCAGCCAGCACAATGGCAAAATAATGCAGAAAGTTTCAATGACCATAAAGCAGCAAACTTTTAAGTGTTTTTATTGCAGATGTAGTAAATCGAGCATTAGCATAGCTGACATATTAATATTTCATCCCTGCTCTGTACAAACCATTAATTGGATTTGTCTTGGGAGTGAAGAGATGTATAAATATTTCATGAAAAAGTGATGCATTCAAGGTCATCAGTGAACTTTTTTTTTTAGGATCCGAGGGAATCTTAACCACGCATACAGCAGCTGTCAAAATCTCATATTTCATGTCTGAGATATTTCATTATCGGGCGGCGGCATAATGCAACCATTCCCCCCTCCCTTTTCAGTCAGTAAGTCACCATAAATTACCATTTTGATGAATGGCTTCGATATTACATCTGTCATTACGCCGCCTGATATGTTATTACCGTAATTATTTTACTCAGGCCCCGAAAAAGTGTTTATTCTAATAAGGGTGGTGGATTTGTTAAAGATGTGAGCACAATGGGGAGGCTCGGGGGGGGAACGAATGCAGCTGAATGATTTATTCCACCACTCCGGGAGGCTGGCCCGTAAAAGTGTGGGTTTTGTCAGTCCAGTTTCGAGCAGACCCCTTTTTCCGAGTGCTTTTACAATGGAAACTTCAAGGGCATTCCTCTCGACTGTCAATCCCCTGGGCAGAATGGGAGAGCTCTGTTACTCAATCATTTCTGATGGAGCCGATGATATTCCCCGTCTCCAGGGGGGGAATCGGGGGGCGGCTGTAACCCAATAGTGCCGCAGATGTTTCAGCGGAATAATGCAGATAATGTTGAGCTCTGTCATTAAACAGCGCGCGGAAAGGAATTCTATGTGGGAGTCTGTGCACACAAGCATTATGGAGTTTTGCAGTGCTAGGGGCCTGAAAATATGCCCGAGGGGTAAATTTATGGGTGGAAAGCTGTCGAGAAGTTTGTTTGGATCGGGCTAAAAATCATCTTAATGGAAATAAATCTGCATGATGTAACCAAGGCAGAACAAAGTGAATGATGATTATTTGCATTTGCAGAGGTTATCTGGTTGTGTGCGTTTCACACATAGGGAAAGCATATTGCTGTAGTAACAATATTATACATAGTGAAAGGTTTCATCATCCAAGGCTTTAAAAACATTTTACGTGTTATATTTGTGATGGCTTCACCCTGCAGAAAAATCAACAGGATTTCCCAGTATATTTCAAATATGCTCCGAGAGCAAAACAAAGCATTGAAATGAATTGCAGAAGTAAGAATGCATTATGTATTTTTATTAATTAAACGTGCTGTCTGATGCTGTCCACTCCCTTTCCTATGGCCAGCCATCCACCTATCAGACGTTTGAGCGCTGAACCTTTGAAGCATTTACAGGGGCTTTGGGACTACCAGGGAGGTGTGCTTGTGGGGAACTTTTGGGTCCCCAGTTCATTACGCCAGTGGAGAGTCACAGACAGTCCCACAGCTGGTGTGGCTGAGAATCTTCTAGATATAGATGCGCTCCCAAAGAGTTCTTCCGATGCTTGCTACTCTACAGAGAAGTTCCCCTCTCTGCTCCAAATGCTTAAAGAGTCCAGTAGGCGTTCTCTGCTTTGACTGCTGCAGAGCAGACAGGCTTTGTGGTGGACTTCAGTTTCGTATTGAATGATAAAAAGCTGTGTGTGGGGGGTGTGTGCTGATGGCTGTCTGAAGAAAAGTGACATGAGTGGCAGTAACCCATTCATGGCACATTGTGAGTCACATATATTTGCTTTTCCATGTGTCATTTCCTGAATAGAGGGTGGCAGTTCAGTTCTTTACATTGTGTTATTAGCAATCAAACGCGCCCATCTATGAAATGGCTGACACTTGTTTTCTTTTTGACATCAGGCTTTAGGGTTGGTGCCAGATGTGTTTTTCTTTCCAGTTGTAGCCGCAGTCTTTACGGCCTGTCATATACACATGTTCACTGATAGACATTAGTGGGTTGGGTGCACTTCAGGTTGTTTGTGAGTTCTCTAATTTTATGTTTTATTGCAGGGCTGTTCATTTTTGTGATTGCTCCTTGAGGAAGGGCAACAGTTTGTTTTGCCTCTGGTGTCCTGCAATAATCTGCAGCCACAACCCTTTTTAAGGATGACTGTGGGAGTAATGCTTGAGTGAACATCTCAATATTGAAAGCGGCTATAAAATCTGGGGAGGATTACACATGACAGTGGCCTTATCTCTGGTTAAACCTGAACACAGGAAAGAAAACAGTTAATTAAAGCTGACTTCCAAATGCGTCTCAGTAGATGTCTACAGTGCATCCTCCTTTTCATAAGGAAGAACGTCGTGAAAATCGGGATGCGCATTCCTTTGTTTGTCGACAGGCTCTAAATCATATTCAATGCACTGCCGGTTTTCCGCTCCTAAAGTGCAGCCGGTCCCAGTGTAATGGAGTTGATGTTGAATCAGCAGAGGCTGGTGGGCCACAGCCCGGCGCCTCCTGCTCCCGCAGGGCCTCGGGCCAGGGGAGCGGGGCCGCCCTGGGGGGCGTGTGAGGAAGATCGATGTTTCATTTAATGCCTGCATTTCCTCCTCCTGCCAGGAATATTACGACAAAGGCGATTATGTCATCAGGGAGGGAGAGGAAGGAAGCACTTTCTACATCATCGCCAAAGGAAAGGTAACATCTGTCCCCGCCCGCCTCTCCCTCACTTTCTCCATCCCCCTCCTGTCTCCCTGCAGGGGACGTCAATGGGAGGCCTGGCGCGTGGGTCACCTGACACTCGGGGGTGCGGATGACATTAACTCTGTTTGCACCAGCCTCGTCTGTGGGGATGGGGAAGCTGGCTTTGTTAAAAGGGGAGTGGGACGCTGGGGGGTTCGTAATGGGACACCAAAGAGCGGGCTGAGAGCCATTAGGAGAAAGCGAGCCCACGCCGGACCTCACTGGGGATTCGGGACGGTGCCGCTGAATGGGAAAAGACAGATGTTTTTCAAATATTATATTAATGGAGGAAGTGGCGCCTTGTACCCAGCATCGCCCGTCTGTCACCTCCTTGGAGGGGAAAGAGTCGTCAGGCAGAGTCCCATTAGGGGTGTTCACAACCAAGAGCTTATTGTCAGGTCATGGGGTTCATTTCTGAGTGCTTTGACTGAACTATCCCTATTAGTGAGATAAACCATAAAACAATCAACGGCTTAGTACATATAGGCTGACACCACATTGACAAGTTTCCCCTGCGAGAAAAATCTCTCTCTCAGTATGACTCATAGAAAACATGACCCTACAGAAGGTTGCAATTCCCCATTACAGCTACATAAAGGCACTTACGCATACTCCAACATGACCACTGGTGTGATGGGGATTCTGAACCCATTGTAGGGTCGCTTGTTTGTGAATCATCCTTTTCTCTCAGGAGGTCCTGTTGATATGAGGCCAGGCCACCTGCAGTGTCTTGTCTTTCTTCCCATTACAGCCAAGGAAAGACACTCATGAGCACAGCAACTCATCTTTCCTTGAGGGACATTGCATGACCATCACAGGAAGTTCTGTGGTGTGGTAGCGTGTGGTGTGTTTTATGTCTATTTTATGTCTTACTTCCTCCTCCTCATGTCTAACACTGAGGGGTCAGGAGGAGGAAGCATGAGGGACAGCAGGTAGAATATTCTAAAATGGACACCATAAACGGACCCAAAGCTTGAGCTCTGACCCTCTGCCTCCTCTAACCAGATTAAAGTCACTCAGAGCATGGAGGGCCATGAGGAACCTCAGACCATCAAGATCCTGCAGCGGGGGGACTACTTTGGGGAGAAGGCCCTCATCAGGTGATGCGCCTGTGTAGGGCTGCCTTCTCACTGAGAACCCGCCTATCCAGAGAGGCCGTGTGAATAAGCTGTCATTTGTTGGTGTTCACAGAGATGTGTCTGTCCCAGTATGTGAGATTGTGATGTGTGTCCTCCTTTGCTCCCCACGACAGCGATGATGTCAGGTCAGCCAACATAATTGCGGATGAGAACGGCGTGGAGTGCCTTGTTATCGATCGGGAGTAAGTTTCCATCTCGGTGCAACCCAGCAATGGAGGTATCAACCGACAGCACACTGTAACTGCTTTGAATCAAAATGATGAAATCATTAGGGTCCCCTGATAGTACTATGCCACAGTGTGCTGAAAGTAATTTAAGCATGCCTTGTTAATGTGTTAATCATACTTTCAAATTATTAATAATTTATGTTGAGAACAGAACTCATCTCTCTCTTCCTGTCTCTGGATAGGATGGGGCATTTCTGCTGTTTGTTGTGTTGATATTCAGATATGTTTTTTTGTAGGACCTTCAGCCAAACTGTTGGGACCTTTAATGAACTTCAGAAGTACCTTCAAGGCTATGTGGATAGTCTAAATCGTGATGACAAAAAGAGACATGCGAAGTGAGTCTAAACGCCATTGAAATATACAGGGGGTAGACAAAATGATGGAAACACCAAACAATATATAGATATTTATTAACTAGTAATGAGTTGGGAAAACCTGTTCATATTTTGGAAAAAGAGTAAAGGACGATTCATCAGACCATATTACTTTCTTCCCCCTGCTCAGAAAACCAGGTTTTGTGCTAATTACACAGGTTTATGTGTTGTTTTGCACCGACCTTAATTACAGATGGTTTTGGAATGGCAGCCATACCATAAATATTAGCTTCATGAAGCTCATGACTTCCAGATTTATTGAGACTGGGTCATGGAGGTTTTGATTCATCTATCCTCATAAGTCCAGCCTCCAGCTGTCCCTTTTCAGTGAGCTTTGAACTGTGACCACTGTCCCTCTTTCCCAATGCAGTTTATCCTCATTCATATTTCATTCATATTTTTTCTGTGACCAATACACCTGCAATTTGGGCCACAACTATTTGACCCCTTTCAAAATCTTTTTTGAAAATGGTCATGTTGTTTTAGAAACTCACATTTAAAGTGTTGATTTTCAAATGTCTTTTATAGCAGAAACATACTGGTAATTAATATTGACATTAATATGAAACACATGTGTAGACCTTTTTAATTGTGATTTAGTTAACTTGGTGTTCCCATTTTTGTCCACCCCCTGAATGTACCTTTTTAATCACATGGCATGTTTTATTTATGGTAGTATGGGGTGTTTTCTATCTCCTCCTAAATGTGAAAATGACTATGGCATGTTCCTGTGAGACTCAGTTTCTGGTAAACCGAGACGAAACCACTAATTCTCACAGTCAGGCAGACTCAGCCTTATTACATGCGAATCAAGATTTAATGTGAAGTGCATTCAAATATTTGTGTGTTATTAGTTTAAGGTCTACAGGGAAGACTCAATCAGAGAAACAATGCAGGGCTGCGATGTTGGCTTAAGGAATGCATATTTAAGGAATATTATATTTGCATTCTGAGTTGGAACCTTACACTGAAACCTCCCATAAGTAGTGGAAATACTCTGTCCTGCAATTTTTAAGGTGAAAGTTCAGCAGCATCATAAATTCAGCACTCATACAGGAAATAATAAAAAATTCAATGGTTTCTGTTAGATTAAAAAATGGGATCATTGCAGTGCTCATCCACAGCTTTAAAAATCAGCACAATATTGGTCACTTCTGAAGTGGTATATTCTGGCTGTCATCAGCTCATCACAAATGTCATAGGCCACAGCAGAAGGAGATGTCTGCCTGGAACTGAGTAAAGGTGATGCTAAGGCCCTTCTGAGCAGCATGACATTTTCTACGGCTGACGCAGGTCTCCCCTCCGCCTGGACATCAAACGTCCCTGACGTGGGTGTGCCCTCAAAACCTTTTCCTCTGAGCCCTTCCAGGAATTCTTCAGAGGCTTTGGACAAGCGTTTGGTTAGGTTGCGCAGCTCAGATTAGAAGGAGGCCATATCTTATCTCTGAGGTCCTTCTGAAGGGATCAATAAAAGTCGATTCCGTTTCTTGGCCCGGGTCTCCCTGATGACTTTACCCAGATTAATCTTTACAGTCAACAGACCTGGAAAATTGTGCATTTAACACTGTTTGATCACTGGATACTGGATGCCTGTGATGCTTCCCATCTCTGTTGGCTGTTTCTTTTCCGACATTTTCTCAGTAACACCCTGTAACTGCCCCGAGCTGAATATACTTAAGCAAGGGACCATTTTCCAGTGTAGTCTCAGTTAATGGAGCATCTGTATCTGAATCCCTAAGTCTGGTCTCAGGACTGAAGGGGCTGCCTGTCTCTAAAGAAATTTTGAAAATTTGACTGGGGTGCTGCCATTCCCTGCAGGAGGTTGACCCCGCCCGTGTCAGTGGAGCTCATCCAGCTGAAGGAGAGAGTGTCGGCCTTCTCCAGCACGCCCTTCGAAAGCCTGGAGGTCATCGCCACGCTGGGGGTGGGAGGCTTCGGCAGGGTTGAGCTGGTGAGAAGCACGACAATGGCCACCATTCACAACGCTGCATTTTTCCCATAGATACACCAACACATTGTACATATATTTCTAGTACATAGCTTTCTTTTGAATGCTGCATTCTGGTAAACTTGGACAACGTGTGCTTTTTCAAAATGAAAAACATATATTTGATTGTTGTTTTTGCCAATGACATAGGTAAAATCATCTTTGGCGTATTTGTATGTGCTAAATGTAGTCTGGACATGCTTTCGACAAAGAGGCTTTTAAGCCCTACATTTGGAATGAGCCCAATGGGATGAGACCACAATGTTAACTGGGCCCAAAAGTGACAGTGGCCGCCCCCTGCAGGTGAAAGTGAAGAACGAGGATGTGACCTTTGCCTTGAAGTGCATCAAGAAGAAGCACATTGTGGACACCAGGCAGGAGGAGCACATCCACTCTGAGAGAAAGATCCTGGCCGAGGCCTGCTCTCCTTTCATTGTGAAGTAGGTTCTCTTCTCCAGCATTTTCAACACCAGTGACATATTACCCTAACAAAGACAAACACCCATGACTAATAATTCATCCCCTAGTGCACTTACTTGCTCAGAGGAAGCTCAAGTTGAGGTCATGACAGCAAACACAAAATGAAAAAGTTATTCTTATATGCAACAGCGGAATAATATAAACCAATTTGACGACAGTTGGAAACATAAATAACCTTTGCATAAAATGGTTAGTGGAATACATCATAAAAAGCATTGATAGAATATTCAATTTAAATCAAGTGAGCTTGGATAGAATAAGCCAATATTTTCCCTCGCTCATTGAAGTAGGATTTTATTGTGGCGATCAGTGGCTTGTTTTGTGGTATAGCTCTGCTATCCGAGGCATCAAATGGCTTATGAATCACTGGGGTGTCTACAGCTGCAGGTTAGATCCATTTGACAGAATTGCCCCTGTCATGGAAATTCAATAACCATGATCATAAGCCCACTTTAGGAATAATACTCACAAGACCTTAACTTCTTGAGGTATTGTATTGTAGGCAACAATTTGTTTTATTTATAAAAAAATCCCTTCTATTGAAAATCCCAGTATTATGACAATTTTTCACTCTCTGTACTGAGCCTGACCTCTCCTTTTTTTCCAGGTTGTACCGTACCTTTAAGGACAAGAAGTATGTTTATATGCTACTGGAGGCCTGTCTGGGTGGGGAGATCTGGAGCCTGCTACGTGACAGGTGGGTTAGTTTACTCAGGTACACATGGGTCAGCTTGTTCTGAGACAGGTGGGCCAGCCTGTTTCTAGACAGGTGCATTTTTTCTCTGAAACAGGGGTTAGATTACTCTCAGATCGATGGATTAGTTTTCTCTGAGACAAGTGTGTTAGCATACTCCTAAATAGACGGGTAA
The DNA here is from genome assembly GCA_019176425.1 of Megalops atlanticus. NCBI lineage: Eukaryota > Metazoa > Chordata > Actinopteri > Elopiformes > Megalopidae > Megalops > Megalops atlanticus. The sequence continues at coordinate 35,319,292 of CM032878.1, read as the reverse complement.
CCTTTTAACTGTCAGGTGGGCAGCCCACTGAGTGGGTTAGTGAGGGGGCAAAATGTCCAAACTGCCTGTGGTTTCTCTCTCGCTCAGTGTCTATCCAAGCATTTAATTTAGCCTTTTGAGATTTTAAAAAGATCTAAGGTAAAGACCACCACATGCACATGACAGACTCTTTCCTTTGGGCTTTGGAATGTTGACATCTGTCTGGATTTCCCCGTGTTTACAGGGGGAGCTTTGATGAGCACACTGCTAAGTTCTGTGTTGGCTGTGTGACTGAGGCTTTCGACTACCTTCATCGGAACAGAATCATCTACAGAGACCTGAAGCCTGAAAATCTCATGCTGGATGCAGAGGGATACATTAAGCTGGTGGGATTTTTGTGGTCTAGTGTGTGCAAATGTTGGTTTTATTGTTTAGTCTCCATTTTGGCCTGTTTATCTGTGTGATTTATGAAAGTACTAGATGTAATAGACATTATTACTAAACTGGTAAATATGTTTTATTGAAATAATGTTATTATTTTATTGAAATAATAAGAAACAGTAAATATGCCATAAGCAGCTTCCCTATTGGCAAAGCATAGACATGCCTCATGACCCAATTTAAATGCATGGATGCTCAGAGAATCAATGAGGTGCTGATGAAGAGAAAACAGTTGAAAGTAGCTGGATGAGTTTCCTGTCAGGTGGACTTTGGCTTTGCGAAGAAGATTGGCAGCGGGCAGAAGACGTGGACGTTCTGTGGGACCCCCGAGTATGTGGCCCCTGAGATCATTCTGAACAAAGGCCACGACTTCAGCGTGGATTTCTGGTCCCTGGGCATCCTGGTCTATGAGCTTCTCACGGGCAAGTTAGTACAATGCACTGGTCCCCTCACGTCCACACAATGCGTGTGATTTTTATTGTCTTCTCTCCAGAGGTTCAGACAAAGCTTATTCTATGACTCCCGCTTGTCTTCCAGTCCCCCATTTTCTGGGACAGACCAGATGATGACGTACACATTCATCTTGAAAGGGATAGACAAGATGGAGTTTCCTAAGAAAATAACAAGGAGACCAGAGGACCTGATTCGGAGGCTGTGCAAGTATGCGCAGGGCATGATTATTAGAGCATAAAAGCAAATTTACATTACAGCGCCAAATCCAATCTCTTCTAGTTGTCTGAAACACCTAGGGCAGGTGTTTATGTTGATATTACTTTGTTGTTAAAAAGTCAGTCAAATGAATTGATTGAATAAGTCAAATGACTTAAAATTTTTTTAATGCAATCAAAATACAGAGTTACATGATACATGTTTATATACTTTGATAAATGTGTTGTATCGACATGTGAACCACTTCCCAGAAAACCATTTCCCACTGTTGCTGTTAGCAACCTAACAAACAATGGTCATAATGCATTTTCTGCCCTTGTCTTACTCTCATAGACAAAACCCAATGGAACGCCTGGGAAATCTGAAAAATGGAATAACGGACATCAAGAAGCACCGGTGAGTCAGACGGAGAGCATCTGCATGGTTAATTGGTTTAATTGTGCGCGATCACGCCATTAAATGAGCTTTTTGACTCTGTGCGGCAAGACAGTTCCCTGATCCGTATGGTAATTGCCCAGCCCCTAGTTCATGGCTTCAGAGGCTGGTGCCTCATTCAGTCCCAACGGGGCACTAATGTGCCCTGGCTGCCCCGACAGGCCCTCCCTCTGCTCTGGCATCAGCGCATTAGCGGGACCCGCTCCGAGGACCTTAATTTAATAACTGCTTAAACCTCAGCAGATGGGCCGATAATGATCTTGACCTGGATCTCTCCCGCCTCCGCCGTTCTTGGCTGAATTTCATTTGCGTGCCGTGCACCCGAGGTCGGACCTTCCAAGTCACCTGCCCCAGAGCAGGCCGTGTTCCTCTCCCTTATGTTCTATGCGCGCTCTCACAAGAAGCCAATTCAATTTCGGAGCACTGCAGTAAAAGCACACATTTAACAGGTTTTTATTTATTTCCCTTGCGGTACAGTCTTCTGTCATGATTATTGTGTTACTGTTGCAATGCTGACTGCAGTGGAATATGAGTCCTTTGAAATGTGATGTGCTTACATAATATGTGAGAGAGGCTGTGAAGTGGAGCATCAAAGTTTTGAACTGATTTTTTTTTAACCTGCAGGTGGTTTAACGGCTTCAACTGGGAGGGCCTGAAGGTCAGGAAGCTACCATCCCCTCTGAAAAGAGAGGTAGAGATTTATTTGTTACATCTGTCTGGTAGAAAGTTTGTTTACTTACATGTCTATAATACTGTTGAAAATTATGAACTCTGGTAATTTGCTAGTTTATTAGTTTTACTTCTTAATCTTTTAGTCATTGTGTTTATTTATTCTGAGCAATACTCGAGCCTTGGAAGTTAAATTGTTTGGGCTCTGAATGAGTGAAATCAGTGGTCAGGATTATTGGATTACATTTATTAATTGGAAACTGATGGGTTTTCAAAAGAGAGGGGTGGCTTCATGTTAGCTCTCTCTATCTGAAAATGACTGGGTGGCAGTGTAGCATAGTGGTAAGGAGGAAGGGCTCTTTATTGATTTGATTCCCCACTGAGACACTGCTGCTGTACCCTTGGGAAAGGTACTTAACCCAGAATTGCCTCAGTAAATATCCAGCTGTATAAATGGATAACGTTGGAAAAATTGTAACCTATGTAGGTCGCTCTGGATGAGAGCGTCTGCTAAATTACAATAATGTAATATAATTTAAAATATGCCTGAAAAATTTAAATTTTCTGTTGGCAATGTTGTTGTGTAACTGTGTCTAGGAGCAGCTTATAGGGCAAAAGCTACTTGTTGCATAGGGCTCACACGAGCTCACAAGAGTGTAGACAAGGTGAAACACCTGGCTTCAGCAACACATTGGCATGCATGAACTGTCTCCCTTCAAATCATATTTACTTCCCTATTCCAGGCTTTATAGTTTTTTATATTTATTTAACCCATACTGTGGGCTATGTGCTTTCCTCTACATAATTATTTGCCTTTCTCAATTTCCAGAGCACCTATTCAACCCTGATTACTCTACATCTTGGTCAAATGAGTGCACTTTCTGTGTTGTAATGTCTCCTGAAAGTGCTACACTATGATTAGGGTGAAGCGCCATCTAAATAGGGAAAGCTATCATGTGATTTCAATCACTGAATCAAAACATTAATTAGAAAACTTTGTCTTTATGGTAAAAACACTGTGATTGGTTCAAGCAGTGACACACTGATAAAATGTCATAGCTCCACCCATTTCAGTGTTAATGAAACCTCACTCCCCAATCACTACATGCTTTGTGTAATGAAAGCAGCCCACAGTCATATGTGTAGGTTGACACAGCAAGAGGATTTTCTGTTTTATTTATTTTGCAGCTCTGGGTTATGAGAAACTATAAAGTCTCAGTGTGTGAAGTTCATCTGGCTTCTTGTTTGTGTGGATTTGTGACTTCAATTTTTTCTGCGTATACTGCCTGAAAGCGTATACTGCCTGAAAACTGTCCAGCAGCTTTGGCTTATTAGCAGGTTAACCTTGATGATGTCAAGGTGTTTATGCCAATACATTAAAATACACAAAAATATACAAAAGAAAACATATAAGGAGTGAATTTTAAAAATGCTAAAATGTCATATTTTAGTAGTACATTATTTATTGCTCCTCCATGTTACCTTTTCATCCTGTCTGTCTGTGTTACAGCTGAAAGGTCCCACTGACCACAGTTATTTTGACTCTTACCCCCCTGACGAGGAGACTCCCCCAGATGAGCTGTCAGGCTGGGATGCAGACTTCTGAACCCCCCGCTCTTCCTCCCGCCTCGGTGAACGAAGCCAGAATTCTCACCCGGCACGGCAGCTGCGCTATCAATCCGCCCAGCCACCGAATGCCAGCCGTTCCCACGGACGGCAACGGGTCGCGAGCGGGATCGCCATTTTCTGCTGCTGCCGCCGCCGTGTTTTGGTCAGGTGGACAAAGGGCCCGTCTGAGTGGGGCCTGGCCCCGGGCCGGCGAGCAGGACCCGTGTCTTCAGCTGGCAGCGTGTGCAGCCTCCGGGAGCAGCGCCGCTTCCGACGCCTGGATGACGGATCTCGCCGAGCTCCTCTCCGCTCCCCACCGGCTGCCATTAACCCGCCCGACAGCACATGAATCACGCCCTCCTGCCAGAGCAGCACCATTCAGCACCACGAATATTAACTCCAAAGACCCTCTCCCTCCGCATGAGTTATGAACTGTGAGCGTCGCAGAGAATTGCGCGAAACCAGAGGTAATATTTATCTTTCGGCCCGAGAGTAAATTTTGCGGTCGTGGGGAGAGGCAGGTCCCCTGCACGGCCCGAGGTGTCGATGATGTATGATATTTTAACACTTTCAAAGGCGTATAAACCACCTGTGGCTGTGCAAATGATTCATGAGGTCTCAGGCGTCCACTTCTAGAAAATGAGCCCAAATGTATTTCACTCTGAATGGTACGAAGATTTTATTTTTATTTTTTTGTAGTTCAGAGAAATGAAACAAGCAATGTGTGAATGGGTTTAGAGCAGACCATTGGCACCATAATGATGGGGCTTCTTTCAGTGAAATACAGGGAGACTGTAGATCTTGCATCTATGGTGTGACTTTTTTGCATCTGAAATTAGATACCAGCTTTATTGTCATCACAATGTGTTCTGTTGAACAAAACTTGGGAGAAATTAATACCCAACATGTGCCACGTCATAGGGACTACCAGTGTACGTATGGTGTTTTCAGATTGCTGCCATTGTTACAGACTTGCTGCTACAAGAATATGTCTTAATCTTATGAATTTACCATAAAGTTGTGTGAAAGTGTTCTTTTCCTGTAGGGAATGAACTGGCCTAACCTGGCCTTTCTGCCTTATCATCATTGATGTGTATTCAACTGCAAATGTAACATTTTGTAAAAGGCGACTGCTTTCATCATTGTTTTTGTACACTTTTGCTGCTGAATGTCATATTTAAGTAAATGTAAAGATAATTGAAATAGAAAATACCACAAAAAAAATTTGCACTTCATCTTCCTTTTGTGTGAGAAAACAAACAGTGAATGTGTTTAAAAGACTGCCATGAGAAAAGAAAAAGTCATTTAATGTCACTGAATGTATAGGATGAGGAGTGTATGGCTACCTTGTAAACTTCTCCAGATAGTGATGAAGTAGTGATCTGTTCAAATATAGAACCCCATAAAACAAATATGTGCTCTAATTTGTAAATATATCAGGGATGGGAAGCTCAGGACCTTCAACCCCATAGAGCCAGTCAGGAGATGATTGTACAACTGTTTACCACCCCTGACTGCCATCCACACACTGCAATATACACACTGGAATATGCAACACACGGTATCAAGGAACATATATATCACACTGTGAAAGACTCTTTACACATCCATTCCAGTGAATGTCAACATGATGTACCAACCACAGTGTGACATGCTACAATTCAACCTTTTTCCGGCTGTTAGCTGGTGCTTTGGTATAGGGCGACATTGAATACTCACAATTTTACACCTCACAGATTACACAGGTAGAATATACCAAAGCATTTTTGGTAACTCAAAGATACCAACAGCAGTGCCTCCCTGGGATTTGACCCCATGACCTGCAGTGTTTGAAATACTGTTCCACATGATGCAAGACACTGTTGCTCAAAAGACTTGATGTGCCATAATACTTGACATGGGAAAGAGAGGCACATTACTTGACAACTACATGTGGTGACTAAATAACAGTGAGTTTTAAAAAGCTAAATAACTAAATAACAATATTTTCAGTATTTCAACTGCATGAAGTTGTATTTATTTGGCATTGCATCCTTAACTTGGCTCATTCCAAACTGGTTTACAGAGAGAGAGGTTACATACAGTAGGCTGACATACTTAACTTTATTCATTTGTTTGAACGGTGTATAAGGAGGGTCGCCCTCCCAGCGTGGAGAGCTTACACAGAAAGCGAAGCGTGTACATCAGTAGTGACAAGTGCCTTTCACGCCTCGACAGGTCATGTGATGCCTGCCTCGCTGTGTCCCCGCCCCCTTCCCGCCACATCGCCCTGCCATACAGCAACCAGGGCTCCCCCAAAAACGAAACAAAATAAAGTACAAGAAATGCCACATAGAGAAAATAAATAAATGCATTTTTTAAAGTTCCTTTCCATATACAAATATATTTTTATGAAGCTTATTGTACAAGCATCTCCTTTTACCTACAGCTAACATTTACAAGAAAGATTGTACAGTGGGGTAGAGGAGGCTTTCTTATATCTATAATATACAAATGTTAAAAAATTGCTCTGACAATGTCTGGTGGTTGCCAATGCAGGTTACATTCTTATTTCTACGTGCTAAGACTATTGTCCATTTTTTATTGATTTTCCCCATATACTTTAGTTTGTATAAATGCTATAAATGGCTAAATACACACTGATTGCTTCAATGTGGTGTGATAATTCTCCAGTTGAAAACATGCATCACTACAATATGTAACTGCATTGACATTGGGTGAGAATGCAAACATTAGAAAAGGACTATTAGCAATACAAAATTGTCTCATGTATATAACCCATAACTTGCATTGTATACAATTGTTTGACGACACAATATAATTGCTTACCAGAGAAAAATAGTAAGATAATCTGCGATACTAGTATGCATTTTAAAATACAATAGAGTTATTAAAATGTATTTCAGTTCACTCGTTAAAAGCACAATCTCAGGAGTAGTAATAATATGGTACCACTTATGCTATCTGACAAACATATTACACAGTCCAACATAAATGTAAAATATATGTTAGCTAGTTTAGGCTTTCCAATGACAACTCCTCTTTTCTTCTGGACTAGAAAAACTTATGATACCCTTCACAAACAATTCTGAGAATTTCATTGACTGAAAAAGGAATTTGTTGAACAACAACAAAAAAATATCAAAAAGTACTTCCTCCTTCAAGCGACATAACAGCGTAAGCATATTTTAGACATACATTATATACAAAACCAATATACATATCTATAAAAGTGTTAGCCTCTAAATTTAATTTTACTTTTCAAAATAAATATGTGGTTTACTGAGTTCATTATGCATATGTACTTACTAAATAGCAAGGAATTTAATGTTGGCAGCACTATGTAGCAAAAATAACGTTTCCCTTAAGAAAATGGAAAGCACTGTAGTGTACAATCAAGTAGTGGTGAATTAGTGCTGCATAGGATATATGTGAGAGACGGGGGTATATCTAAGTGATAACATTCACTCACACCTGGTTACAAATATGTAATATCTGACATGGTATGAGCGAAATGGACTTTGCTGTTCCAGCTGCTATTAAGGTGGTCTGACAAATGGGGTGTCAGAGAGGGCCTACAAAAAGCAGCAGTTGAAGGGAGCAAGGTTGCTATTAATATGTAAAAGCAAGCTGACTTTACATTCACTGAGAACTTTGTAAAGACTGGGTAATTCCATTGAGGGAAGCACTCATCTCAATATAATATACCTATATAGCTCTGTCCTTTTGTACCATATAAATGCTATGTATTCACATCCTGTACATACAAAAGTAAAAGAGAAAGTTAAAATGCAGTTCATTGCTTCATTCCTATACATATGTATGTGTGTATGTACTGTATTGTTCAAGGGAACAACTTATTGCATTACATACTATTATGACACTATGTGCCAAATGCATTTGTGAGAAAGAGTGGAAACACTGCCTCTGTAACAGGCTCCTATAATGACAGAACACAATGCAGAAATTCCTCAGATTTAGCGGACAAGGTATCTGCACTAGAGACGTAGCAAGATGACCAAAACAATTGCTACACATTTAGACTGATGCATGAAAAATGCATTACATATATGTAAGAGTTAGATGATTAAAAGGCTCTTTCCATACAAAATAAATTGCATTAAAACATTTTTGAAGCTGTAAGTCTTACTATACAAAACAGCAAATTTATCAGAGACAGACTAATGACCACTGATGAATATTTTACACTACAAAGCTCTACCTGCAAGGGATAAAATGGCAAAACACAAATGCTGTCCGCATGCAGAAAAGAAAATCCTGAACTTCCCTTTATACAAATGCAGCAACTACAGATAGGCATTGCTTATGAATAACTGATGATGACCAATCACTGCTTTCGCTCTGCAGTGTTTTGATGCGAAAGTTCATGCTCTCCCTATCCAGACATGGCAAACGTCAAGAATCGGAATAATGTGGTGTTTACGCTTTACCATGTAATTTGGTGTTCCTTTCATGGTCATGTGTCATCACATATATGATACGTCATCACATATTTGATATGATGCAGCGCGAGGGCCATGATGTGTTCAGGTGGGGGTGAATGCCTCATCCATAAACCGAACGAGAACGCCAGATCATTCAGGGGTGAGAGAGGAGGACACAGAGGGAGACCACATCATTTGGCCTAGTACACTTGCCCCTTGCAACAACACTCCTTGCTTGCTTCGCCACACTGCTGATGAGAAATTGGTGATATATAACTGAAGAAAAAAAAAACAACAGCAACAACAAATATTGACCACATATATTGATCGCCTAAAAACTAGCCTACTGTAAATGCACTTACAACCACATGTTGGCTTAGGAATCAAATATAACTCGATATAGCAGCCATAACAATACTTTTTAACATGATTTTCATAGATAGTTAATAGGAGCTACTAAGTGAAATGAGAACACAGATGTATATTACTACATTACTGTAACGTAACGCAATGGTGCGAGAAGAACAAAGGGAGGGGGGAGAAATGTTCACGCCAGGTGACTTTCACACAAATAAATTGCCCACAGGTGGCAGTCTTTGCCATTGTGGACTATAGTCTCCAATGTATTTCATAGAAAAGAAAGAAAAAGAGAAGGCAAGTCTTTCATTGTAGCTGAGTCAGTCCACGCCTCCTTCATTACAAAAAGCACAAAATAAGAACTGTGGTATGTCCTGCAGTCTCTGTGAAACTGTGGTTTGTCGGATCGATGATCACGAGCAGCTGACGTTTGCGGGATCAAACCGTCCATCCTGTGTGAAAGACTGAAGGGTGAGGTCAGCCCGCTGCACCATTCCCCTCCGGGAAATGGGCAACCCTCCGGCTTCCGAAAGAGGAGGGCGCGGTCTTCATTTGCTCGTTCATGCATCTCGGGGTTTGGTCGGTGGTCGGGATGTGGTCTCTCTTCCAGTGCAAAAAGGAACTCTGCTGGGGGGGGGGGGACGGGACACCAGGCCGGGAGGGGGCATTATCTGCAGGCGCACGAGTCCACCGTCATGTTGGGGTAGACCTTGAGGACCACGTTCTTGTCCTCGTCAAAGAAGAGGATGCTGAGGGAGGACATCTTCTCGGGCACGCAGCAGGGCTCGGGGATGCCGGGGACCACGCCCACCGCCCGCACAATGCTCTGGATGGTGGCGTGATTGGAGGGCTTCAGTGACTGCAAGGCAGAGAGAGACAGGGGTTGGTGCACACTCTTTAACCAATTATTGCTTCCTCCTCATCCAGCACACAGCCCCTGTTCAACCTTACTTAGTAATGAGAGAGTGAAGCTTCAGGACCCTCATGAGTGGAGCTACAAGAAGCTGTCAATTGGAGTTGTCCAAACCAATCAAAATACTATAATTGGTTCAGAAAGGAGAGTCACTGATACAGCATTCAACACTCCCACCCATCTAGGGGGTTATGAAGAACTCATTCCACCCATGACTATTTTAAGTACTTTAAATAAAGAATTTAAGCAATTGTTTGTTTTTCTGTTTCTTACACTTTTTCAGAATTTAAGATACTTGAAATTTTACAGTATTTGATATTTTACAGTATGAGAAATTAAAAAAAGTATCACCCATGTAGATTTGTTAGTCATAGTTTAGAACTGTACAACAGCTTAGCCAAATAGAACTAGTGCAGAATCTAGAGTGTCCAACTTTTACAGCGCGTTATCCTGAAGAGTCCTTTAGCCTGAGGAGCTCCATAAACAGAGTGCTACACTCATCAGCTCTGAACTGGGATACTGTCTGTGGAGCAGTTTCACAGATTTACTTCCCCAAGACAAGCCCAAGGCTAGTGCACCTGAATAAGTACTGAGTGTTCCAAGACCCTGGACTCAGGCCTGCAAACACTGATATATCTTAAGAGCTAGATTAATGGAAAAAGCAATAAAGTGGCTATTTTACATTGACATTGATGTTTTGAAAGGTACATGCCGTGAATCCTGTCTGTATTAGTGTGGGATATGCAGGTGTTACCTGCTGTCATCTAAACTACACATCAGCTACCACAAAACAGCCTGATACAGCAGCCTCCCTTAAAACAGGGTGGATCACCTTCTGTCTGCAAACAAACAAATTGGGATAGGCTAACCAAAATTTAGAGTTTACAGCAATAAATATGCTTGTTTGTGACATCAGGTTGTATTGGCATTAATAAATCTTATTAATTCATTTTGCAATGTGTGGGAGAAAAACGTTTAGCACATAAAACATATCATGGCAGTGGACACAACTCGAAACAATGTGCTTTGAAAAAAAGTTACACTACGAGCATGATGTTAGCATCAAAATAATATGCTTTTTCTAAACGATTAAATTCTGGGATTTGTCATTATCTGTATTGACAGGTAATACATTTAGGAAACAGACATAAACAGCTACCTGTGAATACTTTTCATGTCTTAAAAATGAAGTGGTAGCAAAATTTAGCCGTGCATCATGCACGTCCTTAGGAAACCAAACAAAAAAAAAGAACTGCACTCTGTCTGGGTGTCGTTGCCAGGTTCAAGATAACAAAATTAATATTATACAACGACATACAACCGACACACATATTTGTTTTTCAAACGGAGAAGGGTACAAAAGCCTGAAGTAATATCTCGTGATACAGTCTATTTTATCTCAGTATGTGTTTTTTGTTTTGGCGCGGCTCAGATGTAGACAGTGTTTCATTTATGTAGTTCAGCCACAAGAGGGAGCTCTAAAGTAATCTCCGCTCTTCAGCCAGTTAACAAAAGGCTGCTTCAGACAAATACATTTCTAAGATATAAAATACATCGTGTCATCAGAGGAGTTTAGTTTAAATTTCTTTATTTGAAGTATCTTTTTTGATAGTTGTAATGACGATTTGTCAGCTTTCACTCACACTCTTTGAGGCACACAACATAATATCCTAAATTTCGGACACCTGTCATTGACATGATTGATGATTAGAACGGCTAGGCATCTTATTTATTATTATTAAGTGTCTGAACCCAGCAACAACACTGAAATTACTGAAGTTTCAAAAACCTTTGATCAACGCAAAAAACCTGAACTACAATGCAATGTTGCTTGGATACAGCATACAAATGCCTGTTCAGCACAACACAACCATGCCCATAACAGGCTCCATGAGTCTCTGGCCCTCCTTCGGAGGTGGGTCATGGATCAAACATCTAAAGCAGGAGGACTTCCATCTGTATCTGATCCTTTGTCGCTAGTTTTAAAACAGATTTCCAGATAGGCTGATCCAAAGGACACATCTCTATTTAATTACCGAGAGGCTGGACAAGCCTCACTCCACAGTCCATATCGAGGGCCATATCAAGGGAACACGGCTGAAAGGCATTTATGGACATCCTGCCTACCATTCTGATTCTGGAAAGCATTTGCCATACCATGATCTCCTTATAAGTCACTCTGGATAAGAGAGAATTGCAAATATATAAATAAAGACAATAGTAATAATGTGTTCAATTATGGGAGCTGATATACAATAATTGTTGAGATTTAACTCAACAGGAAAATAGCAGAGCAGTAAGTCTTACACTTCTTGAGGTATATCCACACTTGGCTCTAAAACAGTTCAGTCAAGCTGGGAGTCATTTTTTGAGTAAGAGCCCTGCATTAAAATTCAGACCATTCTCCATCTTGAGGTTGGTTGTTGCTTATTTTTGACACGTAGGAAATAATCACTGAGTCTTTTTCCCCTCCCTCTGTGTTTCAATCTCCACAAAGACACAAACGCAAAATAAATCCCTTTAGAAATTAAACTCATACAGGGGGTAGCACATGGCAGTAATGACCATCCTTTCATGCAGCTTTTGCATTCTCTTGTGTTAGCTAAAACCTTAGTGCAGCTGTCTAATGTAATTAGCACATTAATACAGAATGCACTAGCATATTAATAAAGAAATGTAAGTTGGCAGTGCCATCTAATGGATGGAGAGGGAGCTGCAGCATTGTGGGTAAGAGAAAAATCAGAAACATTCTGTTCCCCATTCTTACACAGAAAGCAGAGAGACATACCTTTGGCATAGGAAACTGACAGGACCCTGAGCAGTAGTAGGCATCAAAAGATTTGGGGGAAATAATCCATTCGCTCCAGCCAATATCCGCAAAGTCCACCTTCAGGTACCTACGAGCGCAATTGCGCGGCTCATTCCACTGTTTCTTGCGCGCTTTCTTTATAGTCTGCTCATCAAACTGCAGCAGCGGCATCTTGTGGCGCTGGCTCTTGCGGGGCTTCTTCCGGGGCCGCTTGGCCGGCTTGTTCTCCAGGGGGTCGTAGGGGCTGGTCTCGTCCCAGCTGGGCGTCTCGTACGGGTACTCCGGCCCCGGCAGCTCGTTGTTCTGGAGAGGCAGGAGGATGTTGGTGGAGCGCCTGGCCCGGCGCTCCGTCGTGCTGTTGCGCGTGTGCATTCCCAGCCTGTGCAGCCCGGGGGCTATCGCCCCCTTGTGGCGCTGCAGAGTGGAGACCACGCTCTCGGGCTCGGAGATGGCCGAGTCGTTGGCGTACACCAGGATGTACGGCGACCGGTCCGAGAGGAGCCGCTTCCACGGCCGCCGGCCCTGCGACGCGATGTCGATGCCGATCAGCAGCTCGTCGTGGTGCTTGGCCTGGTTGACCACGCGGGTTATGTCCTTCCACTGCCACGATATAAAGTCCCTGTGGAGCGTGGAGACGTTGATCAGAAAGTGCCCCAGAGTCCTTGTGTTATTATCCACAGAGGCAAAACTCCAGATGCCGAGGTGAACGTGTCCCTGTTTCCTGGGGCCGTGGCGACCGCAGGTCTTAGGCCTCACGCACCCAGTGCTGTTCTGCAGGTCTCCTATGTAATAGTGTAATGTGGCAGAGAGGATGTCCTCCGACTTGGTCAGGGATGTTAGATTAAAGATCTGCAGCTGCTTACCGTTGATAGTACCTAGATGGACAAACCGCAAAGACGAAATTACACACAGTTGCATGGACATTCCACTTAAGATGTTTTTTTTTTTTTTTTTTTTTTTAATGTAATTTGATTTCATTCCCTCCTTGCCAACAAAAGCATGCATGACATATACTGTATAAACAATATTTGTACATACAAATATTCATTCATTCATTCGTCCATCTTTCTTGTGTTTAAACAGTGCCTGAAGAAATCGTCTTTTGGAAAAGGAAGGATGTCGGGGTGTTGAGGTTGTCGAGGTACCGAGGGACCCAGCGAACGTATTTTGATCTGCATTTATAAGAGGTGCCGGTAGGAGGCGGTATATTCTCATACAAAATTGTGCCAGGGGAACTCCATAGTGCGACTCTCAAGGGGAGCGAAATAAGTTAAATCTACTCAAAAGAGAGTTTTTCTCAGAGTTAATTCATTACCATGTTATTATCATTATCTAACATTTATTTTCAGTCTGCTGTAGTAAAAATGACATAATAGTAACAATAATAATAATTATGATTATTATTATTATAGTACGATGCATAATAGAATAATGGTTTTTAAATTATTTTATATGTTGAACTACCAATGCTTATTCATTATGGGAGGTCATTTAAAAACCATTCTTCACGATAAGACCAGTTCTTTCGGACTTTCTATTTCAGATTTACTTGATTAATTACACTCGCCTAAACTAATTTCATTGTCTCCGCCGATTGTTAGAAAGTCAAAAAATACATGACGACGTGCATTACGTAAATATTTATGTAATTTAATATATATTATGTGTAGGCGATTAATAAACATACAAATAGCTGATGCCTTTCACATTTTTTTGACAACTGGCTATCCGTTGAAGACATGCGTCCAGCCTGCACGTATATCCAATGTTTAGTCATGCGTTTTGCTGGACGGATTTCCACTAGCAATCCCCGTGTTTGCTTAGCATCCAGAATGACACGTCCCCCGCTGCTGGGAGCCGCACACGGTTATGCACCCGCTTGGATTTTCCAACAGGTGGATTTCTGTTAACTGCCAGAGAACCACCCCGACCACTGCAAGGCTGCAATAACAAACGGAAACAAAATCTAGCGCGTAGAAAATCACTCCAATCAAACCGCTAATGAGGGAAAACAAGACGACAGTGAATGAATGAATAAATAATTGAACTACAAACTATTCGTGTTCTGCGCGTCAGTGTATTTTGTGAAGCACCACATTCAGCAGACAGCTAAGTGCAATACGTACCCCAGTGGGCTTTAAAACTCCGAACCGTGTTTCCGTCCTTGAACTGAAAACCTGCCCTGTTGTACTTCTCGTAGAGCATGTGCATGTGCTCCGAAACTGTATCCTGTAAAAGCAGGTCCTGCTCGTCCTTGATTGAGTGATCTTTATCCCGAGCGTCCCCCAAATGCTCCGATTCCGCCTGTCTCTTCAGGCCGGTGAAATGATCTTTCAGCATCACACAGTATCCACCGCAAAGATAGCTCCATCCGAAAAACAGGACGAATAAATGCTGACAGCGAGCCATGCTTCGATTCAAAAGTAGAGCTGACAAGTCAGAAGTACAGCTTTCGCGCGACGAGGGGTTCCAAAGTTGTCTTATCTCTTAGATGGGTTTTCATTAGCCCACCTGGAAAGTGAATGCGCTCGCAAAGAACAGCAGTGGTGGCACAGAATGGTGTGGTGTACTTCCAGAGGCTCGCTTCTACAACTGATGAGTTACAGCCTAGTCAATGTCAAAGTTCTCAGGCAGTTGGTGATATTTCAGTGAATTTTTTGTCTCTCCACCTTACTGTTAGCTGTGGTAGTTCTGAGGGGCAGTTCTCTTGGTTTTGTATCGGAGATCTGGGCTGATCTTGGAATCGACAGCCAATCGCACCCCTTCTCAACTTTCATTGAAGGTAAAACACGTTGTGCATGGTAATATATAGGGCTTGTGGGACCCCGTCTGTGTTTTCCTCAGTCGGTCAGGGAAACAGCACATTTGCAAGAGCGCACTGCCAGAAACGCAGCAATTTGGACAGTATTCTTTAGCTACACTATTTAGCTGATTACAGCATATTGGCCATTTTAACTATTCGTGACCAGTTCATAGTAATGTTCTGTATTTGACTGAGGAATGTGCAGGGTATGGTTTATTCTCAAATTTGTATTCAGTACCATATTAATTACAATAGAATACAGCTAAAATTTCTGAAAACGACACTATCACATATTCACAGTCAAAACTCTGCTGTCTAAACAGCATTAGCGACATAACGTAGAAGTGGGTTAAATCTTTTAAGATGCATTATATTGTGGAAATAAATCTCAGTCTAAAGCTACAATTAGTGTAAGTCATTATGAGAAAAAAGTTTCTAGTCACATCTTCAAGCGCCCCATTAGAACAGAGCGCTTCTACGCGCTCTTGCATGACTCATTTCTCCACTGTTTATAATGTTCGAAAGTAAGATCCGTGAAAAGTATCTCAGCAAAGCTGTGTGTTTGGGATGTGGCGTTGAATGCAATGGCTTATTGTTGGATTTAAAGGCTCTCTCCCCTATTTTGTCGAGTTCAATAGAGTTAAGCACACACATCCTGTACATCGCAGTCTGATCCGGATGCGGCATCGCATCCCCAACGCACTAAATAAGATCCATAATAAAGAGTTTAAATACCCCCTGTCACTCTTCCTTTTTCAAGGGCACTCGGGAGGAAATGATTATTTCCCCCTTGGACATTTGATGTCAATAATACTTGCATGTTATTTTTCAAATCTGTATTGTTTGGGGGAGATCCCACCACATGTTAATACTTGAGCGAGTGCAGTCTTTTCGAAGAATCGTTGTCCGTTGTTACAAGTCCGTTGGTGCTATTTAGCCTACCATAACTTGTTTATAGTTAACGTAAAACACGTTAGATATCAGACATACGAAGATATCTGTCTGAGGTTTACAAGTAGTAGCAGCATGACCGTTGCGACATCAGATACCTTCAAAAGTCTTTCACATACACACAGGAACTTATAATGCATAGCGTTGTTTCGTTAAGTTTATGTGTGTGTTTGCAACGTGTCTGTTATTACTCATATACAAAGTAGGCATACGGTTCTAGGTTATATAAAGAAGTAGCCACTGATCGGCTTATTTTTTTGTTTGTAAAAACAATTATACATTCGTAACTTATTGGGATAAGTATACAATTATACAAATTATGGTAAAAATAATTATTTAAAGTGTGCATTTAAAAGATTTTCTTCATGATTTATGTTAAGGAGCTACATAACACAAATCCACATTACTCAAATCTCGCGGTCAAGCTACGCTGACTACGACAACGCCAATGCGTTTAGCGTTGTTAAATTGTTAAGTTTGCCTAATTTTCTGACTCCTATTGGTTACTCGACCAGAATCCACACCTGCGTCTTGTAGATGCGTGTTAACCTGGGGATAAGTGCAGGTGTGCGAGCTGAAAAAGGAAGCTCCCACTATGGTACAAATGGCAAGGAAGGACGTGCCCTCGAGCCTTCTATTATTCATTTACTCATGTTGTGAGGTGTTTAAAGCTTGCCCGGTCACCTGTTTTTGTCAGTAACTATCGTTTGAAAAGAGTAAGCATTGCGGGCTTGTAGATGAGACCTGTCTATTCATTTTGTGAACTGTGTTTTAATAATTGAGAATTTTGGGTGGCTGTTTCCTAATCTAAAAAAAATCTAACCTAAAAAAAAAAAAAAAAGAAAAGTATACACTTTTTTCTGACATCCTTGTTTTATTGAAAACTATGTTTGTTACTTTGGTGGTATAGTGGGTTTGATTTTTTTAAGAATGCATGATCAATGCATTATATTTAAATGTGCATCTGCTACTAAATAAAGACATTTTCAAGACTGACTAGTAGGGTGGAGTTAGAGTGGTAAAGTGAATTTTGGAATTTAACAGTACGGTTGAGGGTACTTTTGTATGTGGACACAAAGGACTAATATTGAGGATGGAAACCACAAATGTTTTCTGTAAAGCCAGGGCCCATGTAAGGGAACTGCTCATGGCCCCTGCTGTTTGCAAGAGTTGGTTCATGAACCTTGAAGGTGGTGAACATTTTGGCCTGGGGCCAATTAATGGCCTGATATGGGAAATGGCTCTGCAATCCCAGGTGCAACAGAACACAAGTGGGTGAATATTGCTGTACCAGGCACTGTGCACCAGTGGTTGGTTGTGACTGTTGGATACGGGGCTGTCAGGTGGTTTTTCCCTCATGCTGTCAGACAGGTTGTCAAGGGTGGAGCAAACTCTTGGTGGAGGTATGTGGGGGAGAGCAATCCTTACCAGGCAGGAATGACATCACACCTATTTGGCTTGATCACCGGAGGCTTTTCTCCTTGACCATATTAGATCCTGAAGCTCACAACTGCTTCAGCTCAAATAACAGGAAAGTGATGTGAGGATGCAGCCATCATTTTCAACAATGTGGAATTCTGCTTATAAACCTCTTTATAAAGAAAGCAATGAATATGTCTGTGATCAGCCATAACATAAAAGAAGATATTCTGGGAAGGTCTGAAGGCCTTGTGTAGTAGCTGATGAAATATGTAAAGCCTGGAAACCATGTTTTAAAAATGTGTTATTCTTGCAATCTTAAACTTGAAAGCTTTTTAGTGCGTGGAGAATTGGCCAGCCTTGCTACCCATATTACTTCAATGAAAAACTGATGTGAAATATAACGTGATGACATTTCTCCAGTAGTTTATCCACAAGAAGCAACAAAAAACAAAATGTTGAACGTTCCTGAAATTCCTTTAAAATCTGATTCAGCAGTCAGTTTATGCTCTGCAGTGGCCTAAATTAACCTCTCGTTTTGTTAAATGCAAGGTGGCGGGTGCAGCTTTTCTCTCACGGAATTCTTGCTGATAGAGCTTAAGTCAATGATTTGGTTGATTCCTGACAATATTATAAAAAGGAAGGACTGCAAATCCAGTACATACATTACTGTCAGGAAAGTGTTGCTTCTGACATTCTTTCATCCCAATATTTGAGTGCTGCACTCAGACTGGTCGGTTTGAGACATGTACCATCGAAGGGCCAAGGCCCCACTTAATTGAGTTCCAGCTATAATCACTATTAGTTTTAACTGAAGCTTAAATGGCTGGTGCGTCTGAGGGGACGGGCATCAGTCGTTCTGCTTCTCCGGGCCCCGATACTGCGCACATCTGCTGTTTGATTTGTAGGTGTTTGAGTAAGCTACACTGCTCTCCAAGAGCCAAGTGGGCAGTTTCATCACTGCCGTCACACCACATGAAGGAGCTGTGGCCAGAGAAGCTAAACAGTTTTAAATGTGGGTGAAAAGCTCATTCGCCACCCAGCTTTTGAGGTCTTCCTGGTGATTAAATGAGAATTCACCAGATAGGAGGGGGCGTCAGAAGACTGATTGCAATGTGCTGTCTTGAGTAAATATAGGTAATAAGGAGGAGACGCGGACAAGGGGGTCAAAGGAAATGATCAGGTTGAGTCACCTCTGCCACTGTATAATTTCCTTCTAATTAGGAACTCCTCAGTCTGAAACTGTAGTCGCCCTTGTATGACCACTCCTGCGATTCTGCCTTGTTCAAAACGAGTTCAGTATCTGTCACGCTTTTCTCCCTAAAATGAAACACAGTTTCTTCCACAGACTGACATTTTGGTGATTGTGTGTCAATAATCAAAGCAATGGAAATGCACGCAGCGCATTCCCGACCAGGAAATGGGTGCCAGCGCTCGGCTGCAGCGCGCCACAAAAAATGTTTTTGAGGTCAGTTATTTGTAAACTTTAATCTTGAGAGATTCTGGGAAGAAAAGCCATTGACTGACTGATATGTAAATTGCCGGGCGCTTTGAAGCAAGTCTGTGTGGCATCTGTGCACAGGGGGAAACGCTTTGAGAATGCTTTAAGAACGCTTTCCTCTCCGTAGCGCTGGCAGCGTTCTTGCAGTCCAATTGGAGTTGTCACAGCCTGGGGGGGTGGACGGACATGAAAGCACCCCGCTGTCGTTCAAAGCCCCTTACGCCCTTAATTTGTTTATACAAACATAGGAAACATATCACAGTGAAAACGCTACCCCCGTTTCAGGTCTTGGAGCAGGTCGCAGCCTTTGGGATCTCAGATAAAAGCTGCTGGCTTTCTGCTGGCAATTAACAGTTTGTACAAGGCTTGGGTGCAATCAGGCATTTTTGTCTGGGTAATGCACACTCATTTCAAAGTTGTTTAAACTCTAACCCGGGTATCATATCAAGGATCCATATAGTTGTGCATATCTCTGGTGAATCTGTGAATCACACAGAGACAAACAGCTATACATGCAAAGAGCCAAGGACTGACAAATTTTCACCGAACATGTTCTGAACAAGTTGATGATACTTCAGAAAACCGAATGAGCAATACTGATGGATTTTATACAGTGATGGATTGTTAAGTGCCCGTTTTTAACATCGGAGGAAAAGAAAATGTGGTTTAATTAAGTGGAACCCACAAGTAAGCATCCTTTCCCCCCCTCAGTGGAATATGTGCCGCCAACAGTACATTGGTCACACGCAGTCAAACAGTTCTCCATCAAACCCCACACCCAGATGTTGCGCTCAATACAAGAAACTGCTCGTAAATGATGAGGGCCCAAACTAACTTTTATTTAGATGGAATTAAAGACTTCCAGCAACATTCAATATGTGTTGAAATACTGTCTCTGAAGCACGCATTGGCTTAGTTTATCCTCCTGTTGGTGTGGTCGTAGATGACAACTTGCATGTAGAGGTCTGACTGGATGGGAGTTCTTGTGGAATTATCACCAGGGGGTACCTTAGGGTGGAAAAATGATATATTTCAGCATCATTATCCTTTTCAATTGTGTCCACACCTAGCACATAATCATTGATCATAAATTAAAGTTTCCTCTGTCACAGCTGGCACAGACCTGTATAACAAATAGGACCTGACATAATAGACTGGGCGCAATGGGGCTTTACTGACTGGCATGAGAATGCAGCACCTTTTCCTGTCTCACGTACGCCTGGCAAATCGCCAATTATACACCTGGGACAGGCAATGGATTTGGTGTGTGTTTACTCGAGATAGACATGATACTGACAGCTGGCTTGGCTGAGGTAAAACAATTATATACCTTAATTATTTTGGCATACCTAATTGATTCCACGTTTAGTTAACACAATGTTTATCAGGAAGTTGGACAGCTATGATATGCTATAGTTTGAAACACGTGAAATGCAAACCAGCTTTTGGATTCTGGTCCGTTAGTTTTTTTTTTTTCCTCCATGGTATTGTAAGTAAGTCTTTTCTGAATGATTTCAAAATTCTTTCAGCTGAAGAGTTACCCTGAGTTGGTCTGCAGTTATAGCTGCAGTCATTTTTCTATGTATCATTCACTGTCTAAAGCACAATAGTCTGAGATGTGATTTAACATTATGTCCTAAACAGATCCACTCAGCTAAGTTTAAATAAGGAATTCTCAAACAAGATGTAAACCTTCACTAAAGACTAAGAGTGAAAAGCTTTCAGCGGGAATTCATGTCACATGTTCACCTCAAAGGTAATTGTGGACATTTTCATTGTTATATTACTCTTTTCTTGAGGGTGAAAAAAACAGAAAGTCATTAATTGAATCCTGACATAATAGAAAATGGTAAACACTGCTTTCACTCAGCTGTTGATGTATTACATTATGTTCTTAATAATTCCAGGACGTTTCTCTCTAGTATCCTGCATGTAATAAGTAATGCAGTATTTGTTTTTTATATTTATAACATTCCTACCCTGTAAAAAAATCATGGATATATTCTATTCTTTCACATATCTTGCTTATTGTCCTGTCATTTTTGATGACTGAATGCATTTGTGGAAGTAATACTTGAGCAACGAAAGGCAAATATTTTTGCACAATGCCCTTCATGTGTATTCATACCCCTGACTAAATGGCATATGCTATAAAGGAAACAATGTCCATATTGGATTTTTTTTTCAGCTGAAAAAAAAATTAAAACACTACTCTTTATTCTTAACAGCATAACACAGAGAAAATTGTTTGTCCACATGTAATAAACTTTAACCCAGAAAAGAAGAGGATTTGAGCAAAAACATTCGAAAATGTGCATTTTCCCCTTTACAGCATGTTTTTATTCCTATTTAGTAATGGGTATGAGTAAATTTGGAGGGCACTGTATGTTCAATGCCCTTCCTATGTCCTTTAGTTCTTTGGCTTGTATTCGCAGAACGCAGAAATTCTAGTATGGGCACAAATTCTGTCCCATATAATTAAGTCTACTACTCTATTATACCGACTCAGCAGTCTAGCTGCTTTTAAATAGTAAAAGTAAAAATGCTAAAAAAGGATATTTTAGAAATTTGGCATATTAAAGCATGAAATTTAACTTTCTTTTGCGAGTGCCCTCAGAAATAATATTTCAAATCCCTAAACGTTCCTTTCATTCATTAAAAAAAGAAACATTTCAGAAATAGCAAATCCTACAAGAAACAAAAGTCTGTTCTCATCAGCCAGAACAAACATGGGGTCAGCTTCATTAAAAAAATCTTAACCATGTTAACACATTATTTGCTCCAAATAATGCCAGACATAAAATAATCTAATCACATGCATTTTTAAAGTTACTTTCTTACTAATGGTTAGTGAGTTTAGTGATTGCACGACTTATTATGCATAAGACAGCTTCATGGTTTATTGTTTGCCACATATAAAAGCTGAAATTTGTGACAACATGAAGTGTGATGTTTGTTTTTGTCTAGGATTAATACTACTGTAAAACATTAAGTAGAGTTATGTGTATGTATTAATTGCTTAGTTCACTTAGGTTGACACAAAAAAGGAGCCAAGCACCTCAGTGTGCTAGGCTTTTGGCGAGTTGTACCAAAAGAATGTGCCCACATGGGCGATGAGCTCACGGAGGGTGAGGGCTGGCTTCTGTTCTGGGCATCCGGGTGGTTTCGGAGTCTGAGTTCCACTGCCTCCACTTGTTTTTAATGGGCAGCGTGGTTGGGGCGTATCCGCCGCAATCCGAGCGCTTGGCTGCCATGTCGGCCTCAACAAAACAGCGCGAGCAAACTCCCGTCTCCGTCGTCTGCATTTTCTGAGCTTTGAAAATAGTCCTGGTCTGTAAGCCTCTTAGCACAAATGTGTGTGTGTGCGTGTGTGTGTGTGCGCGCGCGCACTGGGGGGAAGCTGTCTGTGCATGCTGCATTTCACAGTGCATTCTCAGGATCTCTGTCAGTCTGGTGTGTAAACAGTGAGGAAGCACCTGTCTCGCCTCCCTGCCCCATTTGGGTTGAGCTCCAGATGAGCGGGGGGGTGGACTGCAAATGGACCAGTCTCTGCCTCCGTTAAGCTCAGCGGTGCGCTGCACGCTCTGCACTGTACAGGTCACGGCTGATTCAGCTGCCACGTTTTACTGTTCCGCGGCACCCCGTGTTGTGCACCCCCTGTTGAGCGCCCTGGCTGTAGACTCAGAAGTGTGAAGATTTACGCAGTGAGTGACTAGTGAGACCAGGCCTAATCCAGGATGATGCTGAATCCAGGACCTGAATCCAGGTTTTCTCACTCCTGGGTAGTAACGGGTTATACATCTGAGGCTAATGCTTTTGCATCTTCATTTCGATCTTGTTCATGCCACTATTTAAAAGTTGATCATAGTGACTGCAGTTGATATTTGTGACAAGAACATTATAGCCCAGGTTTAATGCTGATGTGAAACAGAAGTCAGGTGATTTGCACGTGTTCACTACTTGGGTTTACTTGGGGTTAACATGAAATAGGAGCCCAAACACTTCGGTCTGGAAGGTTTAGGCTGTGTTTGTAATGGGTGTCAACAGGTGAACTCCCTCCGCTGTAAGCAACACCATTTGTTTGCTTTTAGCTTGAAAAGGAAGACAAAAGAAAGTGCAGAGCTCGCACACACACACACACACACATACACTGCACAGAAAAAGGCCCTAACACACCCCACACTCACCTTTGGATCCACGTTCAGGATTTTTCTGTCTATTTTGTTCTTGAAAACCATCCCACTTGGATTCTCAGCAATCACCTGGTAGTTTGCAGTGTCATTGGACGTACATAGCTCAGTTTCCCAATTATAAAAGCTTGGAAGAGAACAAGGAATAGAATACACATTTTATCCTGTTCAAAAATATACTACACATAATGCAGGCAAAACAGATTTACAAAAACAACACAATTACAAACATGCAAAATAAATTAAAATATGCTCTATTATGTAATTTAGTGAAACATTTAGCATTGCATTTTGCCCCAAAAACAAAAACAATGCTACCAATGGCAGTCAATTGATTTTGCATGTTTCTCCTTGGATGAATATCCTGTCAGACAGTTTTATCACATTGGCTTGCTGCTAGCATTACAAGAAAATGTGGCAATTTTATTTTTCATGCAATTGTGCAAGGGTCAAGATTCAACACATGTTAAAAAAATAAATAAAGTACAGAAAATCCACTGCCATTATGATTTTACTGTTTAACAGCCTGTAAAACAAATGTTTTTAGTCAAACTGAAAAGCAACTTGACTGTAATTTATCTAAAAAAAAAAAAAAAAAGAGGAAAATGTCAAATCTGTTTTCAATTTGAATCGAGGTGTTTTTGGACTTCTCAAAGGCCAAGCATTAGGTTAAAGCTCCGAATATTAGGAATTTAATTTATTTGAAGGTTTAGGTTCCAAAATAAATGGTAGATTAATTTATGGCATCCGACTGGATCCTCCTTTTCCCTTTCCACTTACTTTTATTGACACAAGCAGAGAAACAACAATGTGTAATAGCGCAAGCACGCAAGTGAGTCCGCTACAGGACACGTAACAGAACGGAGGTCTTAACTGTAATAATAATATGTTTAAAATGCAATATTTCACATCAAGATCAGATTATGTTAAATGTCAAGTCGATGTGATTGATTGCATAATTAGCACTGGCTACTGTATCGTTTTTCTTAAAAAAAACACACTGATTAAAAAACAAAACAAAAAAATACGTGAAACATTTGTATCAGCCAAATTGACTTGACATTTTATTTCACATATTAATTTAACAGCACAGGTAGATTTTAAGAGAATTTGGCACTGAAATGCCTTCACTCAGGACACCACTACATTTAAAGAAATAGTATATTTAAAATGACACTGGTGAATTTGAATTAGATATCTAATATGCACCACTACGGTTTCCCCGTGGCTTTACACCCCAGACATGCTTTGACGTTGTTGTGACTGTAAGTGGGTGAAAAAGGGATGGTACATGGAGACGGTTTTGTTTTCTCTCTCTGGGAGGCTTCTTTATCTCTCTCTAAGGATTTCCAGTCCTCAGCATTACATCATGAAAAAAAAGATCTCACCTTCATAAACATTTGGCAGTGTTCACCTCCAGCAGATGCCAAACTTCTTTATTATAATTGTGAATATACTGTACTTCAACATATACAGGTGACTCCCTTGGCCACAATCACCCTCATATTTTTTCATTTGAAGCATAAATTTTAAACTGCAGGCATGGATATTCTGTGTTTGGACATACAGCAGCGCTCGCTGCTTTAGTGAACAATACGTATCCAGCCAATGGCAACAAGGTATTTTTTCTCAAATGGTGGACACAAGTATATGCGTGATCAAATATAAGTAAACAAGCAACCTTGACAAAAGAGGAATCAAATCAAGTCCCTTCATCTTTTCTGCCTCTTGCATTCTAATGCGAAGTATCAGACACAACAGCTACTGTAACTTGGCGATGAAAACACATCTGACTGGAATCAATGCACTCGATGAGCAATAAAAAGAAATACACATCAGGCAATCTGAACGGCACGCTCGGTCCCAGGGTGACTCGCTGGCTCTTTCCAGTGGTTCTCATCACTAGCTCTTGCGCTGCGAGCCAGATGCTTTACAGTAATATAACTCCAAATGTCACACTTTGAGGCGCTGAAGGTTGCTTTAGTGGACCTCAGTTATTCCCCTGCAGTAGATGTGGTCCAAGAACAAAGTTGGCCCTTGGGGACTGGGCTCTTTATAAGTCCGTGGAGAGGCACGTAGATGAGAAAACTACAGCAAATTATGCATATCATGCATGATAATGATAACACACTGGAATAAGGCCAACGCAGTGCATGTTATATATTGCTGCGTTGCTTAACCGACTTCAATGCATGATAAACAACAGATGTAAAACGTTAATGACCAAGACCATAAAATAATAAATCACTGAGTGCTTACATGAACCACAGCAAACTTTGAAATATTGGCCTCATTTGGCTGATGTCAGACTCTTGGCTGAATATTTCTGAGATTTGTTTCAGTAGCAGTTATGGAGGCTCAAACATTTGCTTTTAGGTCATAAAATTATTTTTTGAATGCTAACATCTTGCTTACAATCATATGTGTGCAAACATGCAATGTTTCTAAGATTGCATGGCAAGCAGGTAAGAAAATGCCCTGATTGTCTAAAAAATATGTGTATGCAAATTCAAAGTCAATGATTCAAACATATTTTAAACATCTTCCACAGATTGAAAGCATAGCTTTAACTACTGGTAACTTTAACACTCAACCATCTTAGCTGGAAGGGTTTCTTTTTCCACACCCAACTGCTGTAAATCATGTTGAAATCAAGGGATGAGAATAAATCTTTGGGAGCTCCGGAGGATTCACACCATGGCTCCGATCTTGAAAGACCTCAGGTTTATTACTATGGCTTCTTCTCTTCTGAGTGAGGCATGATCATATCTGCTTGCCTCTTACCACCCCCAAATCCCCACTCTGCATGAATGGTGTGATCCACTCGCGGGAGCCATTTTCCTCCTCCAATGACTGTAGTTCATGGGAATGGTCAGCACCAGAGTTCACATGCTATATAACTCAACCCAAATGTATTGTTGATTTTGAAAGAAAAACAGCTCTTTTTTTTACTTGTAGTGACAAAGGGGGCAGACACTTGTGCAGTCTGCACGGTCCTGTGGGGGAGTACTGTATTGCGTCAAAAGGTCATTTTAGCTAACAGGCGAATAAACTCAACACTTCAGTCTATGGAGAGGCAAACATTCCCATTTCAAAAGCAGGGTTTTGTCATTGTAGCGTGACCGCCAGCAGCAGTGACTGGAATTACTTTGTTTTACTCTGCTGTCATTGTATTTAAGACAAACAAGCTTTAGTAAACAGAAATTTCTTAAAAAGTCGCTCAAGACAGGCATTTCTCTCTGTCTGCTGAAGAGAAATGATATTGTCTCAGTCTTGTGTACAGGAATATATTTTCTCTCTTTTAGAATTAGGTTTGACAGTATTTTCAGTGCCTATTTATATCAAAATGCCAGATGGCAATTAACATTTTTTGGTTGACCACTTTTATGCCATGGTGAACCGCTTAATTTCGGTAGAGAAAAATAAGTCCGACGTGAGACATTTCGACAGAGAACATGAAAAGATGGACAGAAAATATCCCGGTGCTTCTGAAATGCATGTTAGAATGAGCTCCAATCTTTCTTTTTCCTCAGAACAGTGCAGTTACAGCAGGTCAGGCGAATGCTTCACAATCACACGCTTTGAGTGCCTTTTCTGCATTCTATACACAGATACAGTAGGACAGATGACTGCTGGGTGGACAGTTAGCCACGTCTGCGCACTAGTTTCCTCTGTGAGAATCAGATAATAGCTCAGTTCAGTTAGTTTTGACTCCGTCGGTGCCACTCATGACCCTCCGCGGTCACATGCAGACTGCTTTGTTTGGTCATGGTTTGGAGACAGTTTTATTAAAACCCTGCAGCTGGTTGGCACCACACCCTGACGCATGGATTGCAAAAGCATTACAACCTGGATTTAGTGGAAATTATTGCTGCACTCTTGATAAAAAAGCACCGTGAGTTCCGTATTGCAGTTGACAGCATAACAAGAATAAGTGGTTTGCATCTCACTGCTTCCATAGTTACTACACCATGTTCTCATGCACTGCCAGCTGTACTTTTTGGTCTTCAAAAGTCTCTGCCATCCCTCTTTTGAGTGTTTAAGAACTATTTCCTGTCCTTCTTGGACTAGATGATGAAGCTGTTCACAGTATTGTTTCTATCTACATTTCAATCTTGTGGCATATACCTAGCCCCATCACAACACATAGTAAACTTGTAGTTTAAAATCTAGCTATGAACAAAAAACAGCCATTCTCCAAGATACTAAACAAGTAATCTACTGTACAGGTTCCAATATTTAAAAGTATTTTTATGTTTCTAAGGTGTTACGGCCTGTTTTCAAGTACTCCAGTCCTTGCTACATGCAGCTTTCTGCATTACTTATGGTGGTGACAGAATTGGGTGTAATATGCTCTTCCACATGGCCAGAACTCAAGTGATTAATAACACCTCTATGCTTCAAGAGGTTAACAGCGTTCCATTCTCTGGGGTGACTGTAGTTATAAACACAGATCATAATAATACTGTTATGAAATCCTCTTGTCTTCTAAATGCCCAATTCCAAGTATACAAGCTGATTGCAAGGAATCTGTTTATAATAAAAAGTGATTTCTCAAAGTAAAAACAAAGATATCCTTGAATGAACAGCTTTCTTTCTTCCTTTTGTAAGGCTCTTGAACTACTTTTTCATGGAGGCCTGAAGCAATCTCATTGAAATATGCACTGCCATTATTTATCACTCTTAGAATACAGCATTATCATCATCTACTTGTTTACTATTTTTGGTGAGTTCCACAATCAATTTTAAAAAAAGAAGATGGGTGATAATATTTACTTATGGACATTATGTACATAACTTTACACTGGATTTCCAAGTAATGTTTGATGCATATTAACAATATTTTTGCTGCATTTGACCCCCAGAGCCATTTCTTCAAGAGGCCTTATGTGTTGTGATGACAGAAACAAACATGGATACCAACTTCTCAATCATGAGTGCAAACACTGCACAGCCTATATGAGATACATGTTAAAAATACAAACAGGCGAAATCGGCAACTGAAATTCCTGTGGAATTTTACTTAAGTTGAAGCTGTAATCTCACCTTTTCACAGTTTATCGGTAATTATCAACACATATTATAAACCTGGAGGAAGGAACCTGCTGATGCAGTGTGTGTTCACCATGTGTGGATGTCTGCACGAGGCGCGGAATGTGCTCCTACTTTCCAACAAATATCTATCATAGCCAGCAACTCCACTGTGTATCTAAGATAGGATGTCACACAACCCCCCAGAACGAACAATGCTTCAGGGGGGAACCTGGTAATTCACATCAGGAACTGGAATCATTTCTCTTCATATTAAAAGTTAATAAAGTACGACAGCAATGCAAATATTTTTACAGCGGCAAATGAAGCCAGACACACAGGTGCGCTGCAAGACCTGAGCATGGAAGCAATATGGTTTTGGCCAGAGGAAGAAAACCTTGTTTTTCTAAAGGAGAAATCCTTCAAGTTAAATGTTTCATACAGTCACAAACACACAGGCTCACACACGCAATCCTGAGGAGCCTCTAACATTACAAATCCTTGGCCTGGTCTGCTTTCACTTGCAGTCACAGGGGCTGCAGAACTCTTTGGGGTGTCTTTGTTAAAGCTGGGGCGAAGTGGGTGAGGCGTTCCATCTGCACTGCACTATGTCTGCTTTAAAATCTCCCGCTGGAAATACAGAGATATAGAGGCGGGGTTTGAGACTCACCAGAACACGCCATAGAACTAAACGAACGTGCCACAACTGGACTGAGATCCAACTTCACGGAACATCGATAATGGACGTTTTGAAACTGATTGAAGGGCCCTTTTGTGGAGAAGAATGACCCGAGGTTGTGACCGTGCTAAAAATGCCTCCCATAGCAGACACATAATACTGCATCAGCTTGACGTGACAACATCTCTGCCCAGATGATTATTGGACGCGGAAGAGGATAAATGGTCAGAGCGCATAAACAGATGGTCACTTTGCGGTGGAACATTAAATAGACATCAGAGATGCTGAAGGCACATCTGGAATGACAGGAAGCTGAACGCGTGGGGTAAGGTCGTGGGATAATTAGGTGAGGCTTTCGAGTGAATGGAAGAGTCATACCGAACAGAAGCTCTTACTTGTATCTGGTTGTCGGTGATTGATGACCACCATTATTAATACAGTGAGCAGAGGTAAGTTATACGTGACGGCCAGCCTCCTCCTCCTTGATGCTCTTTCAAGGCAGCCAACACTGTTCCAGCTTCTCTGGAACCATTTTAACAAAGTGCCTTGATGGAGCGTGTGCAAATATGGCAGAGAGATAAAACAATCTGCCCAACGCTGCCTGGACTCTGTTTTGTGACCTGGCAGAAATGCATGTTGCTACCGTACACTCAAAGTGGCAAACAGTCAGATCAGTGATCAGAAGGGCAGAACTTCCATCAGAAGCCCAGCTTTCACAATATTACCCCAGCTAGCAGGAGAACTACACCAAGAAGAATGCAAAGAACTGAAAAAAATCAAAATATTCATGATACATGGGAAAAAAGCAACGATATGTTTAGATGACAATTTTTACCACTTAACTTCAAAGTGAAAACGTTGACACATGCTAACAATTCAGCCAGTTCAGCCAGTTAAGTGACAGGAGATAAATCACAGTTCAGAATTTTAATCCTACCATCACAAGTGTTAGTAAAACACTTTGATCCATGAAATACTGCATACTGAACGGCTCACAAATATTTATGGACTGACTGCGACCGCTGGCACACTGGTGAACACTCATTATTGCGCTTTCCATAGGGCGTAATTAGGCGACGCTCCGGATAGCGCTGTCCCGGCGGGCCGGAGAGAGGCAGGAACGGTGGCGGCGACGAGCGCAGCGGGTGCTGCGGTGACGGGCTGCGCGTCTGAGCGCGCCGTGCGGGGAGGGAGGGAGCGGGGCCGAGGCGCGGACACGCCCCCCGCGCAAACGCGGTCTGCCTGGGGGGGAGGGAGGCTCTCCCTGGGCGTGCCTGCTCGGTGACTCACGCTCCTTCCTGTGGAAAGATCGTCCAGGAGTCCGCTTGCCGTCACTGGAGCGCGGCCAGGCAAAGGGAGCGCGTGAAGGCGCAGGCCAGGTGCGAGCCATCCTCGGGGTTCTGGGCGGACAATGAACCTACAGCTTTTAGAGGTACTGTATCTCCAAGCCAGCCAACACCAACACCCGGGGTGATTGGCAGTTTAATTCCCATCCGATCAATGGCTCTGATCGGTCCGTTGACACACATTGGCGTGAAATACCTTGCCAGATGTGACATAAACCTCACTGAAGCATTGCTGTTCTAGATAACTGGAATATGGTGGGGTTCAGAATGATAAGAGAGATCTAAGGAAAAGGATGATCAGCTTGAAAAATGTTACATATTTATCTGGGTTCTTGCACTAAAGGTATACTTGGTGTAAGGAGATGCATACACATTCGGATTTATCAGAGTTCCATAAAAAATGATAACGCTTCATGTGGATGTTTGCTGGGAGAAACAACAGTTTGCATTTCTAAAAGCAAAAATTAAGCAGTATTTAACTTCCGCCTTCCTTGATTACTAGCAAAAATAAACTGCCTCAAATTTATTTTTCATTATGGATGTAAACACGCAACAACACAAAAATGCAAAAGGCAGTCAAAAGTTTAATGTTGGTACAGCTCTATTCAGCATATGCATCTCACTGTAAACATATAACAAACCATTGGCAACAGCTGTCATTTAATGAAAGCTTCTACCGTGGTTTGTTTTTAAAGCAATTCTGATGCAGAAAAAACACAAACCAAGGCATATCATGAATGGAATGGGAAGCAGACTACAATCCAAGAAAGAAGGAGAAGAAAAAAACAAACTTCAACATGCATTTTAGCTTTCCGTCCAATTCATGCATATGTAACCCATCTAGAAGGTACAATTACTCTGTCTATTGGTCCCTGTGCAGTTGGTCCACAGTCGTCCTGAATTCCTTTAAGATTATATTATATATGACATTCAGCAGCTTTATAACCCCATCAGAGAGGGGATCTATCCATAGCCCTGAAAAATCACATTTGTTTCCATTCAAAAGCGAAAACAAATCTCATAATTTGTTTTCATGTACATATACAGTAACGTCTGGCTGTTTGTAAGCAGGGCTTCTACGCACATGTGGAGTCATCCGGACACCCACGATCACAGAGAGTCGCTCTAGAATCAATATGAAAAATGTAGGGAATAATCCGGATCACAAATGATCAAATGACCGTTCCACTGCAAGATCATTTCGTATATCTACATATTTTCTGGCACCAATTATCACAGCCAAAGTCACACCTGAAAGGACACTGACACGAACAGGTCAAGTTGGATTCTCAGCAAACAGCTGAGAATATGTGACTGGACATCTTTGCTAAATAGGGTTAATCTCCTTATCAGACACCAATGCCGTTCTATTAAAGAGATGAAGAAGGCATATGTCCGTGACCTTTCCAGCTGAGAGGAAGTGCAAAAACAGATCCTCATTTTCCTATCCAGGTGTGTCTGTCTTCATGGGATCTCTAGCACAGCTTCGGAATACGTAGGATACGCTGCTGTGAGGGCATATGGAATGTGCGAATGGCTGTAATCCCTTCAAGTGAATCTGACAGCGCACCACTGAAACAGCACTCCTGCAGGAAAATACTGATTTAATGGAAAAACCAATTCTAAAAAAAGGTCACAATTCAGCAATGATTATTATTACGATATGATGACTATAACGGTATGAAATGATAATCTTAATGGTGATGATAAATAATGTCCTATTTCCTCACGTAACCTTTACTTGATGTGGCCCTTTGAACTCTCATATGTAAAAGGCTTTGGAAAGCACATAGTGCGGAGAGGAAAAAATGTTGAAATGAGCCTTGTGAAGTTAACTTAATGAGGTTTGACTTGGTCGTGGTCTCAGCAGCAAAAATGTCATGCTTTCTGATAGTCTGGTGTGTATATCTATTTCCCATCTGTGTTTGGAAGCAATGTAGTGCTCTTATGCTAGTGACACAATGAGAGATGCTGGAGAGTACCAAACAGACTATCTCCACCACAGGGGCAGTCAAAGCCATGTGGGCAATCAAGGTACTGGACGTGTGGCAAAGGACTTATAAATAGTTTTTAAATGAAGCATGCACATTGTTAAAAAATCTGTAATTTATAAGTGCACAATAATTTCATTCCTCAACAGAAAATCTTAGAAGGCAGAGTGGTCATTATTACAATAAAAATAGGCCTACCTTAAATCAGTTGGTCTTGGCAAAAGCTTCTCCTTCCCATTGAAATATGGTTCAAAATCTTCAGATTTGAGTCTGTGGGAGTAGTCCATATACCCAGATATTTCCTGTCCATGAGCATTTCGGTCCCTTATGAAAATGATAGACTGCAAAAAACAGGAGGAAACACTGTGTAAATAATCATGAGCATGCTACCTTGAGAACTCGACAAAAGATTGATGTCAATCATTAATATCTGGGAGATAGAAAGTATAGGTTACTAAAAAATACTCCCACGTTGAAACACTATGACACTCAGCAGAGTTTGAATCAAAATCAAACAGAGAAAATTGCTGGAGCCTCTGCTAAAATACAAAAAATACAGTTGTAAAAACATTCAGAATAATAAAGCGCTATTCATGTTAAAACTTCGGTCCTCAGTTAAAGATTGGCAGTACTATTTGTGACAAATAAAAATAGCTGTCTTTCAAATAATCAAGATATTTGCGAAGGAATGATATGGACAACAATAGGGATAATCTCACAAATGTCTCACAACTTCTTTCAAACTGAGGAGTTTGAATTTCAGCCACTTAATCATCTATTCTTCCATTGTTGTGAAAAAAATAATCGGGAATGTGTTTTGTTCAGATCAAGACAAAGAAAATGAAAGACGTGAGATTGAACAGCCCCAGGTGACAGAAGAACTTGAAATGATCTGTTCTTTCTGATAAGATCACAAAGATTAGCCTTTGAAAATAGACAAACTCCAAACAAAAATATACTGTCAGCTTCAGAAGTTGTTTTGTCTGAATAGCAGTGATAAAGAACAGAAAACAAAACCTGGGTAAAAGAAGAGATTTGTTTTGGCTTGTCTGTTTACCTCAGTGTGCCTCACAATTGACCAAAGTGAGCGGATCCGAGGGCAATACTAAAGGCAGCGATATCGCATCTGTATTACTGTCATAACTTTGACCATCTGCAGATTGTTCTTACTTGTGAGGGATAAAAGTGAGATAACTAGCACTCCAGAGCTCAAAGGAAGAGAGCTCTTCTTTATATCTTTTAAACAGATGCTATCGGGTTCGCAGCTGGCCGAGGGCCGAGCCAGCTACAATATCTGCGGCTTCTGTATGCCTCGGCCAGTGCTGAAAATAAATCATCAGGTGGAAGCAAGGAATTATGGTCTGAGGAGGAGAGCGTGCGGATCGTCTTTCTGTCCGTGGTATCAGACCCCGCAGCCCCCAAATACACAGCGGAGGAGCTGATCCCACTCGCAGTTTAATCCTTATTAAGGTCTGGAAGGGAATGAAAGCCAGCCAACCCCCCCCTCCCCCAAAACCACACGGGTCTACCACCTCTTAGCCACTTCTGAAAACAGGTGATCTCACCTAACGGCAGCTTGAAAGAGCTGCACCTCGTGTAATGGATGAAAAGGGAGCTCGTCGCTCTTGATGTGTATGAGAAACAGACCAGCACCGCTGTCTCAGGTAAACATGACTCTTTGTGATACTCAATATTTAGGACCTTCTTCGCAGATTTAACATGTAAATTTACACAGTTTAAATATGGCTTGTAATTTCATCCGTCTGACGAAGGTTGTGACCTTAAAATACAGGTCACGCCAGCTAGAGCATAATGGAGTGTTTGTTTTACTCCTTCATTTTAACCAATTAGAAATGAAAACAAACAAAAAAGCCCCCTTTCCACTCGAAGCCTTTCAAAGTCAATTTGTACCCCCATCTTCTTATAAGCCCTACTAAGTTTTAGCTGTTTAGAACTTTAACTTGGAGTCTCTGCTGTTGACAATAATAAACAATGAAGACTGTTAAAACCATTAGAGGATTCTTGCCTCTATCACTATAACATATGTACATGTGCTTTACAACGCAGGGCACGGATGGCACTTGATACACTGCTGGAAAGAAGAGAAAAGAAAACAAAAAACAGGATTCACAAACAGGGTAGGACGGTTTAGTAGCATGTCGTGTTTTGACACTGTCCTACAGGTGCCGGCACACCTGACGTCCCGCTCGGCAAGCCCTCCGCGGGGCGACGACGGCTGCCCTCGGGCCTGCAGGGAAAGGCGTCGCCGAGGCCGAACAGACACCCTCACACATCCACCCTTCGGGGGGGGGGTGGGGGAAGGGCGAGGGATGACTGAGTGGTTTTATCGTGGAGCTGCCCCCGGTGCAGTGTTTTCCCCCGGCAGGATTTTCCATTGACGCACTTATCTAGGGGCGAGGCGTGCGTCAGGGCGGTGTGGCGGCGCCCTCTCTGCGGATCACACTTTCGCAGGAACGCCGGGGCCTCCCAGCGCCCCCCTGGCCTGGGAACAATCCCGCACTGTCAGGCAGTCCTGCAGGTGTCTCTGGGTGTCAGCTGGCCTCTGTTTATTATTGGTGGGCCGCGCTCGAGGAGGAATCCCGGGCCATCACTAACAACTGTGTAAATTTGTTGGGGGAATGAAAACACGGCCTGTACGACAGGAATGTTTGAGGTCGGAGTCCTTTTTTTTGGCAGACTTGCCCTTGTCCCTCTTAAGGTATTCCTTCAAGGGGAAAAAAAAGGTTGCTTATTTGACTTGGAAGTGACTTCACACAGCCGGGTTTGTGTAATAGATGCAGCGGTGGAAACCAGATGTGCTGAGGTGTGCTAGTTGTTTGGGATCTACCAGAATTACACTTCCTCCAGATATCTGATATGGGTTTCACTTACAGAGATGGCTATGTGCACCCAGTCTGGCTAGTCAAAGTCAACTGAGGAACCTACATCAATATGGGAAAAAGGATACAGTATTTAATGGGGGAACACCCGCACAGCAGGAACAGTATTTCATACATGGACTTCATACAGTACTTCATACATGGAAACAGCTTAAGCCCTTGAAGTCCGATAAATGCTTAATTATTAAAATCACAACTAATTTTCCATTGATATGCTGTGGTGGTTACAATCCAAACCCTCACCTTTAACAGAGTATACAAGGAAGAGTTTATTAGGGCTGTTTGTCCAAAAAAAAAAACAAGCAAAAAAGGACAATGATTCTTTGTGATATTTGTAGATTAATAGCAAAGTTCACCATGCATTTAAATTAATTACAGTAGCATGTTTTGGCATTCTGAAATATGACACCCCCTTTTGTTGGCCATGTTTTATCAGGGCTTACTGCTGTAACTCAATAGCTGGTGAGAAAAAACTTTCTGATTCTGCAGTATTGGCAATGTTCTTTACCCAGACACTCTTTCCTTCATAATCCCACATCCCAACTCCAACTAACTTATGCTTCACATCTTGCCCCAAAACTTTACTATTAAACATGTGGGACGTAACAACTGTGGGGCAAGGGATAAGGGACTTACCCAGGGAGAACATATGCACATTGTGATGTTAGTCAGTTTCAATGGAAAAACTTGGTTGTCAACCGAAGCTATATATTTATCTTAGACACACACACATGCACACTCAGAGTTGCGTGACTGTAGCTCTATAAGATTTCTCAACTGACTCACTGTGTTGCCATAGAAATCCTAGACCCTCCTGCTACTGCCCTCTAAATGTGCAAAAAACCCACCCATGAAGCGCTCTCCACATGACAAAACAATGTGACTGAACTTTTCCTTTGTGAAGTTCATCTTGTTCTCTGGGTACCTTATGTGTTCTCACTGAAGGATACATAAATAAATTCAGAGAAATGATATGTTCTTTCGACGGCCTAATTTCACGCACAATAGACCCTCCCAACTTACATGCAGCGGGAGTGAAGTGAACGGCACGGTACACTTCATGTACTTGCATGTACCACGTAATCTTGTTCCATTTTAAGCCGAGGTACACCTGAATACATTGTATCAACTGGCCGTATTTACAGTGCAAATATGAAATGTAGAGGCAGACTGTGATGCCATATGTACACTGACTCTTTTCAGACTCTGCTGGCGGGCAGCATTCAAATGCTTACC
Source organism: Megalops atlanticus (assembly GCA_019176425.1). Classification (NCBI taxonomy): domain Eukaryota; kingdom Metazoa; phylum Chordata; class Actinopteri; order Elopiformes; family Megalopidae; genus Megalops; species Megalops atlanticus. Next base: position 35,282,920 of record CM032878.1, on the reverse strand, counting down.
TGGACGTTACAATTAAATGCGTATGTCTGCCAACAGTGAAGGAAATAGCCTAATCTGAATGTTTAATGCCATGTACATCCCGCTGTCCTAGAGAGCTGCAATTCGTATCTGCACATGTATGCCATAGGGATGAAATAATCATAAGACACTGTTCCTTTTGCTTATAATTATAGGGTGTGTCACTACACAGATGTCTTGGCTTAAGAAACAAAAATGTACAACTTAACCATACCAAAAGATTGCTTGCAGTACTCAGTGGTTAAACTTTATATTTGTATTCTGTGAAAGCATTTCTTAGCATTGTGTGTCGGACTACATCTTATAAATAGACGAATGCGCACAGCCACTGCAAATCTGTGGAAAACACAGACCCATGCTTGTGAAACCATACAGCGCAACCAACACGCGTGATACGATGTCAGAGGGACCAGACGAGAGCCCCCCTCCATAACGCTCATTAGCATGTCAATGTGGACCCTATCGAGAAATTAATCTGTTCCATCAGAGAGTGTTTGAAAATACAGCGACATGATTAATTTAGAGTTGTTTGAAAGACGGTGGAAGGCGGAAACAGCCTGCAAGCGTTTGTTTACCCATGTGCTCAGCATCTGCATCCATAAACACGCTGCTCTGCTGTTTGCGTAGGAGCGTAAATAAACCCCCGGGCAGGTGTTCCGCGCTCCCTCCTCCAAACACCCAATAGCAGACGGAGTTACACCCTGAGGTTAGCCCGCGAGGGCAGAGACAACTGTGGCCGCGCACCAGAGGGGAAGTGAGTTAGTCAATCAGCCCGCCAGCCCGGGCTCAGGCGCGGGATCGCGCCGGGCCCGGCTTTTCGCAGAAGTAGCCAGCGACCACAAAATAAGTGGCTAGAACCCACACACTTCAAATTACAGGGAGCTCAGGATCAGAAAACGCTAGCCTGCCTTTCAAATGGCGCTTTAAAAATGCTATTAAAACCTCGCTTTTTCATCCTGCTTGTAGGCTCCTGCTCTCTTGATTGTAGCCAGGGCCGAAGCGGTGATGGCCTTTTTTTTTTTTTTTTTTTTTGAGCCTCAGTTCATTGCACGTGAAATTGATTTACAGCGGTGTCACTTGTGAGACTGAAATCTCGCTTTGAAATGTATAATCAACCTTAATAAACACAGTGCTATGTAAAGAAAAAACTGTAGGATGATACAAAGCAAAGCAGCTTCTACTGAGTGGCTCTGGACTGTGTCCCTGCCTCATGGTACTCTGAAAATAACAGGGACTGTCCCATAAAAAAACAGGGATACTCTTTAGAAATAACAGGGATTGTCCAATAAAAAAAGTATATAACATTAACAGGTCCTAAAAGACCAGCCTACTGTTTTCAGAAAAAGAGCAGCTCACCCTTCTACCACACAGAAGTGATATTGCTGTCCTAAGAAGTCAGTTCAGCTGCTGCCCTAAGAAATTAACATTTAATGTTTGCAACATTTATGACATTTAAGATACCCATGACCACCAGTCAGGAATAAGGCCAAAGGTAAGTATTCACTGCATTTGATCATATTGATCACATCACCCCCAATCAGCTGGCTGCAATAACACCCCTCTGGCCGCTACGCCAAGCAGAATGGGTGGGATAGAGACACATGGGGGGGAGCCCTCCGGGACGTGAGCATCGCCAGGCCATCTGCTGTTTTTACAGGCCGCGTTCTGGGGGGCGAGGAGCCCGGGCGCCCCCCGCAAGCGGCCGGCGGCTCCCCTTGTTTACCGCTGCCACTCAGACCTGCGAGCTCCGGCTGTACCCTGTTCCATCCGGTCAGCCCTCAGCTGCTGCTGGGAACCGGCGGACCCCCGGCCTGCCAAGGAGCGTCCGCGGCTGCACGTCAGCTCGCAGCTGCCCGGCCCGGGGGCTGCTCCGCCACTCCTACTGGTGACATTTACAGGACCGGTCGCTCGGGACCTCTGACCGCACGGTCAACATCATTTGCTCCCCGTGACTATTACATTCCTGACATTGCGCACAGAATATTTTCCACAGGGAAGCACTGTAGATGTGTTTCGCGAAATGCAATTACAAACAAATGTACGTCTGAGGATGTGTTGCAGCTAGGCCGCAGTCTGTAATAACAGACTAAACTGAACAGAAAAGACTGAATGGCTTGAATGTGTGCTGTCAGTGATCCCTTCTCTGAATGATCTGTTCCAGGACATTACCCATTTGTACTTTTCTCACAGTAGTTTTTTTTTGTCTCTCTGGTCAGGGGCACAGTTTTCCTGGCTTTCACAAACTGAACAATCACTTCGTAAAAGATAAGACTTAATTCTTGGGAATAAACTGCTATTCCAGCGGGAAGTATTGTTCGTAACGCTTCATTGAGACCTCTGCAAAGAGGTAAAACTCTACAGCTCAGAAAAATGTCCTAAATTAGACACATGCCTGAATTCTGTGAGGAATTACGAGTTGAAAATAGAGCAGTTGAATTTGGCACGTGTGGTAAAAACACAAATCAGTCAAAGCAGTCCCAGCTACAGATTTTATACACCAAAGTGACCAAACACAGGCATATCTTTTCCTCCAGCTTTGCTCCTTCAATCATTTTTTAAATTCTTTTGGCTTGCAAATTACATGTGGGAAAGAAAATTTAAGTTTAGCATAAAACATCTGCGGAGTGGTGCAACTCTAAAGGGACAGAGGGACTTCTATATTTGTCAATCTACGAGAGTCTGACCAACACATGTATAACGTGGCTTATGGTCTCATCAATTTTACTTGCCACTGTTCAGCTTCAAATTTTACATCCTGTATTAGAGCACTGAGTGATGGCACATTGCTTACAGTCTGAATACTAATTGCAGAGGAAAATACGTAAAAAAAATAAGACTTACACGCACACCAATGTGTGCATGTGTCACTGGCATTTAAATCAAGGTCTTTCAACTCAAAACTCAGATCTAATATCTCTAGTCTTTTCACCCACATCATGACAATCTTTAACCTGCTGTAATGTAAATGCAAATCAACCTTGCTTCGATTAGACTTGATAATTTGCTTTACAGCTATTCACAATTAAACAATTCTAATTACCTGGAGAGGGGCAGTGCACAATGACTTTTTTTCTATGCATGAATTTCCAGACTTTTGCTCTTACTGGATTTAGACTTTGACAAATTGCTCCAAGAATGTAAAATCAGGAGATTTGTGTTTATTCTATGAATTATCATCATTTTCAACACACAGCAAAATACTCCCTGAGCTGTACTCAGATAATCACACATCTGAGAAGTGCTGCAACTGTGACCATGTGTTTGCATCAAACTTTGCTTTTTTCAGAAAACACCTGGTTGCTACAGTGCAAGTCTTCAAAGTGTCACAAATCCTTCAATAACTAATATTTTTCAGACCAAACTGTTGGAAAAATGATTTATGAACAGACACTGGTGCTCTCTGGACAGTGAAATAATTGGCACGGTCAGTCTTTTTCCATTCTGCACATGCAGTGGAAAGATTGGTGGCATTCGCCACACCTCTACTGGTGGGGCAGAATTCAGTCAGGACCGCCGAGGCTTTCGCAGTACTTTTCCATCATGGACTCAGTGAAAGGCATTCTACTCCACTTTTTAGGTTTCACTCTAACTCTGAGCACGCCATCACAAATCCTGAAGCCTTTCCAAAGGTCTTGTGGCCACAGAGGGTAAGCGCTACACGCCCTTTTTCGAGAAAGCCCGAAAGAATGCTCGGGTAAGTCAGGCTTTGCTTGTGTCAACCAGAATCAGAGGCCTCCTCACTTTAGTTTGCAAACTAATGAAGAGTTTTCTTCACTGTAGGCTACACAAGAAAACAATATTGTTTGCAAAGCCTGTCTTTATTAAAGGAGACCACCACCTGCAATAAAGCAAGCAGCACACAAAGGCTGAGGATCACCAGAAGTGACCCGACACGTACTAGGAAAAGGTCCGGAAAGAAACTTGATAAATGTTTGAAATACCACTTAATTCCTGACATTCTTAGTCTGCACGAGGGTGGCTTTCTCGTTTTAAAGGCACTTAATCCTACAGAGTGGCTTTGCCCCTCAAATTAATGAAAGGTCAATGTCTAATATAATTCTTGTTATTTATAACTGTAAGCTTTTTAAACTTCTTTTCAAAAGGTGTATATAGATATTCTGCTGTGAAGATAAGGTAGCCAAAAATAAACACCATATTGTGAAAATGAAATGGCCACCATGACATGCAGTCAGTCCTATCTGACCCTGGACTGCTGGCATACTCCGATTTCTGTGGGCTAACATAAAAGTACTCTCCATAGACTTTGGTAAAACTCTGTTCAGCCACAAATGCTTCAAACTTTGGCATGTCATCGAAAAACAACAAATGAATATGACACAGATTGTAACCTTTCAAAATAACGTGTCTTAAAATGTGATACAATGGAAGTGTTCAGGTTTGCTGTACAGTGATGAGATGGTGTGTGTGCTAACCGGTAATTACCTGGTGACGGTAATGATATACTTATGGAAATGACGGTAGTTCAGATGAGATTACAGGCACTTACTTGCTGTTTTTCAGCTGAGTGACCTGAACCTGACTTCATAGCTAAAGTTAAAACAATGAAAGGCTCTCTTTGTGGCAAGAGACGCATTACTTCGCAAAACATTTCTTTTTGTGCAGATTAATCAGATCTGAGGGAAGTCCCTACTAAATATACAACAGGCTAAAAAAATAGAGGGCTAAACTCCTTGTGTTTAGATCATTGCTTATGCAGGTGCACATCGCTGGCATAAGCAGGAGATTTCCTTAGCGGCGTTTTATCAAGATGCGATAGTCTGCAAATTTGTTCTTGTGCTTTACACATCAAAGTTGAATCATTTTTCTTCCTTTCTTCTGACGGGACGGTCCTGAGTATTGCATTAGGTACATTAAAAAAGGTTATTGAATTCATGTAACCTAAGCTGGGTTGAACGTTTCCTCCACAGATGTCAATGCGAAAAGAGGGCATCCAAACAATGTTAGCGGTTGAGGCAAAATCCACTGATACCCCGCCTTAGCCATCTGTTCTGGCTGCTCTGTGAATACTGAGCAAGGACAGGGCCTTCGGGTTCACTTCAACATGGATAGGCACCCTTGTAGTAAGGATGCTGTAATGCATTGTTAGTGCTTGCAAATAATACACTGTAATATTAATGCCCGCCAAAAATCTCTGTCAACCAGTGACACAAACAGTCCTATGACATTGCAGAGCAGGCCCTAAGTCATCCCTCTTCCATTGTGCTGGAAGTTGCTCTGGATAAGAGCACCTGCTAAATCAATGTAATATCAACTCTCAGCACAAGTGACACTTTGCAGAGCTTATTTTCTTGACAAGACAATGAATCTCTGTCAGGGACTGTAGTCACCTCATATGCAAAATCCTACATTTTATATCACATCAACAGCATCAAGGATAATGTATTGTCCCCCGAAGACTCAGCGCTGCAAAAATGACGCCCTCCCAGGGCTCTAAAGTTGGACATAAAAGGCCACCACAAACAACTTTATTTCAAGTTTACTCCCTTCCTGTTATTTAAGAAGGATGTTTTAACAGATTTTCTAGCAGGGGCAAATAAATAGTTCACATAGTTATTGGTTGGAAGCAATTAAAGCTCAAAGATATCATGGCCGTTTTTAAACAACTCTACCGTAAGGACTGTGGCTTGCGCGCAGCTGGACAACACAGAGGGTGACTCCCTTTGACATTCCATTCATCATTCTGAACCACATAAATGGCATATAGCTAAGTGCTGCTCTCGGCCCATTGACAGGCGGATGAGTTACTGCAGATCACGACAAAGCGCCGGGGCTACATTACAGCCAAAAAAACATCCAACTTCAGATCTTATCTTGGGAGAATTCTCCCAAAAAATGGTATTAAAAAAAACACATCTTAAATTGTATGTAAGAATCTCATCTGACCTCGTTCACCCTATCCTAAATGTTTTTACATTAATCAGACCTTTCACTGACAACCTCAAGTGTAATTCTTGGTGCAATGATGTCAGAGTTGCACTCTTCCCAAGGCATATGTGATATGTCCATTTACAGTTGACATAGGTGTGGAAGAAAAAATACTGTTGCGCATCATAACAGAAGGCTAGAGTTTTATTTAAATGTAAGACAGTACAGTGTGATAGGTCTCTCTTTACTGATACAGTTAATTGGGTTTCAACCTGTTTGTGAAAATATATACCAGAGATTGATTTATTCTTTGCAGTACAAAGATAAGACATTGTCCTTCAGAAACAAAACTCAGGATATGAACAGCATAGGATTCATTATATCCTAACTTGATTTAAGACAGAAGGCTTATGTAATATGGCTCATGACATGTAAATCTCCAATTAAAATTCAGTTTGAAACAGAGTATTGCTTTAGGCGTGCAGAATAATGTGCTCTCGCATTAGTAAAATTAGTCACTGCCAGACCCTGCAAATGTTCCTCTTGTGGACAAACTGGCGAGCGGTATTTATTTGGTATGACCCTATAGTGCTACTAATGAACAGATTATCATATAAATTGTGTCATATGTACTGTGGACTGCCAACAATAATTTCAATAATATGACGTTATAAGACCTTAAAGAAATAGAGCCGTTTAATAAGATGACCTAAAATAAACTAACTGTTAACCACAATGATCTGTGTCAATCTCAAATGATATTAAATACATGACAGATTCTTAAATCTACTTCATTAAACTCAGGGCTCTTCTATAGAAGATGCTGGACAGCTTCAGTTGAGGCAAATATCATAACTGTTTACAGACTCTTTTAAACAAGCCACTTGATGTAAGTGCTACCTTTCCTTCTTTGGCCCTCAATCTTAATAAAACAGTAAGTCCTTAAATAAGGGCCAAGGCATTGGAATCTTGGTAATTACACTGTGCTTTCTGGCCTGGCAAAACGTGTGCGTTCCTGTAATTAAGAGGACAGTCTCCAATGTGCTGTAATAACATTCCTGCAGGGTGAGTGCTGGAGCTCTCGGCCTGCCCTTGGTGTAAATGAAAGGTTATCCCCCCCCTGCCCTGTCACCTCACTGCTCAGATCAGTTTGAGATCCGCTCAAATGCTACGAAGCCCCGATAGTCATAATTCAGAGGCGCACGGCAGCGAAAAAAAAAAAAAAAAAAACCCCGCTCTAACTAGCTCCCACTATAATTAGCCTGTTCTTTTTCTGGATCGCACTGGGTCTTAACATGTTTTTTCTTCATCTCCCTCAATTAGTCCCCGTTCGCAGCCACTGCCAGCACTGCCAGGTGGTCTGACACGGAGGAGGCAGAAACAGCACATAGCTTTACGGCAATCCGCCCTGGGTGTTTACACCGCTGGCCTCCAAATGTTCTGCGCGGGTTGAATAACAGTGGCCACTCATTGTTCTGCTCGAGAGCTGGAGCACAAACTGAGGGCCTTTATCTGTCTTTGAGATCTAATATCTGGGCAACGATGAATTCCTGGCTGCCCTGATCAAAGGGGGGAAGTCATCCAACGCCGTGATAGGTGTCAGCAGAGGCGTACAGGTGCAGTTTGTCTTCACAAAGCAAAGGTGTTATTAAACAGTGGGGAGAACGTCACAAAGCAAAAGGATGTGGTGGGGAGGCTGTCCTCTGAATTACCTCTCTGAGAGCATACACCGAAAACCCTTGAGAAGCAATTATTTTCTTTCCTTCTTTTTCTTGGACAACAAACTGTTGTACTTTTCTATCAGACAATGTGAAACTAAGGGGTTTAAGAGTGTTTTTTTCTCTCCTAATTCTCGTTTTCTGCTTTTTCCAAAACCGAGTCCGTGGGCCGGGTTTCCGAAGTCTTAACGCAAACGGGAAATGTGGGGCGCTGTTGTGTATCGCTAACACATAGTGTGGGAACAGCGAAAATGCAATTTTCACATCTTTCAAAATGCACACACTTCACCTGGCTCAAACATCTGTCTATCAAATTAGTGAGAGTCAATGAGACATTTAAAAAAAATAAATAAATAGATAAAATGGTAATGTAGACTATATGTACAGTCTCATTTAAAGGAGAGCACAAACTATTAGTGAGGTGTGCTCTGTTTCAATTATATTTTAACAGTAATTTTCTGTAATTCAACAAATTGAATAACAAGGCTGAAATATCCCCCTACATTAGGCCTATACCTTGAGATAGATTTCTGGTGCCAGTTTGGGTTTGCTCACTGTGCACATTATCATTTACTGATACTGACCTGCAGAAACCATTTACTATACTGGAAAAAATTATGTCTCACAAAAAAAACTGTGAAATATTGTGGAATTTTGATCTCGCTTTAGAACTGAAGAGTAATTTAGGATTAAGAAGATAACGGCATAATCACAAACATAGAAATTATAATGTCAACACAACAATCTCAATATCTACATAACATGGTTATGCCCTGATCAACCACCACAACAGTTGGTACTTTTCCAAGATGCACATGAATTATTCCATTTTCACTCTTAATAATCTATACATGTTTACAATTTCTTCAAGAATGCAATATTAAAAATGACAACTGTTTTCAAAAGGTCTGTCAAATTCAATAAGTGAAGGACACGACACAGCTGTATTCATCAGGAAAGGAATGCATGAATTTTATCTGTAAGAGTTATCCCTTGGTAACAGTGAGAAGGATTCATAAAAACTTCACCATCGTAAGGTTGCGTCCATCTTATCCAACTGCGTGCTAGGTTCAAGAGGTTAGGATTGCTCAACACCATGACAAACCACATCAGGCTGCAAAATGACTAAATCTCAAAGTAATTTCCTTTATCATGTGAAGGAAAAAGAAAGAAAAAGAAATACCGATTATTCTTCTGTATAATGAAACACTGACCTATATGCCTTCCAGTCCATTGGACTGTACTCAGAAACCTTTTAACCACTATGAGCCAGATCGTCATGGACGTACTGCTAAAGACTAACAGACTGTGCCGTTGTGTAACACTAATGCATATGGGCTGGAAAAATACAGTTCATTTAATGAAGAGCACAGTATCTTTACACAATGAACCGTCATAGTCATTGTCTTCATCTATACACCAGACACGTTGAATGCGTTCACCATTACAAGGTAATATCAACATGGTAAGTACAGAAAATCACATTACAGGCTACAGTGTAACAAACAAAAAGAAGAACCCGATTCAGAGAGCGTCCCATCATCCAACACAACCTCTCCACATAAAGAGACCGTTTCAGGACCTGCTAATAGCTTACGTGAAATAAAGACACAAAAAGCCTTCCCTATGCTTATATATGTTGCACCCTGTTGAAAATCTAGACCTTTGTCTCCAAATGCATTTCATACAGTATGTGGCCCATATTTCAGTACGTATAGCGGTGTGAAAAGGTAAATGGTTGATCCTCCTTACATTCATGCAGGTGTCAGCCAAGATTAAAGAACACAATACTTACTCAAATATTTAACAATACTGTTAACAATGTTGGCAAACAAAAGCTAAGTCAAGCTTCCACTTAAACAGTGCTAAGAGGCAGTAACCACGTAGCCTAAGCACTCCAGGTGCTGGTGGTTTACAGCACTCCCAAGGTGCACTGTGCACGCTTAAATTCCTGAATGAATGGAGCAGACACTGCACAGAACATTTTATTCTGGTGTGACGAGCTTCGCTGTATCCATAAACTATCAACCAGACAGACAGTTGACCGGTTGTAAAATAATCAGCTCTACACATCCATGGCAGTTTCACTCTTAGGGAGCAATTTGCATTTAGTTTTCACCTCAGCAACTGCGGAAATCGCATCGACGGCACACATTTGTAAACACCAAACACCTCGCATCTCTGAGGGCATGCTTGGGCAGGATCCACCCCTAGCACAGGTCTGCCTACATTGTGTAATCTCAATATGACGGGGTGACAAAACAATCATTACTCTTGTGAGTGCTGCTTGCCACTTTTCCCCATCAGGTAGAGCTGAACACTGATAGCTGCCATTAGTGGCGTTGTTTGCCTTGGACATGGGACAATGCAGATAAGGCGCTCGAGAGTGTTTTTCAAGGTTCAGCACATTTGCACAGCTGATTGTGTGTATGACCTCACTGTAGGATTAATTCAATTAAACGTGTTCAAAAACACAGTCGCTCTCCCGTTTGGTCCTGGTAAGCGAAGCTCTCGGCGGTTTGCAGCCGCGAAGGAGGAACCCAGCGGCGACGATACGGTGGTTTAAAATGTTTGTTGTGTAACAGAATCTTGAGAATGCGCCGCTTGCTCCAAAGCGTTTCATCTGCCCACTTGGGCCTTAGGGATCCTTTTGGCAAAGCTTGACTTGCAGATCTTAAGTGCACAAGTGGGATTTTATTCAGCACTGAGATTAATTACCAGACGGGGCACACACAGTGTCCTTACCCAGCTGAAAGCTAGCTTTTAGCCAGTATATTATTATTATTAGCATCACAGTTGGAAAACACAAGCTGACTGCATGGTAAAATAAATTAGACAGACTATCATTAGATGGTATTATGTCTTAAGCGGGGATGTTATTATTGGTGGGTCATGATGGTTGGTGGGTCTGTGGAAGAAAGAAAAGGGGGAAAAAATCTTTGGTTCAGATAATAGTGCACAGACTGCAGAGTGTTCTGAAGTGACTGTAAATGCCTATCTGTCACAAGTTTATATTTATCGGAGCAGTAGTGTAAAAATATTTGGTGGTAAAACGAGCCTGCCGGATGTTTTTGCTGGCAGCTGGGTCCTTGTGGCATCTGTGCCACATATTGTTGAGCAGTAACAGCTGAGCATCCGAGCCCTTTATTTCTTTAGTGGTGACAAAGAGATGTCCAGCACCAGCCGATTAATTGGATTAGGCTGGCTTCTCACATCCTTCTCAGATCAACTGGGGCCCCGGACGGTGCCCTCTCTAACCTGCCAGGAGAGAAGTCTTCACCCCGTCTCGTAATCAAGCTGTTCTGCCACTCTTGCCCTCTGTATTTAGCGCTTTGTGTGTGTTTCTTGCTGGTACGGGCCATAATTTTACCTGCAAATGTGAAAATTGCCCATGTTTGTAAGCGACCTCCACAGGAGGAATGCAAATTCCAAAGAATTAAACAAATTTACAAAAAAAGAAAGAGAAAAACTCAGCAACAATCTGACTAGATAAATAAGACATGTTTAGAAATGTGTCAAAATAATCTGGTTCCCCTCATTTACACTGGTAACGCATACAAACTGCAGCTCTCATAAGGATACAAAAGTATTCTTATGAGAATACTAGACATCTGGCATAGACATTTTGCATCAGTCTGAAAAAAGAGTGAGCTCTGAGTGACATGAGTGTTATCAACATACCAATATATCAAGTGTTGCACAGTCTTCTCAAATGTCTTAATTAATACTGTGACCATAAATGCAACTCTTCTGAGCATTACATCGTGAAGCTAGCAAGGGGGCTTGTCTCCCTCTTCACACAAGAAGCATCTTTTTCCCATGTCCAAGCTGAACACTGATGCACAACCACCTACAGTTGTCCTTAAGCAGCACTCCCTAACGGGTTACTACCACGTTCCTCATGCATGCTGCGTTTTACTGTTTAATCTTCCACACCCCCTTCACATGCAACCACCTTGTTCGTTGCTGATAACATAATTTGGTTTAGCCCTGAAACGGCTGTGTGAAAACAAAACTAAAATATGCATGACTATAAAGCTATAGGGCGGGGTTGCAGTTTCCGCCCACAAATGCTTGCTAACAGTCTGATCTTTACAAGTCGACCACAAAGCTACTTACAATCACAAGAATGATTATCTTTAGGTTTTTCCTTTGGGGGGATACTATTTAATTATGATTATAAACACACTGACACCTTCAATAAATGACCACCCCTTCTAAAAAAAAAAAAAAAAAAGAAAAGAAATCAAATTATAACCCAAAGGTTGGGGGAGTACTGCTGTTGTACCCTTGAGCAAGGTACTTAACCCAAATTGCTTAAGTAAATATCCAGCTGCATAAAGTGGATGCTATGTAAGTCATTCTGCATAAGAGCATCTGCTAAGTAAATAATGTAATGTATTACCAATGTACTGTGCAAAAAGGCCATCTGTTGGGAGGGCTGGCGGGGAGGGGGGGGAGCTGATCTGTAGATTAGAAGTGCACTTTAGTGAGCTGATGATAGAAAATTCTATGGGTCCAAAGATCAAATATTCAGACATTCAAACCACCTCTCTTTGTAAATAATGACCCACCGCAACAAGATCTGCATTCACTTATACTTTGTGACAAGAAAATTTACACTTTGCGTTGTCAATGAATTGTGTTTTATTTATGCAGAATTCACAGGCTTTCATGACTACTTACAAAGAATACAACTGGAATTTTTCTCTTTCCTGTTTATTATTAATAAGCCATAGGATACTGATTCATGCAACATCATGCTCACATATTCAAACAATTGAATAGCCAGTCTCAACCCAGCAGATCTTCGAAGTCTGAGTTCAAACTGTCCTGACTACTTACAGTACATTCTGAGATCCAAGACTGCTGGGAAAAGATCTGACGCTGTTATTGTTTCTGTCGTTTGGTTCGCACTCTGCCCAAAATCATATCTGCAAAATCTCTTTTTGTTCCTTTCTGTCACTTTCTAATCTTGCGGAGAAAAAAATGCTATGGACTAGAACAACATGCGTTGACTGTATGTAATTTTAACGCCGCACATGAAAACAGACGGGAAGCTTAGGAAACGCAGGCTTGCACAATGTTTTTACCAGAATAGGGAAATTACACGATGAGTTGCAGCATGGGAAGGCGGCACAGCGAGCACTGAGTTGGCCGCTATGGGTTCAGTTCAAAGGCATAGCCGGAAAGAGGGCTCTGGATCAGTGCGAATCTAATTGCCAGTTCATGCTCCTACCAGAGGAGAACACATTAAACTGGGTGGTGGCATCAGGAATCCGCTCCGCAAAGAGGAGGTCCCTGTCTATTGGTCCCCCAAGACTGGGAAAAAAAATAACATGAATCCCATCCAAGTGCTAATGAGGGTCAGTCTTCTCTAACCTCTAATATGTGACATGATTGGGTTTCAAGGTAGTGAGCCTGTTAACATTTAAGAACCTAATTACTGTAAGTCACAGTGCATGGAAGGCTGTGATAGTGCCAAATCACATGCTTCGGGCTATATTACAGTCCCTGCAGCATAAATCGAGATTTTATAGAAGTCAGTAAACTGGGTTTCATTGCTTAGGCAGAGGGGAACTTTCACTGGATTTCATGCGGTTGAAAGCACTATTATTTCTGCTGCTAGCATAGCGTAACATGGCAAGAACAAGTGGCACAGAGAAGTCTGGCAGGACAGCCCCACAGCACTCACCTCCACATCTGCCAGAGTGGCAAGCGCAATTGTCTTGTTAAAGTGTGTGCTTTGAAAGAACTGCTTTGAGGTCACAGCAATGTGGGGTGTCATGACCTAGCAATATATAAGGTAAATGGACAGGGTAGCTCGGTGTACTGTACAAACATAGTACAATATGCAGCATTAGTACAGGCACCTAATAAAACGTATGGTGAATTACCATATTTCCCATATGACACAACAAAACTAGCCCAAGTATGCAATGGCATTAGGGGAACATGACCCTTTACCAGGCTGCTACTAACATGTACCTTGTCTGGTTAGGCCTATTTGTTTTTGAGAGCTCCTTCTAAAATGAGCTGGCAGAGATTACAGTGTCTGCAGGCCAGTGAGGTTTGATAATCATAAATAATCATAATGTAAGCATATTGTACCAAAGCATAATCGTATGTCCTACATGTAGGCCATATTTGCACAGCATTGTCCAGTGTATCAAAGGCGTATGAGCTGGGGACAGAATGACAGCGAGGTGCTTACCAATCACCAGTTTGAATACATATAGGCCATGATGCCAACTGTGCTATACTAAATGTTACACATTGACATCAGGCTACCACTAACAATCCTCCTATTATATTAATTGTGAAAACAAACATGTTTTAACCCCCTAAAATTCAGTTTTCACTGACGTTTATGTAGGGTTTTCCTCTGAATTAAATGATGATTGAAGTCATTTCCATTCATCTTGATTACCGATATAAGGTTGTAATGTACATCTTTGTGTGTTATACACCTACTATATGAATGGATTCTCTGAACACACTGTGAAGAAACACTGCTGAAACCAACACTTTCCCAGTTTCATAAGGGAGAGGTAGCGGGGGGCCTTCGTTATATCACTTCCTCAGGTTTGCAAGACAAGCAACAATGCCGACAGCTCTGACTGTTTGAACTGTGTAATCATGAAAATGAACAGCACACAGAATATTTCCTTTGCCAAAAACAACGGCTCTTTCAGAGCAAATTGACTTTCTTAGAATGATAAATTACAGATATCATGATCTTGGAGCTGACAGAAAGTTACATTTTTACCGTTAAAACGAAACATCCAAAAAGTCCCTGAATTAGAAAGAATACTGTGGTTTCTCTTTTACAAGACCTTCCATGTGAAATGGTTTTATACAGATATGAATACAAACACATACATTTTGTCTGGAAATAGCATAGACAGACAGGCAGTCCTTGGGTATGTCCACAGATACCATGGTAATTTACAATATTGTGCTAAGATTGTGAAATGGCCAGCCTCGTTTTGACCTGAATTTATTGCTTTTTCTGTTTGTTACACTCCCCTTCTGTGTTAGGTGTGTGTCTTGTTTGAAGACCCTCATCTCAAGAGGAAAGAATTGTTCAGCATCATAGGCATCTCTCAGCTCTATCACAATCAAGCTGAGCAATGGAGATGGTTCCCTCTAGCTAAACAGCATCCAGTTCTGTCAAACTGCACTGCATGACATCATACTCTGCGATATTATTACACAGCAAATAACAGACTCCCATTACAAGAGGAACAGGGGAGGTCCGCTATAGTGGTCTGTATATTTTTATAGAACTTATTACATATGGTTACGGTATTCTGGATGGGCTCCAATCAAACCTCACTTCAAACCTCAAATTCATAATTTACCAAAGCATTGGCTCTTGGTGGCTTCTTTAACTTATCGGTGAGCTCTTGGTTCTAACCCACCATTAGCCCAGAGCTTTGTAATTTACCATCAGTGGGCAAGTCAAACTTTGGAATGAATCCGGGTCTAACTTGTGTAAATCATGCTAAGCTACAGTGTACGTGAGATCTTGCTTAAGATAAATAAAGCTGGAAGTGAAACATTTCTTCTGAACCACCGGTTTCATGATAAACACTGCACAAAGGCACATTTTTCTGAAGCTTTTAATTATGTTTTACCACACAAACGCAGCTTTTTTTTGTCTGTAGACTGATCCATGCTTCTTGACGAATAAAATTTGACATGTTGATTCATAGAGTCTTTTTCCCAGTTTTATTTAGTAAGATATTAGTCTAACTCAGTTTAGTAAAATATTTTATCAGAAACGGTCTACACAATACTGGTCCCTTGGTTACAATATGAGTATTCCAAGTGCAGGTTGAGAGATTTAAGCTGTTTTTTGTGGGGAGGTCTTTCTGTGACTGCACACAGTAGGCAGTAAAAACAGAACAAACAACTTAAAGAGAACAAAGTAACTCTACAGCAGTGTGCCAGCTGTAATCCAGACTCACAGCCCTCAGGTCCACAGGCTGACACTCTAACCACTACGCTACACATTGCCCTGTATTTGCATAATGTTGCTCCAGTTTAAATGCAGTGTCTAATTTTGAACTGCATGTAGGCCACCAGAAACAAAGTTGCACCCTTCAATACCAATTGTAGCAAATGTCACTATACAAGTAAAATGGCTGCACTCAGCTCTATGTGACATAAATCATCATTATGCTGCCTCTGGAACCTTTCTGCATTAAACTGCATCACAGATGCTAAAAAAAATACATTAGACATTATTCTAAACTCCTAGGCTGACCAGTAAAAATGGTACATAATGCAGTTCTGAGATGTTTAATGTAATGACCAAAACTGGTTAAAAACTAACATGAGAGTGTTTTAAATATGAAATTAAATCACAGTGCTGTAATGCACAATGACTGAAAATAGTTTCTAGATTTTTTTGTTCCTTTTAGATCACACATATACAGTGTGTGAATGCAACTGGCATTTAATATTTGTTTTGCAAAAAAAAAAAATAAAACAGATTAAACTGTGGTAGTCTATATCAGAGAGCAGAATCTTTCTGTAAATGATGTCAGGCAAAAGAAAACCATAGAAGCTGTCCATATGTCCACATAAACGCTCGCCGTTTGCAAATGTGGTAGCGTTTTATTGGAGGCTAAGTACAGATAATAATTCAAGTGGTCAAAAACAATTTAACAAATGAAAGACCTGTGAAAGATTGATTTTTAGTTTGGTAATTAAAGGTTGAGCTGACAGAAATAAACACTGCTGAGACCGGAGGTTATGATTAGACATTTGAAGTCCTAGATAGGCTGAAGTAACAGTACAAAAATGCCCTATATTTAGGCTTAAAAAGATTACTTCATACATACGGGCTCTAATACTGTTTATAACCAGCTCTCGAGTTCTGAAGTGCAGCTTAAACAATATAAACACAGTCCAACCAGTTCCTGTACTTTAAGGAAAATGATTCTGCTCTCAGTGTAGCGGTGTCATGTCAAACAGGTGTCACATGTGCATGTGTGGTACATGGGGAAATTCACCCTTTGAGAGGATTTGAGGCAAAAATCTCTTTGCAAATGATCAAGCCATGCCACATGCAGATACAACGATTGTGTGACTCAAGATTGTCTAACATTTCCTCACCATGACTGCTGAATGAGCAGCCTACTTTATCATTTGTAGAGTGGGGATACCTGCAGCATGTCAAAAGACAAAATGGCATATTGACAAACTGCTTCGTGGAGGAACTTCAGACTGTCCTCACCTGTGTTTTCTGGAATTTACAATCTTTTTCTTTTATCCCCTCTCTTTGTCTGTCTCAGCCATATGCTGAAATACCAGCGTTAAGTCCCTCAGTAACATTATTGTGCCTTGGGCTATAGTACGCGTCGACTGGTCAGCTTGCCCAAAGCCCCCTGTTTCAGCTAATCTGCAAATATGTTGAATTTCCTTGTGTGGGAAGAATGAGGGTGTGTGGTTTGGGGAGGAGGAAATCTTACACATACCACAAAGGACATGCAGAATTAAGTGAAGTGTGTTTATAACGGCGGAAGGGCCTAAAATAAATCTTGAAAGACCTGACTATCATGCTTCTAGCCTGAGTCTCATCCCGCTTTAGCCACACGAGCCGCCTAAGGTTAATGCTTTTGACCTGCCAGAAACCCTCTTGAAATAAGGCATTTCTACAATTGAAAGAAGCCGTCAGTACCCTTTGTTATGGGCCAAAAGCCAAGAGTCCCAGAGAATGTACTGTTTAGAAAAATTTAAACAATTTAAATTGCCATTCTCTTCATAAGTGCTTGGCTGAATTCAGGCATTTTAGAAGCTGCAGCACAAATGAAAACTCAAAATTCTGTTTTGACTACTTGGTTTCTGGTAGAACATGTGCAGAAACCCCTAGGAACAAGTATTTTGGTCAACACTAGTTTGTGGTTTGAAAGAAAATAATAGCAATCATAAAAAATGCTGAGGCAATAATAAGATGCCGTAAATGTCATAACATTTCCTTGGTTTCAGATTCAAACATATTTAAACTCTCTAACTCCACATACTAAAAATAAGTTTTTTACAAAAAAGCTGTGCTCATACATTCTGCTCCTTTTAGTCATAGTCATCAAAATTTAAAGTCATATGGTGGAATATTCTGTCATACATTTATTTTATCTGATGACTTTTTTTAAAAATAATATGCTTATTTGAAGCATCTGAGAAACCTTTCTTATTATTGGAAATTGTTCCAGGTCAGGGGTTAAACCGCTACATGCCAGGATGAATAAGCTCTTCACAAAGGCTTCGATTCCAATAAAAATATTTTCGTAACACTATCAAGCTTATTCTGTAATAAAACCATGTTGGGAACGACACCATATTTGCCCAGCTTAAGAGGAAAAATACTTATACCAGTGTCTTCAATGGGTTCAATGAGCACAAGAACAGAGGAGCACTGAAGAAAATCTAGGATCAGTTTCCATGTGTTTATTAAATAATGTTCCTTTAGAAAGAGGGCAACACTTTCACTAGGTCTTGTGTTTACATAAAGGCCATGAATCGTTCTTGTTACATTTAAATCAAGCGCCAATGCTCCCTAAGAAGCTCCCTTCATCTTAATAAGCCTCTGCAGTGGCAGACAGCTTGGTTTCATGGTCAGACCCACGAGGAGAGGGTCTTTTATACATCTTTATTAGCAACCTCTTCCTATTTTCATTTTCAGAGCCCACCAGAGGAATTTAGTTGAGGGCCGACTCGGTGTAGCTCGTATTAAACAGCCTCCAGGGAAAGACAAAATAGTAAATGCACGCTGGCATTAGCTAGCTTTAATGATTTCTTGTCCTTTTGAGTGTGCTCATAAACAGTTCCATCCTGGTATTTGTTTGTCAGATCCAGACAAAATGTATACACAGACAGTAGTTTCCTGTGGGATTAGGGGGGCTTGTTTCAGGCAATCATCCTCTGTCTCAAGCTATTTCACTTCCCTGGCCATGGCACTGCGATGGGTGGTAGAGCACATGCTTTCCTCTCTGATAGATACATCCAGCTGAAGACAAAAATGCTCTAACACTGTTGTGTAATGTTGTGTTTCCACAGCAACGCAGACTCAGGACTTGGGAGAGAGCAGTAAAGCCCATTAGAACTTTGCCGCGTTGTCCTACTTAAGTTGAGTCTTCCTCCTCAGTCTAATTCGGTATGCAAAAAGCAACATAAAATGTGTGGAATATACTACAGTACTTAAGTCCCTCTACAGCAATGTTACATTTATATTTTGCGACATTGTACTGTGAAATGCAATAAAATGTCAGACTGAACACATGAACACATTTGAAAAGCAAATCCTTTGTTTAACATTTAACATTTTCACATAACTGAACATAATAGACTTAATTAGTATTGGTAATTAATAAAAGTATCCCAACTGAGTAACTGAAAATAATATACATGAATATACTTTCTATATGATTGTAATTCTTCAGCATATAAAACATCAAACCAGCTATTTCTTCCTATATTGATCTTATACTGTGATGTTTTATTTTTTTCTCCAAGAGTAAACACTTGATTGGACAGGTCTACTTATTTGTATATTTCATTTCTGTTAACATTATTAACGATTTAGAAAGTGACACATTCACCGCTCCCAACGGCTTTTGCTCCTAAAGGAGATCTTTCAGATATATGACCTCTGAGGAGAATGAACTTTTTAACACTGCTGCCTGGCAGTCATTTGGAAGCCATTAGAAGTGAAATTATTCACAATTTTACAGACAAATTGCTCTGATCGAGTCAATCATAAATAAATGAAGTGGGGGAGAACGTGCTGAACTGGCGTTTGTAATGGCCAGTGATAATGGGGTTAAGTGCAACAGAAATCCTTACCAAACAGCTCGCACCTGCGGCCATTAAACCCGGGGACTGTAACGATCTCTGCACTGTGACACAAACCAGAGCTCCTTGACTCCCTGTAATTTGAAAGTTATTTTACAACCCATTATCATACATTTCTGTTTGCAAGGGCTCATTATTATCAGTTTATGATCCACGGGGCTGGGCCAGGGGCCTTTCGGGCTGATGTCGATAAGTGGCAGCTCGATGTGTCACGGGAAAGAAAACATGCCCCGCGACTGCTTGTTTAAGGTAACCTTTCAAGGATGACCATCCCTTTTAATGCAAACATTACAGGCTAGCTGGTGCTAATCAGAACCAGGAAGTCCCTGCTAATCCCACTCCCTGCTAATGAGATGCCAAGAATTCTCAATATTCTCATTGTCTTCTTTAAACCGCTTCCCTGAAACAGCTGGTGACTGACTCAAAGGTCCCGTGGTTAATGGGCTGTTTTAAGGACTCCGAAACAAATAGTTTAATGGGATTTTCTTTTATACAGATTTATATAAAACCATGTTACAGTGGTAAGATAATCAGTTGATGTGTTGTATAGTGCACGGATACATAGCAAGGAAAACAATTAATTAAAAAAAATAAAACGACTGTTTTTGCTGCACATGATACATAAGCCCTCTACATTATGTAAATAGAAGGCATTAACCTACAGCATTATTCTTACTGGGGCACTTATACATGACACCTGCCAAGAAGGCAGTTGCTGTGATTGGCCTCATCACCAGGAACTCCTCCAAGGTAAATATTGTTGTCCCTGCTCCTTGCTGGCCTATACAGTATTGCGCTTGCTCTTTAGCAAGGGGGTGATGTTTATGACAGTGCTTGGAAAATTAATGCCACGCCATTTCCACGTTGGAAAAAAAAGAAAGAAAGAAAAGAAAGGAGGAGATACCACATACCACGCACAAGAGACCTGTCAGAGCGATAGTTTTTACTGCACTACATCACAGCCTGACCAGTGTTATCTGCGGCAGCTTTCCAGAAGAGATATGTCCTACACCGTGTTCCCAAAGTAGGATCAAAGTGGATGACATAAGCCAGCGTACCCTTTAGAGCAGCAAGATAAATGCCCGGCGTGAGTCTTTATCAAAGGCTCGACTGTTTAAAGATCCTGATTAAAGCCGCGGAGCTCCTTTTTCCTCCCGGTGGAAATAGGTGTTCAAACATGATTCTGTTTTATTTGGCTCGCCGCTCCGCTGAGAAGCTCTCTCTCGGCCCTCTGCGAAACCCGGGAGCCGCTGCCGTCCAACAGTGAGCAGCACGCCGCGTTTCAGCTGTGGCCGTGAAATGACGAAAATGCACTTCGGTCTGGTGGCTAATCGTACTGTGTGTTTTTAATCCAGTTGGTTGATGCAATTTTTACAAGGTGAAAATGTGTTTTTTAAGACTCTGTCGCAGTTTTAACGGCGTCAACACAATGAGTCAACGCTGCAGAAGTCAATCTTTAAAAAAAAGGCTTCTAAGATCATGATACCCCATGAATGATGTATTCCTGATTTTTCTCATTTACAAATGCTTCTTTCTAAGTGTTTTTCGCCTTCTTTCTTTAATGAAAGGATTAATGAAAGGAAATCCATTTTACCACCAGGACTGCTCTCTGATATGAGCCTGGCCAGATGGTGACTGGTTGCACAAAGCAGACGAACAAGGTTAGCACAAAGCGATGACATACAATCCAAAGACTCCAGACATTATACACAGGGTGGTGAAGAGGCTAGCAAGCACACAAAATAACTTGTTAGCTTTAGCTCATTAAGCACAAACTACTATCTAGTGGCTGATAACAGAAAAAAACATCATCTGAAAATGAATCACAAAATATATCTGAACACAATGCGTGTGTCCAAAACTGTAACTAGACGCTCAAAGACTACCCTCTCTCCTGGTATGATGAATAGTGGCATCACATCTGGCCTTTTAATAGCACTGACTTGAAATCAGACCGCTTTCATTATTTAAGTCGTCATGATCAGAGGTTTTGACTTCATTGTTTTTAGGCAGCCTTTGATGTGTTTTGAACCCGGTGCATTCCTATTGATGCCTGTAACCACTAGGGGGGATATTCAGGTAATTTATCATGTCCGACCCTTGGTTTGCAAAGTTAAGCATGTCACCTGGATCACCCAGTAGGGGCCCTATGCTGTATTCATCGTAAGTATCCCTTTCACTCATGACAACCCACATCACTGTTTTGTTCACCATGAACTGTGCGGTGTAATGACGGCTGGGCTATTGTATTAAACAACCCACTTCAGTTAATAAAATAAACCATTTTCCATGTTCAGAATAATTGATGGATTGTTGTGGTTACAAGAATATGAATATATATGGCAATGCCTACTGTGCTTCCCTTTTTTGTTCCCAAAGTACATTTGCTATGTTCACAGTCCCTGTCATCCCAGTTCTGGATCTACTGTGAGCTTTCCTCTGCACTCCTGTCCTCTGATGCCCCTATTCCAATGAGAGAACCGAGTGACTGTTTGAGTAGAACAGTCTTTAACACAATATCATTACATTGGGAACAATGAGAAGTGGTCCTCTGATATTTCTTTAACATTTTTAAAAACCTTTTTTAAACAGAAAACAGATACTGAATGAATTCTGATACAGGCACTGTGCACTGACTGTGATGTGCTAGCCTAATGCAATGATTCTGTTTAAAAACTCCTACCTGAGCTAGCTGGGAATTGCAAAGCTTGTGATGCAGAGAAATCTGACCACACCCAGAAGATGTCCACCAGTACCTACATGATTAATATTAATTAAGGAGGAAGTCTTCTCCAGTCAGCTTTTTTTGATCAGTGAAATTAAGATGAAGCAAGAAAACAATCTCTAGAGCTGCAACTTGTACTGCAATTTTAAAATATTTTCTAAAGTACTGATATTTACAACCATTACAACAATGAAGGGATTTTACTAGTATCGTTGATTGATAACATATTTGTTTCCTCAAAAAGTGCAAAAATGGTGGATTTGTAATTTGATATAAGTTGGTGGCTGGCTTACTTTTAATGATAAAACAAATACCTGTACCAGCTCTTGTCCCAAGACCTCCTAAACTGTGAACACTATGAACTTGTTTTTAAATTTTGCAATCACATTAGTAAAACAATCCACCTACAACAACCGGCCATGCGGGTAACTTCTTGGTCACACTTCAATAACTGTCATTAAGGACAGTTATTAATTTGAATCCATGCAAGCACTCAGACTTTTAGATATAATGGTAGTATTTTCAAAAAGGTATGCCCAAAACACAGTAACACAATAAAACTGACTACAGCAAAAAGCCATTCTGATTTACTGCCAAATGCCTCTCCTTTGTCGAGTCAGACAAGAAGATTAAATGTCCATGGTGCAATTCTTCAGATCATGAGCCTTTCGTCAATATCAGATAACATCCTAAAATATCAATTAAATACCACTTCGCCTTTGGCAGACGAGGCTGGTCTATTTCGAACACAATCCAAATCTGGCAACCCCTCCGTACACCTGTTATTGTGCATTACAATGAGATGAAAATATGTGGAGAATCTGGCGTGTCTAGCTTTCAGAAACTAGATGTTACAGTGTGAGCTCAATTTATTGGCGTGTAGAGTGAGCTATGTCCATAATATGTGTGTGTGTGTGTGTGTGTGGGGGAGGAGGAGGGGAAGAGGAGGAGGGGAGTATTCCTATACAGTATATGAATCCACTGGTGGCCAGCAGCTGGGCTTTCAAGATAGGAATCAAAAACATGCATTCCCTGACTTCCGCTCAGATGGCAGAGGCTGCTGAGGCTCTGTTATTTGGTTAAAGACGGAGAAGCAGAGAACTGAAGATTGCCCCCGTAAGACATGTGTACTGACCTAAGTGGGTGAAACGCCGTCCAGTATTTATTCAGGTGGAATAATACTAATCCAAGCAGGCCAGTGTGTGGTGATAAAACAAAGAAGATTCCAAAGAATGTGCTCCATGTGTTCCTAAGAGTACGCGAGCGTAAGCCGATTTCCTAGATCGAGTGGCAGCTCCGACCGAGGCGAGGGACGCGTGCGAGCCGCTAAACCCGCTCCGTGACTGCCGCAACGCGATGGCATTCGCGTGAAGGGCACCGGGGGCCCCGGGACGCAGCAGGGGGGCCGTTTTCAAGCCCGTCCGCGTTATGAAATGATACTCTGAAGGTATGAACAAATACACATTGCGTCCATTAACGTCAACATTTTCAAAGTTATATTCTGCTGGAGAAGGACTGGATACACTGTGGCATGAAAGACAAGCTGTAACAGGCCTCCTCTTTTGGCCAATGACAGACAGAATGATGACACGCAAGACAGGGGTATATAATATGATGAGATACATTTATCTTAAAAATAACAATATATATGGTTACAGTTACATGGATACAAGGAGGAGGGACACAAAATGTGAAGTCCATTCAGTAGAGAAATAAACAGGAAAGCAGTCTGGCCTGTTGATACAAGTGATGTTTTACTTTTTTTCTCTTCGATTGGTGCACATCCACCTGCAACATTTTGTGGACACTTTTGCCAAACATCAGTACCACGGCGGTCCATTGCAGCTAACATTCCATTATCAATTAAGAGCATTGTTTCCTCATTACTTGGCATTTTCTTTAACAAAACAGGCCTTTTACCCCAGTGCTTGATCCAAGTCATCACACAAATGGTGCGTTCAGGTCACATGCTTTTGGCTCTTTCAATCCTCCTCCAGCACAACTGGTCTGGAGAGATTTGTGTCCTGGGCCCAGATATTTCTCTTGCCTCATCGTAGACAGCTATAATGGGTTCTTTGTTAAAAGGTACAAAGCAAATAACCTGTTCTAACCTGGTAACAACCCTGGCTGGCTCTTAAAATGGAAACAAAATCTTTCCAACCTTATGTATTCCTGCCCAAATTACAGTCACATATTTTTTCCAGCATATTAAAACACATTTGTCACAAAGCCATACAACGAAGTAAATAATTTAAACCAAAATGCAGTGTAAAGAAAATTATATATAGCGTAATGAAACTACTGGTTTTCACGATCAATACCTTCAGGAACAACTGAAATAGTATTGCAAATATGTTTGGTTCCCATGACAGGAAGCCTTCCGGGATACTTCTGATGCATACACAGTGTGTCATCTTGGAGAATGATGTCTGCAAACAGGAAAGCTGCTGGGATAACGACATCATAACGTCTGCGCGTGGATGAGACAAGATTCCATTCCCGGGCCAGATAAGCAGGTGCTCTCCGAAGCTATCAAGTGGCTGTGGATGAAAGGCGCGCGGACAAAAAGCTGTAAATAATGTCTGATAGCGGGGGGGGAAACTTCGAAATCCGGCTACAACTTGACACTTCCTGACACAGATGGGGAAATGGTGTCTGGCTTTCTTCCATTGCTTCCACTGGAAGAGCACTTCAGATGTGTTTGTTAGCAGGGAATGCACCAGTGAAGATGCCTTTGACAGAAAAGGTCAGGTGTAACAAATTCTTTGCAAAAAAGGTTTTTCCAAAAAACAAAACAAAAAAATATATAGTTTCAAGTGGCCAGTGCAATTCATTTCCAGCATAAGGCTGTATATGTATCATTCTCAATACAGCACAGTAGCAAAGGTCATAGCCAGCAGTGCGAATACCCTACAGGAACAAAGACATCTAAGAGTGGCTTAATTTTTGTCCATGACCCATTCCGGCATTGTCTCAGTTGTATATCGCAATTTCAAAAACAGACTGAACTCAAATTCTATTCAAAATGGAGCCAGAGGAATGAGACAGGGGAATCATGATTTAAAAACGAGAGCAAACTTTCAATTTCCTCAATTTGCTTATCCAGGAAACAAAAGAAAAAAAAACAGCTCTATGGCTAAACAACACAACAACAACAAGTGTAACATCTGAAAGTTCCCTGTCTGTAGACTGCCTTTGCCTTAGGTCAGCTAAGACTGGCCATACCCTGCTCTTAACATAATTAAGATCTTGGGAATACTATGGAGGGATCCACACTGACAGGGTGGATTACATAACATTTTAGGTGATGAGATCCTTGAAATAATGGCTGCTTCCTCTGGTTGGTGCCAGGATATTTCACACTGATAATCCCCGCTAAAGACAAACAGCATTTTCAGTGACAAAGCCGGCTGGTATGTGAGGAAGGCCGTGCACTCCGGCATGGGCTCACACACACTATTAATGCTGTGGCAGTTCTCGAGGGCCATTCTGCTTTTAAAGGCTGTGCGCAAGTACAGCTAGATTTGCTCTTTTGACTTCATTTCGGAACATATGACTGCAACTTAGTGGGGGTGCAATGGCTGGAAGGATGTGTTTCATTTTACAGGATATCGCTTAACTGTGCCTCATAATGAGCCTAATTTACAAGCTGCTTCAAGGCTGTTTTTAGCAAAAAAAAAAATCTCATTGGTTGAAACGGTATTTCAGGGAAAGCCCTCACTCCAAAATGTAAGGCTGAGTCATAGGAAATAATATGACAACAGAAAAATGCTTCACTACATAACTAATCGGACCCCCACCCCAACCCCCCGCACGTTGACTTTATTAAAGAGAGCCTCAGTCAGTAATACAATTGTACATTTTAAAAGACACAGACTCCCAGATGGCCTCCCCTTACTGGAACCATTCCTTTGATAAAAAAAGTACAAAGCTTATTAAAATGCCCATCGCCCCAAAGAGAATATCCAGATGATGTATGTTTAGCTGGTGTCGGCTCTCGACTGTAATGCGCTTGAATTTGTCCAGAGAATGCCCAAACTCTTGAGTGCGACCCCTGAGACGGCCACTGAGATTAGATTAAGTGTATCCCCTTTTCATCTGTTCTGAAAATCTTCCAGCGCATACTTGAAATGGTGTCTCCAAGTTCTTGCAGCTGTTCATTAGAGGGGTGGAGTAGAGGAAATCATTAAAGAGGGGCACTTCCAGGCACTTCATGTCAATGGGGAAGCAAAGAAGCATGCAGTGCCACTGGCATGCTGGGACGAGGCGGGCCAACTTCATCCAATTTCATTTCTGAAACGAGCGTTTCATCTGAGCTCCGCTGACATCCTTCCAGCAACTTCTCTGGGGTCCTGATGTTTGCAATTCCAGTAGCTTGGATCTACATAATTGCAATTTCACTTTAGGAAGGATATAAGACTTCTTCAGCAGGAAGCGTCAGCTAATTATTTCAAATATTTACAGCTAATGAAAAAAAAGACTCACATTCCCACTCCTGGTTTTGAAAGAATTTCTAATGGTTCCAAGGGAGTTATCGAATATTACTCAGAGTCTTTTTAACGTTTCTTTTTTTTAACATGTCAGAGTGGCACATGTAAAGCTTCCAAAAAGAAGGCACAGCTGCCACAACTGTTTATTGGGCCAGCAAAGTACTTTAGCTATCCTTCTTTTTTCTTTTTATAGACTCACAAGTTATCCATGAAATTCATTTCCTGTAATCATCCTGGAATAATATTTCACAAATGAATATTATGGCTTTCTAGGAGCTGTTCTGATGACAGAGGATGGGGCAAAGTGCATTTTCAGAGCCCATGTATCCTGCTGTAACATATCCCCGGCCAATTATTAAAATAGCCTAAAGCAATACCAATAAAAATACCAAAAATCATCAAAAAGACCAAATAGAAGAAGCAGGTTGACAGCATATCAGTTTGAGCAGAATCTAAACAGAATGCACATTGTCCAGTAGTATTCTGCGCTTTTCATGTGAACGTGACATCACTGGGATCTTCAGCAAGTCATCTTTGTCAATTTGACAGATGGGTCCAAACCAGAGGGGCCACGTCCCCGCCCCGCCTTTTTGTGGCTCTGTTTACTATTCTTGGCAATGTCACATGATAGCCCTGCCGGACCCTTTCTTTTCTAAGGCCATGCACCATGGCCTGGTGCTTTGAAATCAACTTGCCATTGTTATTTTACTGCCCATGACAGGGACAAAGGCCTGGGCAGCAGGGACCCGAACACTGACTGTAACGCTATAGGGCTGGGAATTCCTCTTTAATTTTAATGTTAAACTTGATCTTTGGCATGCATGGCTAAGCACCTTATTACCTATACAGGAAAGGGGCTTATCAATACAGAAGCTACTGAGTCAACAGACCAAAGACAACTACTGCCTTTGTACAAAAAGCCTTCTCACCACGGAATAAATGATCAAATCAGACCTTCCAAAGAACAGGTCTACCTGTCATGACGCAGTCTCTGCGAGAAAATTGCAGATTTGAACGTACAGGTGTGGAAGGATCAAAATCATTAAAAATACCACTTTGGTCCATAATGCACAAAGTCAAACAGGCCCTCCCTTCGCAAATAAAGAAGATTTCGACTTCTTCCATGAAATGTCTGACAAACAATTAAGTGAAACACTTAGCTGTACTTCCCGAGAACAATAAACCTTTCTCCCAAGAGGGGAGAATGTTTTCCTGCTCAAGGAATCGCACAGTGTGTTGAGCTCCTTGGAGTTGTTTCCTTAGTACCCGCAAAACAAACGAACTGCAAAAGCAATACCCCGGCAGTCCCTTTGTCGCTTGGCAGAGGGCCAAAAGCAAACCTTTTCATACCTCTTTATGGTACAGTTATGGTTTGTCAGGTATTCTGTTTTTACAATTTGTTTTCTCAACCATACCAATGAACTGACACCCTCCAAATATAATTTTGTTAAGTAAAAGAAAATGGCCCCTTTTTGTTATCATTCTTCATCTTGCTGACATTGAATATTTACTTTCAGGGAACATTGTGTGTTCACAGGTAATTAAAGGCTCATTAGTTCTTGGTCTGATTGGGCTGTTATTATTAAATGATGATCTGGCTGAATCCAACTTTTTGACAGGCTCTTTAACCCTCCTAGGTTATATAAGCTCTACTTTTTCCAATCCAGTGTAATA
Organism: Megalops atlanticus; assembly: GCA_019176425.1. Classification (NCBI taxonomy): domain Eukaryota; kingdom Metazoa; phylum Chordata; class Actinopteri; order Elopiformes; family Megalopidae; genus Megalops; species Megalops atlanticus. The sequence goes on along the minus strand of CM032878.1, from coordinate 35,254,547 downwards.
ATAATGGTACAAAAATGATTTTAAATCAGCTTTCATAGAAAATAGGTAAATGCCAATACTGTGGCACCGACCACAGAAACATGAAAAGCTCAATAAACACACTAAGCTTGTTCAATAATAATTACACACTCAGATACTCCGACTTATGCTTGTAATTATCTAAGCATAAATAAACCAACCACATAAAAATACATTAAATTATCTTATTTCATCTTATTCCGTGTTATTTTTCATTACACAACAATCAGTGAAATTATGCAGGTTGAAATTAAATAGGACCGAGCAAGCTTCTAAGAGCTTACAGCATCCAAACATATGGATATATTTGACTTATTGTAATTAATGTGGCCAATGAGGTGTGAAACAAACCTCTCCAAGGTGCTCTCTGAACCCTGAAGCTCTACAGCACTTTTTAACATAGCCCTCTTTCATAACCCTCTCAAGGCTTATGATTTTCCCACTCAGACTGCAGCCCGTCTGATTAGTTACATGTTGTTAACCTTTAATACATTAATTTACGTAAGAGATCAGGCTATGGGTCACATGCAAACTTTGCTGGATCACAATATTCCTTGCAATCCAAAAAGAGAAAGAATTTAGCCTGTGTAATTTCTGTTCAAACACCACAACGAATAATTCTGCGATTAATATTAACCTGTTAAAGACATATTATTTTACCGATTGAAAAGTTAAAGCAGCTATAAAAGTTTGCTTTTCTCAGAAAGATCCCTACTTATCCAACATAGTATATCATGTATGGTATTGCAGAACATTCTGCTGGTGAGAATATGTGTTTATCACTAGCAGGTCCTTTATATTAACTTTCTATCACGTACAGACTAAGGCTCTGAAAACTAATGAAGACCTTTTGAAATAATGGACATATTTTATTTTGCATCTATACCTGAGTGATTGACTTGGAACAAGAAATTATCTAGTAACTACTGTCAGTTGCTAAAGTTAAGTTATCATAATGCAGTTACTTTTCAATCTAAACAGTGTGTTAAGTATCAGCATAATGTATGTAGCTCAAGTATTGTATGGATCATTTCATGGTAATGGTACTTGAATTTTTGACAAGATTTGTAATTCAAAAGGATGGTGATTTACAGATTCTATATTTTTTTCTAATTCTAATTTTTATTACTGATGTTAAATTAGATAGCCAGCAAATTCAACATCAGATTAGATACCAAGTAACAATTATTCTTTATTTGTAGGTATATAGTGTTCATAACAAAATGCCTTGTTTACTAGAAGCAACACTAGTTTGTCATGAACGAGCCATTGCTGTTATTGTGGTTATATCCTGATCCCAGCTGGTTTTTTTTTTTTTCATAAAACAACGTGTATGCTAATCTGTGGTGCAGAAGGTCAAAGATTCTTTTTAGGATTGCACTAAGAAATCTTATAGAAATTTACTTGAGAAACTTCTGGCTCCTATTCTTTGCTTGCCCCATGACATAAGTTTGAGGCTGTGCTTCAGCCTTATTATTTCTTTTTTTTTTTTTTTTTTTTTACTTTTTTATGCATTGTTTAATAATGTAACAGAGACCACTGATGTCAAAGTGGCTTTGAACAGCTGTGGTATCACAGCCAGCATTAGAATTCGGCAGAGAGGCACAACTGCTGACATCATACTACCCACCCCCCTCCCGAAAAAAAAAAAAAAACAACAAAAAAGAGCACCTTCAATTTCTGAAGTGCACCTTCAACAATAGACACCCTCAGGCACTCCAAGCAGGTGTGACCTGGATTTGATAAAAAACTTAACTTCTTGCCCAGTGTAAATAATGCCAGAGCTGCCCAGGTGCACCTTTTGTTTGCGTGCGACTTTTGGCAGTGGCGATGCTTTCGCAATACGACCGCAGAAGAAAGAGGCAGTGCACGCAGAGCACCTTCAGAGCCTCAGCTGATGAGGATAGTAACGCAGGCGGGGTGCCTGGGGAGGGGAAATCGCTGATAATTCAAACGGCCTACAGGCCTGGATGTTCATAAAGGAACCAGTTAACAGGAGTTAACTGGATATTATTTTGCACCCAATTTAGAAGGCATGTGGCCTCTGCCCTTTTTAAGTTTTCCGACGCGAGAGGGTCTTCCCCTGGTTTCACCCCTGAGGGGAGACAAACAGGAAGATTATTAACAGCAGAGAGAGGGAAGGGTGGCTGCTCATTAAAATCAGAGTCCGCCATTAATCTTGGTAATTCCTTTTGCATGATGGAGAGAGAGGAGTGACTAAAACATGCGAAACTGGCAGGTGTGAAAGCTCACTTGAAAATATAAGATAAAAAAACAAACGATGATGCATGGGGGACATGAGGTGAATTTTATCAGCTATATTGCATATATCTTTTACCAGAAATTACCTGCTTTTCCTTTTTAATGTTTTTAACTTTTTATTAATAACTGAATCATTAAAGTAATTTGAAATACTGTTTTACACTGACAATGTTGTATGACCATTTTGTTTTAAAAAAGTTTAAGATGGCTGAACCATTAAGAATGAATATGATTTCGTTAATATGTTACATTTACTTTTACATGAATATCAGAAATTGAAATAGAAAGGTAATTCCCATGTTGAGGTATTACAAACAGACCTAGTTTGGTTCTGTTCTTTGAAATTGTAGAATCCTCATGCATCACAAAATCGCATCAGTGCTACAGTACAAACACATTTTGAAAGCACAACTCACCAATAAAAGAATGTGAACGTCAGTAAAACTTATATAATAGGCAAAAGACCTGTTATTGCTGTGAATTCTTGGACGATGGGCTACAAGGTCACCTTAAATCACCCATAAATGAATGAATGAGAGTTTCATTTCCCCTGGAGGGATCAATCAAACATTCAAGTATAAAAAACAGATCATACACACATACGCGGGTGCGCACACGCGCACACACACACACACACACACACACATACACACAAGTACAGAAAGGAAGGACAATGGCCTTTTGTGAGTAAGAGATACTAATTGTATTGAATCCATGAGGGTGATCAGGATGACTCACTCTTTCTGGATGATTTAACTCACTCACAAGTTCCCAACTGCCTCAATAGACAATGGACCAAAAGCCAACACCACCTGTGAATAAGCAACAACCACCGCTTGTCACAGGTTAGTCCTTTCAAGAAAAAGCCTTGTTTATGCACTATCATGGAGCGGAACCAGATGAGGCTGTTTCAGAACCACGTCAACATGCAATGGGGTTTTTTCATAGTGATTAAAGTGATGTTAGTTTTTTGTAGTTGAGTTCTCACATATTACATATATCTGTTGATCTCATTAAGTCCCAAAACTGAATAGGCAAAATTCACAGTGAAAAAAAATCTGGCTCTGCCCAGGATTAAACTGGGAGAGCTGCACTTTCATTAACACGAGAGGACACAGTCATCAGAGTGATCAAATAAGCCCCTGTTCACAATGCAGCCCTTGGGTGGGCAGTGACCACATGAAACGCTATCATTCGTCAGCTGGTCAAGCTCTGCGAGACACATGGTTCAGTTTGAGCTTTTCTGCCTCCGCAATTAACATGATCTCCCCGCAACTAAAATGATGGATGAAATATTGTGCTAAGTCAAATGGGGAACTTAAAATTTTAAAAACCTGGCACCGTTTGATCTTTAAAAAGTACTTTTATGAGAAATGGGGGCAGAGGTAATTTCTTTAAAAAATGATAAATTAGAACACCTGAGATTTTTGTTAGCAGAAATTTTTCTTCTGGACAAAAGACTGTATTAAGAAAACTGATAACAGCATAACAGGAGAGCAGGTAACTATGATATATGATGACAAAATGCAAACCTAGGAACAGACTGTTAGCCTCTCTAGCCCTATGTATGGAAAATGGCAAAACAATTAATCAGCTTTACTTTAAAACAACTCTCTAATCAACATCTCTGTTGATACAACTACAAAAAACTCCTCTATTTAAAGAATACTCATATTCCAACATTTTTGTTGGTATGCTGTAATACTATACATGTATACATTTACAGAAACCAAAGGGGTTAAAATAAGAATAGCGGTAGCTGGCAAACAGCAGAGAGGAACCAAAGGCCTGGAACGAGTGCAGGCCTCAGCGTGGGGAACAGGCTCTTCATATTGCCCTCCAGAGCCATGTTTCAACAGCCCATCATGAGAGCTCAAAGAGACCCCTGTACAGTATACCTTACACCGCTGGGTGGTCTTATTACTGAACCTTATCAAAGATTAACTTTTGTAATGTGACTCTTTCAAGAGGAGCCCTTTATTGAAATAGAGGCACAAGCCTCCAGATTTCGGCCCCAAAGTAGGCTAAATAGGGAAAAAAAGAATCCAAGCCTCGGTTTGTTGAAACACAAAGCAATGACTTGAAATTCTGTGCGGACGCAAATGTTTAGTGAATGTGACTCTTTCAAGGGGGGCTTTTCAGTGGAATACATATCAGAGTCTCATATCCAGTTCCCAAAGTAAGTAAAGAACATTTTTCTCTATGCCAAAGTGGCCTTTGTCATACCAAAGCACTGGAGTCATACATGAGCTTTATGTGTAGAATTTTAAGTTCAGGAAAACATGGGAATGTTATACTTAATCCATTCGACAGCCAATTAGCCATTTGCATGCTCATACATCCACATGTACATAAATACACAAAAACAGTCTGAAATACAAAGGTACTAACCTGCACATGCCGTGCAATAAAATCATCAGACACTGACTTGTCAAGAATTTCAGCCTCTTAAAGATAGCAGCTACTTTTCCACAAACCTCACCCATTTTCCTCTTCCTCTAGATAACATCTTATTATTTCAAAACTATGTTGTGCACATGCATGGCTCTGATATAATTTGAAAGGATTAAGGATAAACAGAACCAGAGCACATCAAAGTCTGAGATAAGTTGACTTAGACATGCAGCTGCATCATTCTGAGTGGATGGTCAGGAGAAAAACACACAAAACTCATGGAGTAATTTCCAGAATTTGGACTGTATGACCCCATTCTGAAGGCAGGGTATAAAAGATTTTTTTTTTTTGCTCTTTGGCTGCATAATGGTTACATTTTCAGCTCTAGTTACCCAAATATATCATCAAATCTTCCAATCGGTATTCTCCAGTGTTGTGGATAGGTGGAAACCTGGGGTCTTGCTTATAAATCGTGTACACACAAATTTCATTCTAAATTCTGTATAGAGTCATGTTTATGCATAGAATTTAGCAAAAGAAAATCCTGAGAATGTTCATACCTTAATGTATTTTTCATACTGTGTGTAGCAACATTCGCTATGGTTGAATGACTGCATTGCAAGAGAAATGCAACATGTAAACTTGGCAATAGAAATGCTGATGCACACTCTTCGGCTTAGGCAGAAACACGTGTCAAATGTTAACAACCAATGCAACCAATTAAAAAGAAATGCTTTTCTATAAATATGGGTTGGACCCAAGTCATTGCTATTAATGTGAAAATGTGCTAACGCAGCATTCAGGCAAAGCATGGTCTTCAATGACCACTCAGAGTACTTTTGTGAGTTCATGAATATGGCTAACAAGTCTTTGTTGATGACCAGGAGGAATTCTGTTGCTTTCAAGCTATTCCTGCAGATACACAGGTGCCGTTAACCCTCTCCCTTTATTTCACTTTCAATTGGAGCTAATGGTCAGGTCTCCGGTATCACAGCCCTCTTTAAATCTCTCCATAAGAACGATCAGAAACGTGGGATTCCTGTGTGGCATTTTATGGCATCTGTAAAATATTACAGGTGCAATTTTCACTTTAACAAATCACACATTCAATCTTTCAGTTATTGTTTCACAATGAAATGTATAAATGTTAACAGTTCACGTTTATTACACTAGGGAGATGTACAAATAGTTTTTTTGGGGTGGGTAGTCAAAGCCTTTATTTCAGTATATTTTTGGCTGTTGAACAGAATGATAAATAACTGAGACCACTGTAAAGCCTTGGTTGTTGCCTTTGAAAAGGTATGGGGCATGATGATATCGTAAAACATGTTACAGGGGACAGCCAGTGTTGCATGGTGTGGGGGTCTGGATTTTGATCTTGCCTGTCATTAGAGAGGATAATGCCCATGTCTATGCATAAGCTGACTTGGCTCTCTATCCATCAAGATGCTAATACTTTCTCCTTCATACCCATGAAGAAAAATCTGGACTCTCTGTCTTCACCTGTGTGCTTCTCTGTTAGAAGACGCACTAAAATTTACAAACACAACAGCTTTTGAAGTGTGAAAGATTAATTCTATAAGAGCTATACATAAGGAGCCCTGTACAGGGGAAGAAAAGCTTTGAATAGCCACGTCTCATATAAACACCTTTATATAAACAACAAATGGCCTCATTTGCTGGAAATAAGAAAAGGGTGGATAAGCGAGACTGGTGAGCCGCAGCTGTAAAACTTAAGTGTTCTGGAACGTTATGGAGAGCTGATACAAGTGACTTGCAGAAGGTGAACTTAGTTTTCTTTTCAGTGCACTACCGATTCTCAACATGACAAATCCTAAGTCATTATAAGCCTCCCAGCTGTCATATTTTTCCATGTAAAATACTGGAAATGGGGCATAGATCATTGCAGAAAAGTAGGTGGAAGTACAATTAAGGCTGAAACTCTGTGCGCGATAGAGCATTTTATGTCATGTGATATGTAACTGTTGAACAGGCTGTTGAACAGGCTGTCTCAAATTCATACACCTGCAAAAGGTAAAGGTTTATATTTATCATGGGTCACTGATTATTACTGTATATTGAGTCACTGGTGTAAATCCATACCAAAAGTATCTGACTAACTATTTTTACACTGACTGTAAAGACTGTAAAGGCAACATTATAGATATATTATATATACTTTCTTACCTATGTCAAAGCAGTACTGTCTGTTGCCCATTTAGCATGTAATATTTAGTGGCTCGAAAATATGGCTTATTAATATAACTACATGATACACATTTTTTTTACTTTGGAAAAATGCAAGCATAAACATCTAATAATATTACATTAAATATTCAATTTTCCACATATGGTTACAAAAAATAACAATCCATAATGAGAATGTATAGGCTTTTACAAACTACATACAGTCTATTTTTCAAATGCCCACACATGAGTAAATGTTGGCTGGAATACATTTAAGTAACATAAACATACCAAAGAGGTCAGGCCTCGTCAAACTGTATTAAGATTACCTGTTGCTCAAACAGTTTCCAAGAGAAGAGGTATTAAGTGCTCAAATGTGGGTTCGATTTGAAAGAGAGAGGGGGGTGGAGGAAAATAAACATTTTTCCAGTGCACTTTTTCGTCAGAGGAAGCACTTCAGTGGGAAAAATAGAAGCGGGGGGGTGGGGTGGGGGTGGGGGTGCAGGGATCATGTCAGTATAATATTGTTGGTGATACACAACACTGTATTTTGTTCCATAGGGTTTTTCTCTCTCTCTCTCTCTTTTTTAAACACAGAAAGAGGTGTATTAGACACTGCCTGATTCACAGCTTTTTTCAGAGTCAGCTACAGTGGTTTCTTTGAATACCTGTGAAAGGAACAAGCTGTAACCGACTCTTCATGCCGGGCTGCAGCGAGGCAGGTTTGAGAAGGCCGGAGCAGAGTGGAGCTGGAGCTGGCTTCTGCCTGGGACTGTTTACACAGTCAACACCCAGCTGGGGGGATGGGGGGGAGGCCCGGGTCTGTGCGCTCTGCTCTGCTCCCGGCTTGCACCCCATGTGATCCTGTAATTACCAATCCCAGCGGGGCAGGTAAGGGAAGGTCACGCTTTACCTGCTGCTCCGAGCTGGGCGGCCCATCCTGTCCGCCATCGTCACGGAGCCCACCGCCGCGCGTCCCGGAACGACGCGGTGTGCGTCCTCTCCGCCGGTTTTGGAAGCAGCGCATTAATCTCCGCGAAACAGCTGGGTGAAGCGGGGACCACACGGCTCGTTTTCACATAAGTCACAGCGCCGTAATAAACAGCCTGGCACTCACGGTTTCGTCCCTTCCCTGGTATTTTTTATCCCTGATTCATCAGGGAGTACAAGGCTCCCCTGGACAGGACACACATCCATCACATGTTTCCCAGGTCCCCTTCTAACCCATTTAAACAGCTGGGTAAGCTTGGAGCCATCACTCATACGGAGGAAGTCTCTGCAACAGGAGTCTAAAATACCACTACCGGCCATGTTATACCGTTCCCTGACACATATAACAGACACAAGAAAAAAAAAGGGCTACAGTCCAAATAGCTAATTAAAATTTTCGTGCGATCAGCAAATTTCCATTTTTATATATAGCTGTTAGGCCTTGACAAATCCTCAAACCAAACATATTGATAATAAATATTTCTAAAAACACTCAAAATGACATTGTAGTGAAGACATCAAGTTCCATGTCAAGGCCACATGAATGCTCATGTAGCTCAAGGGTTTACCAAAAAGAAAAAAATGCAATGTTTGTTAAATAGTGGGCTGCCACACTATGTAGTCATCCAATTGCACTGCAGTGATGGATGAAAAGTTTCAGGCCAAAGGCACACGAGTACTTTTTTCTGATGTAAAAAGGTTCAGCAAACGGAGCTATGGATTTGTGCATTATGCAAAATCAGACAAACAACATATGAACCCATGTAAAGGCACTTGATTATGCAACGTAAGTATGCAACTTACTCTTAAAAAAAGGCAATCATATGCTGCTTTCTCCATGGTATTCTGAGAATGCCTTGCTAAGAGTTACTGCAAGATGAATTAGGGCAAATACCTCTGCTCATGTCTTTTTATCAGATTATGAAAAATGTATGTGACTGTGCTACACTGCAGTTCAAGTGTTATGGCCTGAACATAATTGGGAGGACAGACATCAACTCTCTCACAAGTTCTTCAACAAATGACACTAAAACCAGCAGTGGGACATAAACAAATGTATTTCTGCAAATGCTGTCGCAAACAAGAAAGCTCATGAGTGAAAAAAAATGCTGCAGGTTTCTTTGCAACACTTGATGAAGATCTAAAACATTAGCAAATAAAGGAAGGCCAGAAGGGAGATGTAGCGTAGAAGATTTTTTTTTTTTTATTTGTTTGTTTCACATTTATGAGTGGCAACTAAATGAAGTAATATGCACCAAACAGGGGGCGAGATGCTGTAGTATTTGAAAGGAACCATACAAAATGTCTTAGGCATTTGGGGAGTCTGCACTGGTTCTGCATTTGCGCTGTACTTGGGTATACTCACACGCTTGCAAAAATGTTTTCGCATTTCATTTAAAAGGCAGGAGTTATGTGCATTCTATTCATGTCTGTTTGTGTAAGGGGGGGGTGCGTTCTGATTGGTGGCGACTGGGAGGGCCAGTGTACGAACGGCGTTGGAGTGGGCTCGATAGGCGGAGGGGGCACATGACTGGTGGGCTTCCTTTCCCCCAGCTAAACCTGACACACTGTGGAACTTATTCAGGTCCTCACGGAATTGCAGGAATATTTTTGGGGAATCCCATTACGTAGCCGGCGGAGTGCTGTAATAATGTACTCACAGTCATTTTCCCACTGCGGTGGACCTCCTCACGCTCTGCCAGGGCTTTCAGGAAGTTATCTTTGAGTTCTTTTCCTGCACTTGCCAGTGTCCTGGAAAAGACAACATTCAAATGGTTTGAAACGTTTCTTTTTAAACAGCCTTTAAATCTTTCGAGGACGTTTATTGAAGGTTTTACAATCTCGCACAGCGGTGCTCTGTTTCCGCTCTGTTGTCGATGCTCGGTCATTATCGCCGCGATTCGGCGGCGCTGAATGAATCCCCCCTGTTCGTCGGTATCGAAAGGTCTTGCGAAAAAAAAAACATGACACGTTCTTTTTCCACCCTCATCAGCGTTAAATGGACATAATGAAATATTAGTGCAAGGTCAGCGTTTGCTGGTGCTCTGAACTGTATCTGCGGCCTTTTCAAGTAAAACAAGCCATCAAGGAAAGGAAGTACAAGAGCACTGGCTCTCGCTTTTCAAACTCGCGGCCCAGGCCATTCAAAACATATTTAAGACAGTGTTATTTTCACGCCTTGCACAACATGTTAACCTTATTTCAGGCTGAAATAAAAGAAAAATGAGTGTGTAACGAAATAGGTTGCTCTACTTTAAATGTGTTGGTTAAAGCTGCAGGCCAAACCGCTTCCTTCTTTCATCAGGTTGCCTTCTAAATCGGAGGAACAACGGAATGGAGAGAGTGTGCTGACAGTAACCTTTCGAATGGTCCCAAAGTCAGATGAATGGTCTCGAGCACCCAAACCTAAAGTAAATTTGGCATGACTAGGTATGTCAATGCCTTTTCACGCTTTTACAATTATGCATGACAAAGCAAAAGGACTGTTATTCCACAAACCGTGCCCCTACCAACTCACAAGAAGTTATTATCACAGGCTGCTCCGATGTAGTCGATTTCCTCCTTTTGTTAATTGAGCACTCTGGTCATTCGGGAAACTGCTGCTTCTATGAAATGAATTCTTTCAAGGATTAAATGATTTTGTTTCATATTATGACAGCTTTTTACACTTTAGTTGGCTCGTTTCCATGGAAACAAAGTTTTGGCATACGCGTGAAGCCCCCACACCTGACAAAACATCTGCACTGATGTTTCAAAAAGTTAACAGAGCACCACCAGCAATACAGGCTTGTCGTTCATCCAAAATTTACTGTGCTGAACCTTTGTCAGGTCTGAGCGAAGTTCAGAAAACTGTCCTCCAGCCCATAAACAAGTCAATGAGAACACTTTTTTGGTTTACACAATTCACCATAAAGTGTGGGCTTTGTTGGACAAGAGATGTTAATTTTTTTCTTTTCACAAAAAAGGTTTTTAAAAAGAATTTAAAAATACTTTCATATGATACCTTTTATTACAGCCTGAGATGGTTCATTAAACTTACAGAACAAGTTCATGGTTCCACACTGAAAACCACTGCACTTCAAGAGCGAGCTATATACTACTATACTACTACAAGCTATATATATTATACATTGTATAAACTAGACATAAATATACAGCCAGGAAGTCACCTGTGTTATCACTGCAATTTACATTTAAAGATCTTAAATGAAAAACTAAAGACAGTTTATTTCTTGGAAGCCCAAAACATCGACAGCGATGGCAACATTAAAAATGCATTCCATCTGTAAGATGAAACAATACGGCTAATTTGAGCATATTGGAGCAGAGCAAAGGCAGTAATGTGTCTGCTTTTCAGATCACTCAATAAGGGTGAACTTGGGATTTTCTGTGATGCTCAGCTATAAAACTGGAGGCGCATCCATCCAAAATGGAGTGCCTTGAGCAGGATGAGCAAGGAGAAATCGTCCCACCGCGCAGCGGTCGTCTTCCGTTCCCGCCCACGTACCTGACAAGAAGACGTCAAAGGGATACATAACATTTATCTGCCCCTCACTAGCATTAATAGACCTTCCTCCTTCAGTTATACTACTTTTTAAACCTTTCAATGTTCCTAGCGAGTTTGGTTTAGATTTTTTTATGCAGTTGAAGATTATTAAAGTTACAAATCTTGTTCCCTTTCTCCTTATCTATAATTTACTGCATTTATATGGATAAGATGTAGACTGGTGTCCCAAATCATTTTGAGGAATATATTATTTATCTGTGGATAATGACCTGTTTATGATAATTAAACATCATCTGGGTTATGCTGAGAGAATGTAGTTCTGGTCTAAAAACTGGTCAAAAATACTTTAACACTGACAAATTAGACCAGACTATAAATTATATAGTATGAATTAAGATCAAATGCAGTCCTTGGACATCAAAGCAGGCTGTTTTGAACTGAGGCTGCCTCTCCTCCCCTTGACATTGTGTCTCCTCCCCTTTATCTTTCTGGTCATTTGTAATGTCCATACAGGTGGTTCTTAAAAGACTGGGACAAAGACAACGGGCCAACCTGTGCAGTGTTTCCATGCTTCAAATTTAACCTGAGCAAAATGATGTCCCATTTCGTAACACATAAGTTTGACTTCTGATTTATGGTGTTAAATGCATACAAAGGGAGAGAGACAGAGAGAAAGATACTTCTTTGAATATATCTGAATTACTTTCACATTTTCAGCAACTGCTACACTGTAAAGAAATGACACTTTTTAAAGTTTTGAGTATTTTTTAAATGCCTGTAGTAAAATTCTTTGCATGCTCTGAAAGGGGCTGCTTGCTAGGATTATTTCCCATGCAGCAGTATGCTGGTGTCCGAATGAGGACAATGCAAATAAAGTCAACAAATTGGTATATATATAGCTGTTGGTATGACCACTGACCCAGCAGGAGTAACTGTTGAGAGATGTGCAGTGAAGAAAGCACAGAATTCTGAGAAAGAGTGAGTGCCACCCACCCACAACACAGTGCTTAAGATAATTCGCTGTAACATTCACAAAGCCAGCATTCTCAAGCAAACGATTCAAACAGTCATTCCCTCTGTATCACAGCAACAGTTTTTATAGCTTCTACTGCATTTTAAATTTGCTGTGTTATTTTTTAATCAATTGGTCATCTGTTTATTCAATTATCCAGTTGTGAAACATTTATCTTTAATTTATTCTTGGTCCGTTGGGACGCCCCATCAAGCTGTGTGATGGTTGTGATTTCTTACTGCAATGTCTGCTTACAGTTAGTACGTGTGCTGCTGGTGGCAATACAGGCGGATTACAATTCCATTCATTGTACTGAATTCTATGCTATGCTTTTGCATTCTAATTGACCAACCCTTGAGGAATGCATATTTTCTATTCTCATGATAGTATGACTACTATCTGCATCCATTTAACTTATCCATCAACACTCTGTGAGAGTTGAACAATGTATCAAATCAGTAGCCAAAACCCCTCATGGGCCTTCTTTGTTAAAACAAGCAAGGCCAAATAATTAAAACATCATGTCTTCCCACCCTCTAAGTCAAATACCAGGGCTAAAAGACATTTGTATATCTTGCAAAAATAACAAGAGACTGCCAGCAAACCTATTAGTTAAACTAATAGAGACAAAATGGTAGTTCATAGTCGACCTTGAATGCATGGCCATTTTTCTGCATTATCATATGTTTTAATGTATGGGTCTTCACAAAGAAAACAAACCCTGGTATGCAATGATGCAACTTCCATACTGTACCAGGTACAGAAACACACTGTGAATTCGCTCCCAAGGCTGAGCATCTGATCAGCTCAGATCATGTGAGTGTTCAGGGTTCCCTCTGCCTAAGGAGGGAGTTCATGAAGTAGATTAGAATTCCTCCAGCCGAGCGTTTTAAAGAGGTTTAACTCCCAGAATCCACACCTGTTTGGTTCTTGGGTGTGGCAGCTGCAGGAATGAGCACGGCAGTCAGCTTGACGGAAAGCACAGAGAAAAGAAGTGTTTTGGCGTTTGTGTCTGAGCACAGTCGTCTCATCTCCGCGCACGGTCGGGTGACCATTCAAGCCTCCGATTAGCCGGCTGCCATTATGCAAATTCTTTTGGAGCCAGAAGTCACGCACCTGCACTCGCCTGAAGATTCAATATTCCTAATGAGTCCCTAAACCCCTCTCTGTGGTAACAGGCACAGTAGTGCAGCACTAGGGTTATGGAGGGCAGATGGAGGCTTTTGCACACTGTCACGCTGCTTGGAATGTATTTTGCAGATCACAATGTGCTTGGGGCTACATCTTGTTGATTCTGGATGATGAAAAGAGACTGAAAAAAAAACCCCACTGTGTAGCTGGTACACCTACACAAAGTTGGGTCAGATATTTTCTATAATTTATTGTGCTCAGGTGGACAAAATAAAAAGAAGGTAATACATACGTGTATGTGAGATTCAAACAAATAATCAGAGGATATTATACAAGACATAAAACATTTTTAGAGACTAAAAATGGTCAATACTTCTTATCTGAGGGGGCTTAGGAAATGTAATAAAGAGCTGGGTCACATGCTGGTTTAATAAACATGCATTTATTCTCAATGGCTACACACTAGGATGGTTATGACTAAAAACGACAAACATAAATCATTAATAAAATATGAAATATGAAAAGTGGAATAAGCCATGTTGTTCTAATAGTCAGTATGCGGGAGAGAAAATCAGAGCTTTGATAAGGACTGCTGTGATACTTGGTTTAACATCTGTTGTCAAGTGCTTTCATGTGGGTTGACTGCAGTTCACAGTATTCCTGATCACGTCCTAGAGCCTAGTTCAAACAAAGGCGATACCGTCCAAGCCATGGCTACATGGGGAAATGAAATCACAAGAAGTCATTATTAAGATCCCACACCTCATCTGTGTGCTAAAGCCACACCAATCTGACGTATGCTAGATCGATGTGCAGCAATATGGAAATTGACAAACAGATGGTGAAAATCATGCTAGTTTTTGAGAAACATAAGAGAAAGAACAATATTCTTTTGAAAGTGACATTATTCCCACTGTGAAAAAGAGCAGAATGCAGAATAAAACTTTGTTATCCCAGTATCTCTTCCTTGATGGTTTGGAGACACAGTCAGACTAGACTGGAGTTGGACTGGGCTAAAAACAGGAATTAACCAAAATGTTCAATTATGCTATCAGTACAGGGTTCATCAACTTTTTATTAATTAAGAGCTCCACAAAAGTTATTCTTTCATTTAATCACAACCCTTTGGGGTGACAGTGGAGAGTGAGAATGCACTTAAATGCCAAGTCTCTTTCCAGAATCTGAGATGGTGCAAAAAGCACTGCCCTCGGGAAAGAAAAGCCACCGTGTCACAGCACGATGATGAAGAGAAAACACAGAGAGCAAATGTATATGGGCCAAAGGTTAGGCAAACAGTCGTATGGCGCTCTTTCAAATAAAGCCCAAAGCCAACAAGCAAGTGCTAAGCGTTACGAAATCATTAGTGCAGTTAAATAATTGTCATCGTCGACATCTATTTAAAGAATGCGCTCTTCCGAGGCTCAAAATATGCACAAAGCTATTCTTCAGGGCCCTTTCGTTTTGACATTGTTCGCTAAAAATATGTTTACATGTCATGCGGTGGATGAGCCAACGGTGATGGTGTGCAGCCGTGTTGAATTACAGCGAGATTACATCAATACCCTTGGAATGCACTAGGAGTATCATTTTCATGTGTATTTTCTTATTGAATATGCACACAGAAGTCCTGAAGTTAGCAGGTGGTCTCCTTCCTCAGTGATAGCATCAGTACCTAAATCAGCCCAGAGAGCAGATGTGAAACCTTCTGATTAGGGGGCTGGAATGGAGCAGAGACAGAAATTTGGGATGTTATCCGCGCCGAAATGGTCATTACTCACGGTGTAAAAATGTCCTCCATGTAGATTTCAGGAAGGGTCCGGCTTTTTCGTATTCGTAATTTTCTGCGTGAGGCAGATGTTTCGCAGGGTCAGCCAGGCTAAAGAACATCTTTACATAATGTTGCCTGGTCGGAGCTATATTGAGCTAAACAAATAACACATGTTGACTGGGGAGTAATCTGGTTTTCACATTGCCTTGTGCGTGTTCTTTGTTCTGTCAGCTCTTCAAGAGTTGCAAGCCACAAGCCAAAATTAGTAGGTTAATATTTATTAATAGATTCTCGAAAAGATTTAGCTTAATCAAAGCCCGATGATGTAAAAATATGGAGGGCGTATGCGTAAGTCATTTCCGCTCTCTCTGAATCAGTGGCAATAAAACACAAATATAATTCAATGGCTTAAAAGTTTATTTTGAAAGCGTGACATGGCTACCAGTGAAGAAAAAAAAGGGACAAAACCATTTACTTTCTTTCATCAACATTAAGTACTGAAATGACATCGGCATCCCAAGATCCAAAAAATTGGATGTAGACGCCTCTTTGGGTTTTCCATTGATAATATTTTTAATTAGTAAAGTGATTCAGCTATTCCTTCTCAGTCTTTAGTGCATCCCTGAATATTGCAGAAATTGCTTTTGCTCCTGAATTAAATGTTCTAAAAAACAAAATTAATAAACACAACATATATTGTCACAAACCAGTAATGACAGCAAAAAAATATTTTATCCATTTTATCCAAATCCGTTGATTTGCAATGCTTACTCAGAACTTGTCTGCACATGTCATTTATCACTGAGCTTGTACACATCAATGTTATCAGTCATGCTAACCTGCCTTAATAGGCGACCAATTACTGCAGACTTACTGTATTCAGTGACGGTTCAAAGCTTTGGTGAAAAAGAAATGGTCTGCTAGATCCAACAGCAACATATGCAAACGGATAAGTGTGGAGGAGGCTTGGTGGTTAAACTTTATTTCCTGTAGTTTATGGTTTAGAAACTGTTCCAGGACACATTGTACCAATACTGTGGGTTTTGTTGGTATCTTATTTATGAGTACAAGATACAATCGTGCATCTGTGTGATGCTTTAAGTCAGATTCAAGTGTCAAACAGATGTGATTTAATTACATTTTTATAAGGCAAATTGGAAAGCACACATTCAATACGTTGCCAGATGCCACAAAACCAAACAGTGCTTCCAAGAAATCATAACTTGCTTCCAACAAAATTCACCACTGCACTCCACATATCCGTAGACATAGCAACTTTTGGCAGTATATTATCAACATTATTGTTATTCATTTTTGGACAGATATCCTTATTCAGGGTGAGTTGCAAAGAACATGGAGGTATATGTGCGGAGTACAGTACAAAGTAACAAACGCTATCACAATTACAATTACCAAATCAATTCAACTAAATAATCAATGACAATTGCAATAACAAAAAATAACAGAAAGTTAAAGAATTCTTGTTTAGTTAAGAAAAAGATGATCACAGCTCTATAATTCAATATATGATTTATCTCAGGGAAAGTTTTGGCTTCGACTGCCGTGCACATGTTACGCACATGGCAAAGGCCCTAATAAGTACAATGGGTCAGATTACTCCAATGACCTCACTTTAGGGAGCCAATCAAATATAGGGAAAGAAAGAAAGAACAGAACCTGCAGAGAATATAAAGCTGCTTTCTTACTATTGGTCTGATACATGATGCCAGGTATAAACACACAACATTCTAAGGTTCCGCTCAGCCCCTCCATTTCAGACTGTTCTTAATCACAAGGAAATTCAGCTGCTCTCTCATCACTCTTAAGTATGATGCACTATTGTAAAAAACAATAAACAAATAATTAACTAACTAGCTAACAAACAACTAATTAACTTTAGCTGTTGAAATGCATGGCCTTTTTAAGTAAGAATTGGCATACTTATAACATGTAACTTGCAGTGGTGTTGCTTAGCCAATTAGCCGCCAATTAAACTCCCTAAATCAGCCAATTTTCCGTTTCCCTTTTCATGAATTTCACAGCAACTGTCTGTGAACACAGACTGAAGAACAAATATTGGTATCTGCTAGTGCACTATGCACCAGTTACAAACGTCTCAGGTATTCAGATCTTACTGCAGTGACATTGTCTTGAAAACATTGTTGTTTACAGGATATCTGTATTCTGCCTGTAGTCAAGAGTCAAAGCAACTCTGTAAATTCAGTGGGTAAGCTCAACTCAAAGTAAGACACGTTGCTACAGGGCTGGATAAGGGCAAATGCTATCTGTCTTCATTAAACACTACATAGTGAAACTGCAAAGGGTTTGGTCTGATATACTAGCTAATGCACTCCACTCATAAGAAATACAGATATACGATTTAACTACAGATAATGATCAAAAACACTGGGACAGAATCATTTCTATGCTAACACTGTTTAAAAAGCTCACTTACAGCATGCAAGACATCACATCATGAACATGAATATGAACAGGCAAGACACCACAGCAACAATTGTGATGGAGACACTCACAAATAATGTGAGTCAAATTAGTATTTTATTTTTAATTTAGTTGACTGTGTTATGGCATTGTAGGTCCTTCAGTGGCTGCAATTCACATGGTGACACTTAATTATGAGATTAGTTTATCACATAATCATGTAATTATTTGAATTATAATGTGAGCCATGTTTGTTTTTACAAAAGAATCATGAAAAACACAAACTGAACATTTTGTATTAATTAAAACATAAACATGCATTTTTACCCCTTCATTTGGAGCATCACTTTAAAGAATCAATCGCTTAGAGGAATCGAATGATTGAATGACCAGTCTGATCCTTACAAGCGGTCTGTACATAATTTGAACCACCATTAAATGATTCAACTATTTAAACGTTGACGCTCCAGTTTTAACATTTGCCGTGTGAGTACAAGCAGATCTTTCCATTGTGATTGGTGAAGTGATGTCATGCATACAAAAACCACTTCCCCTTCATGTGGTAATGTTATCCATCCTTCGTTTATGAAGCCACTGGTAGATGAGCCACAGAGAATAACCCTTTGAAGCCCTTGAAAAATGCCGTTGATGTAAATGATGAATGGAATTGTTTACCTCAAATTCATCTCAGAGTGTTCCGGACAAAAGCCATACTTGTGGCGACCTCCCTGCCTTTCCAGCATCACAGTGGATGAGGTAAAGGTTCAGTAAAAGACATTACAAAGTTGGGGGGCACCAAACGTAAATACAGATTTGTTATGTTTCATGGCAAAATTTGTACCAACTTTCACAGTTACGTAGGTGTTGACGCTTTCAACGGCCAGACTTCTTTAACGCAAGCCCTTGATAAAAGTTTATTACGTTTCACTAAATGGTTATTTGTTCTTTTTTTCTTCTGTGGAGAGGAAAGTGATATAAACTTACAAACACTGTCAGTTATGTCTTCATGCGGCAGGCTGCAAAGTCTGCCACTTCACTGATTTCCTGTGAAAAATTAGGTGCAAACAGCCTCTGATTTGTGGAGCCTGTGAGGCCATACATTTTCAGAGTACAATAACATCTCTCTTGTTTGGGAAAAAAAAAATATTTTCAAGGGGGTGAAGAGTGCATGTTTGTCTAAACAAACACAAAATATTTTTGCACACTGTGGAAAGAAATTATTATGACCAGCCCCCAAACCACAGAAGAAATTAATCTCCTTATGCCATAATCAAAACAAGTTTTTGATCAAGATTTATTTCCAAAGAAATAATTAATCCAATGAGAATCTGTCAATAACAAAAGGGTAGCTATTAAAAATTTTCAATGCTACCATCTCTTTCATTGGCATCCAGTCCACAAAAGAGGATTCACAAATTCAATAAATCAACATGGAAGATACTGTTTTATATAAACAAGCTTCATTGTAGCCATTTCAATTCAGTAACTGTTGCTACGAATTATACATCCAGACATGTGACCGCTAACTGCATACAGAAAATCTACATTTTAGAGGGGCTGTAAATCTGAAAGACTAAAGGAAAGTGACTTCATAGCCACAATGCCTCAAATACTCTACATATTACCATTCCCCTAGTTCTGTACTAGGTTCATTTTATAGCGGAACCAGCCTCTCCCCTTCCTGCTGAATCTCTGGTACGGTACACTCCACTACAAAAATATGGGCCTATTTGTTTTAAATAATTTTGTAAGATGTATCAAGGATTTATGTATTTGATTTTCAACATCCTATAAGTCTAGAACCTAAGTTTCTTCATCTAGTTGATAATGTGTCTAGATCTAGTTGATCTAGTTGGCCATACTATCAGCCAGAACTGTTGATAACAGTGAATGGAGGAGTACAAAACCCTGCCATTTTCCCTGGACAGCTCTGACATCAATTACAAACACAAAGAAACATGGAGAAAAACTTTGTGGGAGTTTATTAATGTGTGGTTTGGCATAATGGAGGCTGATCTGTGCCAAAATGAAAAAGCAAACGCAAAAATGAAACAGTATTTGCAAATGCAAACCTGCAATGTGAATAGGCACACCACAAAGAAATATCCTTTTGAAATGTCTGATTTTTACAACTGACAAAGATCAGATGCAAAGTAATGCCCATTTACAATTACTAAGTCACCTTTGTACTGCCTTTTTATACCTGCAATGAATAAGCCTTCATAACGCATGGTCAAAAATTCATTATTTATGTAAATAAAACACAAGACTTATTTTTCAGCAATTCAAACGAGAGTGAAAGGATATGTAAGTGTCATTTCCTTTTTTAATTTTTTTCTTCAGACTCAAGTTACTCAGCTCAACAGTAAAGTAAGGCTACATAAAAGATGATTTTCTAAAAGTCTCTATGGCACTGAATCCCAAAATACAATGAAATGATGAAGCAAACATTGCATTGGCAATTTTAGTTCTGAAGAATGAAATTATGACCATGCAAAATTCACATATTGAATTAAGGCATTCTTTTCTTTAAGATTCTCTGTTTTTTAAGATGAGAGCTACCTATTAGAAAACACAGGTTTCAATCCCAAGTAATCAGCTCAATAAGCATTTCTGACTGGAGTAGGAAGGCTTTGTTCTCCTATAAAACCACAAGTGCATGTCTTAAACAGGCCTGAAGAGGAGTCTCCCATAAGCCTACCTTACGTACGTGTTGCAAATGGTAGAATATTGCATAACCCTACCTCGCAGGAATATCCCCACACAGAACCCCATTCTATACAGGTGTTTGGAAAAGAGCTGGAGTCTTCCCATAAATATTTGTCTTACAGATTTGCATTTTAAAAGAAATGTCACAACCCCGCAGTCCTGAAGTCTGGGGAGAAACTTCAGGTGCACGGTGCATTCAACACACGTGTCACAAAGCCCTCGCTTAAGCTGTCTATTTATACCAGCCTACAAATCCATCAAGGCATATGTGGGATAAAGACACAGTGTTCATTCTGAATTGGTTGGTGTGGTTATGAAATCGTATACCTCCGATCTAATTATTAATATATAGACCATACATATACTTGCATCAACCATGGATATGTGAAAATATTCAACAAACACTACACACAGACATGGAATAAAGCTGACGGTCCTACTCATGGCTTTAATATGAGGACAGATTTACACTATGTCTGAATTTGGTTTGGCCTGTGCAGAATTGCACATTCAAGCCGTAGTGACGACTGTTATTTTGATTAAATAAATAAATAAATAAATGAGTAAGTAGCACATGATGTCACTTCCACTAAAATGACAGCATTTAGGTAAGAGTGATGAAATCGACCCATTAGCAGCTTCCTCTGAGACTTGGAAACCTGTAATAATGACCCCAGCGGTCCCACTTTCTCTGTGCTTTTAATAAAAGCGTCTTCTTTCCAAAACACCCGCAGTGCTAGTGCACCTTCACCGGCTGGGGACTGTGGCAGTAACAGAAAACCCCCTGGTTTTTACGACACACCTTCCGGGACTGCGCTCTGATCCACAGGACCGTAACAACACTACCCCCATCCCCTGCAAGTCTCGTAGTAGTCATCACTGTATAAACAGCAAGCTGTAATGGTCCCCCCCTACTCCCATGACCTCCCCCAACACAAAAAAGCAGGACACCTAACGCAGGACACCTTTTGTTTCATGAGGGTGGAAAAAAAGGCCCGCTGCTGCATTCATAAATACCAGATGTGCATCCTTCAGCAGCAACAACGGGAGACTCGGGTTCACCCTTCATACAGCACAGCAGCTCAATGAATCTCCCTCTCACTCGGATGCCGTGCTCACCGGGCCGGAGCCCCCTCTCAAAAAATGCCTCCACCGCTCACCCCCCACCCCGCTGTAAATCACAACAGCCCAGAACGAGAGCAGGACCCATACTTTTTTTCACCTTCGAACATACCGGAATTTGAAGCAGGAGCGTAATTTATATCAGTTTCTGGCCAGCCCCCCTCGTGGAAGTTTTAGAGGAGTCGCACGGCGGTGAAAATGCACGGCCAGCACATATTTGGAGGCTGGGAGATCACTCCATTCTGAGTGAGTGAAGGATTGCTGCTGGGTCGTGAAGGCTGAGGCCCCAATGTAAACACAGGTGCTGAGGAGGCAAGTGAACGGGGTTACCCCCATCCAGTAGCTAAAGAAACAGCCAGAGTCACGCGTGGATGGCGAATAATACCTCTGCAAATAGCGGTGGAAAAAAAGAGAGGTCCGTTTCAGTTTCCTTCCTCCGACAAATCTCTTATCAAGCCTCATTTAGGAGGATTAACAAGAGCTTCGCCGCACGGCGTAATTATTACAACTTGTGGGGCGGGCGTCTGCCGCCCTGTGATTTCACACCGGTTTCGAATCACTGTTCGTGGGTGGTTGGTATTAAGTTAGAATAATATTTTGATGCCGTGTTGCTGACTGGGGAAGAGACTGTGCTGCTTATCGGGCAGGTCTTATTAAACGAGCTGGCATCTCCTAAAAATTCCGCACAAAGCGCTGCAGTCCGTTTGATCCAGCTGGATCATCGCACGCCGTGCTGAGAGAGAGGATGAGCCGTGAGCTTTCGCGGTGCACCTTTTCGCCGCTGACACGACCTGTCGCCACTTAGCTCGCCTGTTCGCGGGTCTCGCTCGGACCCGACAGGAACAGGATCCACTCGGTACCGGAGCGGACGTGGGCAGCGGGGAGGATTACCCGGCGAGGCCTTGCCAAAATCCCCGCTACGCTCGATGAAACCTGAAACTGACTGACTCCTGGCTCCGTCCAGGGCTGGAATAAGACACACAGTCCTGAGCTGTCTCTGCAGGGGATCCATTTGTCACTACAGAAACCATTATCCGCGAGCGTGTTTACAGCGCTATAAACAGTGCTTTAGAATGAAGGATGCTCGCCATGGTAAGATCCAAGGCAGCGACACTGGACCCTCTCTTCACTGGACGACTTTTTGAAAACATTGTATTTAGATAATGGTTTATAGCCTCCCTCATGCACTGCACTTGACAGCCCTGTGGCAGTTGTTTTGAAAAGCACCAACATTATGGTATCCTTTTTGGAGTGGGAAAAATTAGTTTCAACTGATGTTGGGGGGCACTTCTGAAAAGCAATGCACATGTGCAAGCCAAAAATCCTTACAAAACAGATGAATTATGTGCACTAACTTTTGAGAGATTATATGCCCTCTTTCTAGTTTAGCTTTTAAAACAATAAATCTCCACACTGGGATTGCTATTGGACTCTTATAAAACAAAAACTGTCAATGGCACTAATGGATTGTTCAGCTTATTTAAGTGGTTAAATGTAATGACCTTTTATTCTTTTCTAAATATATCCAACTGTTTTAATAGGCTTGCAATTGCTTGTAATCAAGTGTCAGTCACAAATGTATAATTTTGGGCCTCTTGGAGGAGCCGCGCACTTCCTGGTTTAGGATGGCAGCCAGTTCAATCTCGGTCAAATTCTTCTTTGCCTCTCATAAGCACATGAAAAACAGTATTGGGAGAAAACTGATTGCTTTGGACAGATGACCAGTGGCATGGGTAAGACCAGTCTTTCTTGTAAAACCCTGATACCTCAAGCAGAAACCTCAGAACGTTTTTCTTTTTTGGAGGGTGTGGTCTTACCTCAAACAAACTGACAATTCAAACATGGCACAGCTCTAGCCTGGCTCATCCACTGAAGAGAAATGGATTTGGCATTTATGTGGTTTATCCTTGTCAGAGACCTCTGTAATAAATTTCACAGGTCAACTCAGGCTTGAGCTTTGACTGATGCTACTGACGGCATGTGCAGCAGGCATGGTGAGTAAAAATAAAAAATTAGGTCTGAAACACGAACAAAAAAGTTAATAGTAAAATATAGGAAAACCACTAAATAAATTGTGAATATTCTTCTTTTCTGTCCTTTGTGGAGTATGTTGTCTGAACAAGCTCCAAAACTTGTAAATTAAACCATCCAACATAAGATAATCATGAATAATCAATTGGTAAAATAATGAATACTTCCGCATATGCTGCCTTTTAAGATTTTTTATACCTAGTATACACATCCTTTTGGATATCTAGTATTCAAGCATACATTAGATATTCAAGACATTCAATTTGGCTTTAAAAGGTAGACTTTTAGAGGTTTCCAAACTCAATAAAATTAAAAAAAAAAACAAAACTTCAAAATATAACAAACAAAACAAAGATCTACTGTTAAATGCGTCCCCTGATTTTCCAAATACTTGGGACTGAAACTAGCTCCTTTTCTTCTAAATATGCATGTAATGCTCTTGCCAATTAGTGCCGTGCATCAAATCATGATAAAAGACAATATTAATATAATATAAATTACTGAACCACCATGTCTGAGCCTACCTTATGACATTACCTAGGCCTCTTTGGCTTTCTGAACACTGAACTGAATATGTTCCCATTTGTGTGCACGTAACAATGCACTGACCTGTACTATGAATAGTGATTTGTCATCCAATTCCTCTCCAGCTCAATTTTACTATCTGTTTTTACAGCTGAAAGGAAAACTATGAATACCGAACAGAATCAAATATGAAGAAATTTAATATTGCACATGGCTCTAAGCTCTTACTTCTTGCTATTTTATCACAAATGCCAAAAATTTGATCCTTACCAATTACTAATTAACATTAAACTGCTGAAGTCTCCTTTCTCAACAAAAGCCAAAATCTGTTACCGTGAATAACTTTAACCATTATTAATGGAATGTCATTAAAAAGCTCTTTGTGGGAAAGAGATTAACATTCCATGTTAATTCTTGGCTTCGTCTAAATTTTCCAAACAAATACTCAACGATTAGACAAATTATCACTACTAAGATATTTCTGATGAGTGCATGTACATTTCAATATCTCAAAGGGCTACAGATGTTTTATAAAAGTGTATTTCTTTCCTTTAGGGGTAAGTTTGTCTTTCACTGAAAGGTTTCTGACCTTTCAATCACTTGGCAGATGGTAACTTTCAATAATAAAGTGATTCTGTAAGAATCAACACTTACTTGGCATATTTCACTGACAGTACTTGGGGGGAAAAAACTCCTGGAAAATATTATTTTGGGCTGTTGATTGTCAGGGGAAATTCCTTGCACCCTGACAGTTTGTTTTATTTTTTTTATCTTCTGTCACCTCTGATTACTGTGAGCCAAATGTATCGATTGCACATGTGCAAGACATAGAGTTTTATCAGAGCACCGAATCATGACAACCCATGGCTTATAGGAGCCTGTATTTTCCAGAAATCCATATTAAACAAAAGACTATTGATGTTATACTATCACATCAAGAGGAAAAAAAAACAGAAAACTACTTTCAAGATGTTTGACATAAAACTTCATTGCTAACTCATTGAATGCACTTAATTCTCGTTAATCTAATGAAATGGCAAAAGGATCAACCAAGACAATAGAGACTACATGGACAACAAAACACAGTGTATTGCACATGGCCAATAAACCAAAATAGTGAGTGTACTAAATGATGCAAATGAAACATTGTGAATAAACTGAAGTGGTATGGAAGTCTTGGCTGTGCGCTCCAGCAGTCTATGTAACTGAGCATACGGCTGTACGACTGGCTGCTGTAAGCACAAATTGTGTACATCCCACTCCTTCCACCAATGTGCTACAGCTTCTTTGTACCTACGCATAGTGCAAAAGAGCAGACGGCCTGGCAAAGACTACATCTCAGGGGACACAGGCTATTTTGTTTAAGCTGATGTGGTGCTGCAGGCGTGAATTGGCTCAGGGTCCAATTGGCTGGTCCGATGTGGGTGGGGGAGATACAATTAGGGATCCCTGAGAAAGCAATTCCCAGTCTGCTCCCCATTGAAATTACATGTAGTTATTACTGCTGCTGAAAAGCTGGTGGCTGCTTCATCAAAGCAGATTATGTACTTAGCACTCTGACTTCTACGCTTATTGTTAAATGTTAGTTTGCAAAATGTCATGTTATTAAAAACTGACTCCCGTCCATATGGAAGCCTTTTCCCTTGCAGACATTTATGGAAGTACAATTGTGTGTTCAAGCTCATCTATGCTTGAGTAGCCTAAATGTACCAACCATTTACAAACCTTTCCTTTAACTTTCCCTTTTCCTTTAACTAAGAAAAAGCAGGATTGATGCAGTTAATTACAAAATTAAAAATAAAAAATTCAAACTTTTAAATTACTTATCTTTTGCAATGTTTGCTTTCCTTGTTTGCATATTAATCTTGGCAAAAGTATTTTCTACACTGGCATCTGTAAACTATATCACATTTTCAGTGAGGAATTTGTTTTATTAACATACGCTTTGACTACCACTATTTTGTTCTAAACCTAACTTATTGAATTACAAGTCAGCCTATTTGTGTAAAACTCATTTTGAAGTGAGAAACTTGTACCTTTCATTTTAATGCTTTCCTTCACTATTCTCAGACTGTGACTAAGCAATGTTATATGTCATTTCACTGTACATGTGAATCCCTTTCAGAGTATTTATCAAAACAAGGAAGCACAAGTATAAACACTTACAAACACATCCTGAAAATCTGCTTGGATTTTAGAGGTCATCACTGCATCCTGCAAACCAGGAAACAGCAAACTGCACATTTACTACAAAAGAAGTAATTCATCTGAAATTCAGGATGCCAACAGATCAGTTTAACGGAAGTACGTGTAAGTAGAAGAGGTAAATCAACACAAAACAGGCAGATGCCCTTCTGGTTGCTTTGCCACTGTAGAGATCCTGGGGTGAATCCGATATGTCAATGTGCATCTAGCATACGTGAAATTCAGTCATAGCTCAGAGCTACAAATGCATCGCAGTAAATTCTTTCTTCACTTAATACACCCATTCCTTTAATTGGAGCTCTAGAATGCCAACATTGCCTGTGCTATTAGGCTCAGAGCTGTTTTGTTTTTAATTAAAACTAACACATGGTGGGCTTATGATTTTGTATGCTGTCATAGATAAGAGAGAGCA
Source organism: Megalops atlanticus (assembly GCA_019176425.1). NCBI lineage: Eukaryota > Metazoa > Chordata > Actinopteri > Elopiformes > Megalopidae > Megalops > Megalops atlanticus. The sequence continues at coordinate 35,227,831 of CM032878.1, read as the reverse complement.
AAATTAAATCAAGAACAACATTCTGGCATGAGGGACTGCTGGCACAGGAGGAAAAAACTCATAATGGTTTTCCCTCAAAACTCGGTAGCTGCGTAACTGTGTTGGTTGAATGAGATACAGCGCTCTTTCTCATGTTCTCATTCACTCTTTCTGGCTTGCACATGTTGCCTGTGTGGTTTCAGCCTCATCATTATATTATAATAGCTGGCAATTACATCTTAATGCAGAAGTAACGTCACAGCGGAGAAGCGTGCTATGCTTCATCAAAATTCCTTCTGACAACCATTTCTCCAAAATGTGCCATTTCCTTGCTTCGAGTCGCAAAAATGGGCGGTGTAATGCTCCGCCCACTGACGATGACCTTGTCTGAGGGCTACCGGTTAATTGAAGTCTCTTTCTCTCTCTAAGCTTTTCTTTCTACAGTTCGTTTTGCCGCTTTGATTCTGCCCCGCTCAGTGGTCGAGGCTATAGAATTGTGTTGGTGGTCCTTGGCCCGGAGCCACTGAACCAGCAAGCGCTGCACCAGGGATGGACTTCTGCTCAACATAATACCTACGGGTCGCTGCAGAAACCATCATATACATCCGGCATTTACAGGATCCAAACTACAAAGCAGACGATGACAGTGCTGTCTAGTATCTTTATGGCATTGGCTATATAATGCGAAAAACACTTCCACCCCTGCACCAGGCTATTGGAGGCTCAATCAAGGGTGATCAAACATCACAGGCCTTTGAGCCCGAGGTAAAGGATACGAGGGATAAAGCTGAACACGTCCCGGCCTACAGAAGTCACTAACCACAGTAACAGCTCATAATAAAATGTTTTACACAGCGCTGCAGCAGCCTAGCTGGACGGCAATACATCAGCCCGATGGAAGGCCCTCAAACAGGAATGCTGCAGCAAGACAAATGGCATGCCGAGAGGAAATGGCAGGGAACGAACAACAACCAAACAGATGCTTTCATTAAAGAGGAAAGGAAATATTCCATCTGCTGGCTGTCTGAGATTCAGCAGCAGGGATGCAGCTTTTATTAAGCTCACCGGCCCTTATCATACAAAGGACCAATTAATGACCAATAACCAGCTGTGCAATTTCAACATATAAGCTATTGTTGTGTTACGAAACCCATGAGGGACAGTGACTAACAAAGCAATATGAAAGAGAATATTTGGTTTCATTCAGCTTGATGTGAGGTACCACACATGATCATGTGTGATAATTCATACTAAGATAAACATTGGGTGACAAGCAGCCTCAGAACATGTATTAAATGGCCACTTGACTAACTGCAAGGGTAGAGGAAAAAACACATTAAAAATAGATATTCCTCCTTTGTGTAGTTCTACAGCCAATATGCAAAATAAGCATATCAGCGGGTTTTTTCCATCAGCTTTTTGGCCTTTAGATTTTGATTGGACAATCATGAGACAAAGTGAGCCAAAACCTTCATGGAACACTTAAATTTTTACTCACATCCTGAGTTCAAGGCTTACATAGAACTGGAGCTTTCTGGCCATATCACCACTGAATTCACTCAGAGGCTGGCGAGGAATGCAATTTATGAATCCAATTCATTTATTCCACCTACACTCTGAAACAATCATTTAAAAACTCAACAAGGTTACTGAGGCACAAATAGGGATCTAATACATAATCTGATCCCTAATACCGAACTACCTAAATGTGCCACCAAATTAAATGACAATTAAATAATCAATGTAATCACTGTACTTATTTTATTATTATTTTATTTTATTATTTTTATTATCATAGTTTAATAATAATCTAGATAAAGGAAATTTGTCCAAGAGGAGTGATCTGAAAGTGCATTTTATTCCATATTCAATCGTTACAGAGATCTTAGGGAAAACATGAGAGCTTTGTGTTTATTAAACTTTTCTCGGTTTGCCCTACACAACACAAACCTGGAAGCTTAAGAAAAAAAAAAAACAACCGAGATGAAAGCATTTTTCCTCCAATGAAACGGAGCGGCGCTGCTCGATTCCTCTCGAATGTCATCGCTGTTGGAGGTTTTTCATTACGCAGCTTTCCTTTCACATAATTGCTCACATCCTAATGCTGCGGTTGTTTTCTTGGGGAGCTCCCATTCTCTCCCTCGCAGGCCGTAGACACAAAGATCACAGTCATGCCTGGCTTGATGCGCCCGAGAATAAAACAGAAGAAGAAAGATCGCCTATCTTCAAAGGCTTTCGCTCAGCCATCAAAGTCCCCCCCAACCCCCTCACCCCTCCCGCGGCCGCTGCCCCCGCCTCACAGCGAGGCGTCGTGTCAGCGCGCGTCGCATCCTTGCTCCGCTGCAGACACATCTGGCTAAGACATCTATAGGGAAGTCAGGCCTCACTGATGCACTCCCCTACATGGAACGAGAGTTTATATATATACATGTGTGCGTGGGTGGGTGTGTGGGGGTGCACGTGTAAGTGTCGGTGTATGTGCGTGTACAGTATGTATGCATGTATGAATAAGTCCACCAAAGCTTCGGTTCTGTTTCGCACACTTTTTTTTTTAAAATTATGCGGCTAAGGTGTCTTATCAAGATTCTGAGTTCTGATTCATAATTTTTTTTTTCTTTGAACTTACTCAAAATATGATCAAACATTTATCTGTGTTTTCTGGACAGAAATCCACAAGGGAAACTCCTATGGAAGAAAAAAAAAACACAAAAACTTCCAGTCTGATTTATGGCAATGGGACGTAATCTGCAGGATGACAGGGCAATTACAGCTGTAGCACCCGCATTCAGGGAAGTGACAGTAACTAGAGTAATAGTTTCAATAACACCAGCGGTTAAATAAATGTATCCAGCAGGAGAATATCTCTAAGAGACACAAAGTGCTCAAGCTACACTGCCTGAATCTGTCGGAATCTGCACTCTTACATTTTGAACATAACAGAACAGCTAATAACACTGAATTTAAAGAAAATCTTTCTTACTATCAGATTTTTCTACAAACACTATATGCATTAATATGTGTGATTCAATGTTTTATAGGGGGGGCCAAAAACGGAACATACCAAAATCATACCCACCACTAAAAACATTTGACTACATTGTAAGGAGAATATTAAGTCCTGATGTGATTAATCCTTTGGAAATCTCTATCAAGGAAATTGGATAGGAAGGTTTTATTTTAGCCCAATCTATACTCTTTTCATTGCAAACAAAGCTAAGAAGGAACTTGACATGGGAATGCTAAGTTTTCGAGTCACTTGTTTACTCAGCTGATTTTTGTATAACTGATTTCCATACAAGAAATATAATACTTTAAAGTAGCTATGAAGCTGCTCCAGCACATGCTGTTAACAATCAACATTTGTCACGATGTCCAGAATAGTAAGCTAACATATTCAGTTGGTGGTGCATACATATATGAAACCACACACACACACACACACACATACACACACACACACGTTTTGCTTGTTTTATATAAGACCTATGCTTATGTAAATGTCTGCAATTTTTGTTTGATTTTTTTTTCAAGAAAGTGCTACATTAAAAATAAATTATATATTTTTATTTGGGAGACTGCTACTTTAAATTTATGTAAAATTTTGGAGATCAGATGAGATCAAATGAGCTGAGGCTTTATAAATTATCATGGAAGACCAGAACAAAGCTACACTGCTAAATATTTCTGATTTTCAGTTTTATTTTTGGTCTGGTTAACCTTTTTTAATTGGTTGGCCAAATATGTGACCAAGCGTATTTGGGATGAATGTGGTGTTCTTTCCTTGATCAAACTGACTTCAGTATGGCTCAATAAGGTCACTGGGTTTTGTTCAGGCTCTCACCACATCAAAACGATTTCGATTCATGTTTTGTCCTCCAAATAATCTACTCATATTAAACGCCCTTTCACCGTAAACAAATTACACATGAACAGTCTGCATCTGCTGGTTAATGTATTCACCTTGTGATTCGTGTCACCAAATAATTTAGTTTCCTCTGTATAGCATGAACGTCACTATGGACATTAGCTACAGTTACTAGCAAAGTCAATTTTATCAGACAGACATTTCCTTACGGAAACATCATGGTCAAAAATCATAAATCAACTGAAGATGTGATGATGGTGTCATGGTGAGCTCATGGCAGAAGGAAAACAATCAGGAATCACAACATGAACAATAGAAATCAGTGCTGTAAATCAATTACAGACAGAAATGAAGCAGAGTGTACACTAGTTTAAGCTATAATATCATTTTCTTACACCTCAAAGCACTTTACCTATTTTGATGGATAAACAAATTTAGTTCTGAAATGATACTGTACAAGAAAGCCAATCTGACACCTCGGCCTGGAGTTAATTTAGAGTAGATTTATAGTGTAGCCCTTTTTATGCAAGCTACACCAGCATGAGATTTTTGAGTGTTTTTTTTTTTTTTAAAAAAAAAAGACCCTCCAGTCATCGGGTTTGAAGGGAAACAAGGGTGTGTCAACTGAGAAGACTCTGAAGCACAGGGCGGGTTCAAAGACCTTCAAATTCAGGTTCAAATCCGCACTGTACCACACAATGACTAAGTCCTCCAGCATCCAGTAGTGGCATAGAATTATCCCAGCGCTGTGGGGATTGGATGTGGTAGCTGGCTGGGAGCGGACAGGATGTGTGTCTCTGCAGGCCTGGCAGCAAATGCTCTACCGCCTCGCTTCCAAAATCGGTGCAGGGAGGCAGTTGGCCTTGGAGCCCCTGTAATGGAGACTGTACAAACCTCATTGTCTTAAGCCTGTGCCAGAGCGGAGTGGCAGGGAGCTGCCGAAAAACAGCACTCAGTACAGTTGCAGCTACCACTGCCTCACTGATATCAGTTACCACCACAATCTTATTTTGCCTCTATATCTTATTCTGCCACTATGTTACTGATACCACTAACAGCCACAATCTTATTTTTATTTCAGCAGAATAAGCATAGGTCTAATGCTGAATGCATCTATTTAAGAGTTTAGGGCATAATTTAACCTTGCAGGAGTCATGTGCAACAAGGACTGAAGAATTCCTTTAACCCATCATTAGAGCATTGGTGTTGACATGATGACAACACAGGATATAAGAGCTGCAAAGCTGGTCACTACCACCTGAGTCTGAGGAGTCTAACGGCACATCTCTGGGCCTAAGCCAGTGTAAGAGGCTGAAGGGTTCTGTGGAATATTCCTTCTGATTCAGCATTCCTCTGTCCTTTGTTCTCATTGAATGTAAAAGAGGGAAGGGGAATGTCAGTGGCCTGAATGCTTCTCTGCTGGTGTTCACACCGCATCGTTCTTCATTGTTCGGCTGCGGTTACTGTGCTCACTTCAGGTGATGGAAATCAAGGTCTCAGCATAAATTGACTGCTAATTCAAAGGTCGTTGCATGACTCTGGGCTTCATGGACTGAAATCCTTCACCCCTAACCTAAGTCCTTTAATCCTCTGAATTTCAGAATTGCAAAGTATAGTGAATGTGAAAATGAATTTGGACGGCCAAGCACAAAAATAAAACTTTGCATGCTAGCAAAATCTCATTTCACTCACTAAACATATTGTTAGCACAATCCATAAGAGCTCAAGTGTCTACTCTTAAAGTATGCACATAGTCTAAGCCCTTGTGCATGTCAAGTTTTTGGCATGCAAAGACAAAGAATATATATTTCAGAAACAATCCGCTCAGTCAAGTTTATGCAGATCACTTGGCATTCCCTCAGCAAAATTATCTGGAACATCAACAGCATATTCCACTGGTACATGGGAACACAATGTAACTAAACCGGGTCATTTTGTACATATATACTGTAGGAGTAAGTCATCGTTTTGAATTGTAAATGCTCTAGCAGAGCCACAACTGAGCTCCTAGTAATCTACAACAACTGCTGATGGGTAAATTCATGTGCCTCTTTAAGTTCTTTCCCCTTTCTTTTCATTTATTTTCTCAAACAACTCAGAGGGTGGGATCCTTCCGTTCTGTATTCTGATTGGTCGGCAACACCTCTTTCACAGCAAAGCTATCCAGAAGCGCATGCTACACTCCAAATTGGGCGTGCACGTAACGGCAGAGCGACAATTAGCATTCGCAGCGCTATCAGCTCTCCCTCGGGGCTTTATTACCACAGGTGGAGGGGCACGATCAGATGCACACTGCAGTCGGGGGTTAGCCCTTAACAGAAAACAGCTCTATTTGTACACCTGCGGGTACTGAAGGCCCAAGAGAGAGAGGCCAAGCGGGCTGAAAAGGAGCAAAAAACACCCCGCTGAGTGGTGACAGTCCATTGGAGGGGACCGGAGCTCGGCGAGACAAACGCGAAAAGGGCCCGGCCGTTCCCAGAAAAAGCACAGCCGTCCTCAGAAAGGCTCCAGGTGCAAGGCTCAATTCGCGGGCTGCTTTCAGGCCATGCTTTGGTGAATTAACACAGGGCTCTCTATGCATGGTCTCCCATTACAACAACAAAAACCTCCATAGGAAATGAAAGTTGAAAGGGTTTGGGAAGACTTTTTGCCACTGAGTACAGAGCCATTGATTTTCCCTCCCTGATAATGTGTTAAGTGTTATGTAAATGTTATGAAAAAAGTGACACTTATTTATTAGTTCAAATGAGAGACATACTGCAATGCAGGACAAATGAACAGCCCCCTTCGTTCCCTATAACAAAAAGTCACAGGACGCTAAATGAAGACAGACAATGCAACTTGATAGCACTGGCTCACAGCATTCAACTAATAACTGTTACTTTCAAAAGCCCTGATGGTGAAATGGAAATCACACTACCATATCTGCATTTCAATGGTGGCAATGTGGCGGACCAGAAAGTTGAGCTTGTTCAAGGATTTTATTTTTTCCCTCCAGTAAATGTGATATTGACCTGTATCTAGTGGTTACTTTCTTTACTTCATTCTTCATTTTAATTAATACAGTTGATACAAGACTCAGTTGAGAATTTAATGAGAATTGGATTTATACAAACTAGTGGAAGTAAATTAGGTAAAAAAAAAAGTTTAACCACCATAATACTCACCACATTCGCTGCAATTGTTAATATACTATGTGTAAGGAAGGGCCACTAGTTGTAGAACCTATAGCAGTTGTTACAGATGCCATGTCATCCTTTCTTAGAGACACATATTCGATCAGAGACTGTGGATAAGTTGACAGCTTTTTGGTACTGTATGCTTATTAATCTGAGGCATCACCTTTCAGGTAAACCCAGTACTTAGAATGTTAAGAAATGTTGCTGTAAATCACCACATGAAAAGCTACAGTATGACATTAAAATTAGACAGTTTCATTATTACTGCTCTGTTGCCAGTTGTTCTTGTTTGTTATGATTGCTATTCAAAACCTACTGAGCATCCAACTTCTCTAGCATTACACTGTATAATTGTTACAAAAACGGTCTTTCAAAGCCACTGCCAGTTACCGTTAATACGGATACACAGCTAATGATAAAAGAATAAAAATGGCAATGGTGCTTGAATCGTTTCAATCACCATTGCTGGCAGGGCTGAGGGGCTCACTTGGCAAGATGTTTGCTTTGAGTGCAGGCTAAGCCATACAGCTAATGATAAAAGAATAAAAAAATGGCAAGAATTTCTAGATTAGCCCTAACGAGGTGTTATAGAATTTGCATTTAGATGCCAATACATTTGTCTTCAACGTATCAGTTACATTTTTTTTACATAATGGAGCTGAAATACACTTACTGAAATACACGTGGTTTTTGTCACATTATTAGAGAGGTAGACTAAATTATATTTAGATTTTTTCTAATATGCTGTATTTGTAAAATGATCGTGACATAAGGCTATCAATATTGTCCAATTAGACAACAATTTACAAAATCTAGCATTTGTGTGGTCAATTAATAACTGAAGCTGAACTTCCTTTTAAACACATAAAAAAAGCTACATCAGCACAATGCTTCACAAAGAGAGAGTACATATGGTCAGGAAATTGGATATAAAATATGACTCATTTAATAGTAAAACATAAAGAAAAATATGCATGTATGTAACCACATAATTCCCAGAGGTGGAATCAAAACGTGAGATGAACAGAAACATAAAAAACAGAACAGAGGCATTTTCATATCATACAATCATTTACTTCAATTTGATAAACCTGTGAAAGTCTGAAGCTGAGTTAACCATTCTTACATTGATCACCAATTTGTTCTTTTCTGAAGCCTGTGCCTCAACATATGGTGCATTTTCAAATTACAATTACTTTTGTGTAAATTCAAAAAACACAACTGGTTCCTGAGTGGAACAACAGATGCACAAAAAAGGCCCAAGTGATGCCTTTCCCAGCAGTGTCTGAGCCTCTTTTATTAATGGGGGTTTTCCATCCCCTGCATTACCGTACTGAAAATCAGAAGAAAAGGAAGACTCTAATTGATAACAGGAAGCCCACTCGAAATGTGGCATTCGTGTCTGACCACGCTCGGCGATTTCATTTTTCTCTTTGTTTCACATGGAATATGAAGTGGCTCTGTCCCCCGAGGAAACGCAAATTGATGCCATACCGCCACAGAATGTAAGACTAGTGAAGTGGCTGCCTCATTTACACACTGTTGAGTGTGGGGACTGTTTCTGGTTTGGCTTGGTTTTATTTGTGTTATTGTTCTTTTCAACAAACTGTAAATGGCACTTATCGGCTTTGGGAGATGCCACCCTCTTTCTGAGAGATCTGAGAACGCCTGTGCGACATTCGCAGCTTGCTGTAGTTACGCTTGTCAGTTAGGTGGTGTTGTGATGGATTCGATGAACAGTGCGGTTATCTAGAGCACAAAAAAGTGCTTCCAGACTGCAACTGCTCTTGTCAGCTCTCAAACTATAGCTGTATTGCTATACATCTATACACCTATGTAGCTCCCCAAAAAGTAGTAAAATACTTCCTTATACTGTTTAAGAGCTCTTAAGGGAATCTTGTGCATTACAGTGTGTGGCACAAATATATGCTAATTACCACTGGCACAGATAAAAATGACCATGAGCTGAGTGAGTGGCCAGACTCAGTAATTTGGAGCAGAAGTCAGGCCAAAAAATAGCATAAGGCCCTCAAGGGACAGAGCTTTAACTTTAGGGACTGTAAAACAGTTACCCTACAGGCTACTGCTTTCAGGGCTCATCTGCATATATTGACATAAACATTAATGACAAATGGTCATTTCTGGAAAAGATATTTATAAGTGGCAGGTAAATTATACTGTAGTCTGGGGAGAGAGGCAGAGTGGCTCATTTTGCAAGGTGTTTGCTTTGAGTGCAGGTTGAACCCTAAGGCCCATGTTCAAAACTGTTCGTTTGCCGACAGTGACTTGAATCCCACGGCAGCAGAACAAACAGGCTTCATTCCGCCGGGAATGACAGGGCTGGGCAGGTTGGCCGGGGCTTCCTCGTCTCACTACTCTCAGGCACCTTGCAATTCATTAGATGTCTGACAGCTGCTCATGATGTCAGTGGAATAGTGTCTATCCTCCAGTGAGTGCCCACTCCAGTGTAGTGTGCTACGTGACTTATAGCGCGAAGAATGTCCATTTTTTGTGTACAAGTGTACTGGAGGATTTGTATTTGTCCTGCCTCGGTGCTCTTGCACGAGTGCAGAGGCTGTCACGACGAGATGAGCCTAGTGTAAAACTGGTGATTCCAAAACAGGTAAAGGGGGAAAAAAGCAGAAAAAATTTAACTGCAGTAATAGGCTAATTTAAATGAAATATAAGACCCTAGCCCTGTTCATCAGCAACAGCAATACAAGTAAATTCTGTATAATTCTGTATTAATTTGATTGAACAATCTAGTGATTCAATTTTTGTGAGAAAACCAGGAATTCACTTTGAGCTCAATGCTCAGAGTATCAGCGTAGATCTATGCCATTGAATCATACCTGTATCAGACTGCTAAAGAACATTAAAGGTATGCACTTACAAATGCTTTATACATGCATTATGTTTAAAAAGGTCAAGTAAGGGAGCTACTTTCATAACTAAAAAAAAATCATTATTTCATTGCAGACACGATTTCATAATTGTGTTTGAAAGGCCAGCTGGCATGTTTGCACACCTGTGACCTGCCCACTTTTTACAGTGAATGTGACTCGGGACACAGCTTGTGATGTAAGCGGTTAGGTAAGAAACCAGAGACTGGCCTGTGTGGCATGAAACATTATCCATTAACGCTTTCCTGGATCCTCATTACACCATACATCCACGAGCCAATGTCCCTTACGGACTTGTAATGGGTATAAGGATGGAAAATGTTACCTGACAGTAAAGACGCGATAACCTAAAACACACTCAATACCAGGTGCAAGGCTAATTCCATTTCATTTCTTCTCTCTGCTTTTTTGGCTTGGCCTGAAAACGCCTCTGTGCACTTGTGAGTTTTGAATGCGGAGGTTGATTAAAGTCAATACTGTGCAGTTGTCAGGGTTTGTTTATCGTTAACGCTTTTCTCGGTCTCGTGTATTACTTTGGGGAAGGGCTTGTGTGTAGTTAGGCAGAGGCCCATATCAGCTTGTCATCAAACAAAACATGCGCATACATCTTTACTGAACTTTTCCCTTTCTAAATTCACAATAATTTATCAGGGGCATTGTTGGCATTATCGTGATCAGATATTTGCTTTTGTGGTGTTGCAAGGTTATAGCCTACTTCATGGTATCCAGGGAGGCAGACTAGCTGTACTCACTCTGTTTCACGCACAGTTAATCCAAACTGTGTGTTAGCCCAGCCCTAAGCAAGGACAGAGGTCCTTCTATAGCTGCTGAGGGACTCTTATTCATCTCAGTGGAAATTCTACAACAGAGCTCAGCTGGTCTAACTACTGGAGCACTTTTAATTCTCCTTTTTTTCACAGTATATCCTGGTTCAGGGTTGTAATGTAATATACAGCTTTTCCAGGACAAGGTTAGGTCCAGCTCATTGCCTTTCCATAAATATTTCATTAACATGCAGGAACCGTGATGTTATCTGGTTTGTGTTCTCACACTATGGACGAAAGAAAAGTGACCTGTTTCCCCATCTATTCTATCACTCCGTACTCATTATTTCACACGGAAGGTGTAATTCAGGTGGACATTTTCTCTCAGATCTCACAGGGGAAGCACAGTGGAACAGGCACGCATGCACACACACACACACGCGCGCGCGTGCACGCGCGCACAGACACAGGCGCGAGCACATGCTACACACGCTGCCTTAGAGGATGCCATTATTTTACATGGAAGGTTGAATTCAGGTGGTCATTTTCTCTCAGATCTCACTGGGGAAATGCAGCACAACAAGCACGCATGCGCACACACACATACACACACACGCACGCACGCACGCACGCGCACACACACACACACACAAACATACACACACACGCACACACACACACACACACACACACACACACACACACACACACACACACAAACATACACACACACACGCTACACACACAAAACACACACACACACACACACACGCACGCACGCACACACGCACGCACACACAGTGCTTGAGAGAATATCCTTATTTCACATGGAAGGTTTCATTTGGACAGCAGTTTTCTCTCAGACCCCACAGGTGAAGCGCAGTGTGACACACTGCACTGCGGCGCAGGGGCGCTACACACATTGCCTTCAAGAGCGGCGTCGCACGCTTACTTCTGCTGGCTCTTGGTGAGCCGTGGGGCCTCCGCAGCTGCTTTTCTTGTCTCGAATTCCTCCCTTTTCAGGACCTCACCGCTGCCCCTGTAGCCCAGCTCCACCAGCTGGCGAGCCACGTCCTCATCCTGGAGGAGCAATGAAAACGATCTGGTGAGCCGGGGGTGAGGGGGCCGAGACCCGAGGTGGAGCCCCCCCTTCCCCCGCAACACTCGAAGCCTTCCACACAAAACAAGCGCAATGCTGGTTAATTAAACGCAGGGCTACAATGCCGTTTGTCTGCAAAGAAATCACTGTGCGTGAGATGCACACGTGCATGTGTGTGATTGTGTGTGTGTGTGTGTGTGTGTGTGTGTGTGTGTGTGTGTGTGTGTGTGTGTGTGTGTGTGTGTGGCGGGGTTGGGGTGGGGTGGGGTTGGGGGATTTGAAAAGGAAGCAAACAACAAGCCATTCGCTTATTTGTGTTAGAGAGCCATGCACATGACAGAATAATCTAAATACAACCGTGTGGGCAGCCCAGTGGCCTGATCAAGGCTTCTGCCACATGTCATCGCAGCCCAGTCCTGCAGCCATCAGCATCCGGACAGGCGAGGGGAAAGTCCTCCATCCCTCAAAAATCCAAACAGCTTTCATGTGGCATCGTGGCCATGACTCTGGGCTCAGTTATTCACTCAAAAATAGCTTTAACGTTCATGGTCCTGATTTCAGAGACGCTCTTGCAAAGAATTCAGCTCAACAGTCAATTTACTTGCTGCAAGATTAAAACCAATTCAAGCTCAGTCTTACTAAACCTTAATACCTGTTATTTTGTATGACAGACTGCCTTGAAACGCACAGAGGACTGCATAATAAAAGACACTTGAGCAGGGAGGCTGTTGTTAGTAACTAAATATAACTGCTCAAATAGATTGTGCAACTTCACTAACTATGACAACTCACTGATTGGCGCAAAAGTATCCCACAGCAAGAAAGAATAACAGTGCGGCTAGTTGCTGGCAACAAATCATTTGGCAAAAAAATCATCTGGTCAACATTGAGTGCACACAGTTTACAAGATATGACAATGTTGGCTGGCTGACCTGAATTGCCTTTTGTGCACCCAATGCTCAGCCGTTTGTAAGCAGGTGTTTAAAACAGATTTATGCCTTAAACTCAGTTTGACCATACAGGCTAAACACTGAGCAACATTTCCATCTAGTGGCTACGCTAGGACAACGGCCCATCTTCTTAAACTCTGTCTGATCACTACTGAAGTCATAAGTAGCCTAATGATTCTGGCCAAGAGGGCCAGCTACCAAACTGTGAGTCTAAACTCTTTTGCTGACAGATTCTGTGCATTTATTCTCTCGCAGGGCTCATAGATTGGTAATCGAAAAAATGTGCACGGCTGGAAGAAATGCACAAACATTCCCCCAATCATTTCAGAGGAAAACCTTATGGCGGAGACATGTTAATTCTTGTAATCCAATATGACCATTCTCCACTGGCCTCTGTGAGGAAAGCTGACCCGTAAAATTTGCCTGTGGCCGTCCCCGGGGGACACAACACTGTTAACAAAACACACATTGAGCGCATTATTGTGGATAACTCCGCTGACCTGTGGACTGAATTATTTATAGGCCTCACCTCACGAGCACCGCATTTACAAATCCCATGTAAGCAAGCAATCAGAGGGAAAAATGTTATCAGGCATTCCTACCGGTGTCCGCGGGGGGCAAGAGTCACATAGCACTGTCAATAGGAAAGTACAATAAACAAGGCATCACTCATAGCATTCCCAAGCATCAGATCATAACTGAGATACCCTAATCAAACGCTGACCAGTCATGAACTGTGACCTTTTATCCTAGGTCAGAGCTAATTGTCAACGTGAATTCACTGATTTTTTTTTCTAAAATGCCAAGAAGAGGACACATCTAAACACTCTTTCTCATTTTAGCACAAATGTACATTGAGAATGTAAATATTTCAGTGTAGAATCTTTAACGCTGTACAATGCTATCTTAGGTGGCTATATGTCCTAGACTGATTAGAAGTGCAGGTTTATAGATTGAATAAGACAATTCTTCAGCATTCACCATGGGCTAGGACCTATCTCTCAAGCAAACAACCAATGATATGAAAGTGTTACCGCAAACTGGCTTGCGTTCAGGAGGGCCACCCTGATGGAGGTTACTCCGTGAATCATCCAGGAGAGGTTTAGCAGGGACTCATATATTCCATGTTTTTAAACAGCAGGTTCTGCGTTTTCAATTCTGCACTGTCTTTTAATTTTTCAAACCATATTTTCAACTGTAAAAGGCAGTGCATCTGGTGTTTCTATTGTTGACCTGCCAAACATTTAGTCCCACAAATTAGCCTTGTAAGGGCTATTCACAGGGTGCACTGTATGTTTGGTACTGTACCAAACCCTTTCCCAGAAGTTAATTTTCAGATGGGTCATTTCAAGCCAATTGTACAAGACTGGTAGCCTGTGTTTTGCTAAACTGAAATTCACTTGGGGATTTTGGACATGCAGAGTCCATAAATCACAGTCTTTTAAAATTCCCCTTGGAATTTCTCTTTCATCACTTGTAGCACCACCTCAGGCGTCTAAGAATTGTGCTTTGCTCTACGCTTTACGAGATGAAAATAAAGTTTTTACTAGGTTTAGGTTTAAATAATCAAAATAGGGAATCTTCTACAAAAAATCAAAACTAAAATTCTTTGTGTAGATGGAAGATGCTCTACCAGGACTAAGAAAATAACGTTTGGTACCTTGGCTGCACTGAGTATGCTTACTTCGGTGAACAGCTGTCCACCTCGAAATAAATGGTAGTTATTCACACCCGTGGAATTAGAGAGAAATGTAATTACCTGGCAAGCTAAATCCACAACTACACCCACCAGATTCAGCCAGCTAGTTAGCTAACAAGCGTCTACCAAGTCTGTCATTACAACACAGCCAGCAAGTTTTATCTTGCAGAATTTGAGTTAGCTAACGTTAACTAATGTCATTTCGCCATCTGGCGTGGATACGCTGCTATTGCGCGCTAGCATACCTGGCAGATAGCTTCCCAGATATTTCCATTGAAGCGCAGGCAATGAATACCGACAGGTAGTTCGCAAAAGCACCGGAAACTATCGGTAGCTAGTTTGTTAAGTTACTCTGAAATATTGTGAAGAGAGACCGCGGCGGTTGAGCTAGTTGGATATGCACATAAAGTAATCACATTGCAAGCATGCTTCTCAGAGCTAAACTATGTAACAAAAGTTCACAGATAAAAGCATAGCTAACTGTTTGCTAGCTGGCTAGCTGCTAACCCGCTTGGGTTTCCTTGGCTTACGTAAATATAGGGGAATGTAAGTATTGATACAGCTTGAAA
Organism: Megalops atlanticus; assembly: GCA_019176425.1. Taxonomy (NCBI): domain Eukaryota; kingdom Metazoa; phylum Chordata; class Actinopteri; order Elopiformes; family Megalopidae; genus Megalops; species Megalops atlanticus. The sequence goes on along the minus strand of CM032878.1, from coordinate 35,212,824 downwards.
TGTTACCTCGAGATAATATAAGTCCAAAGATGTGACTTGAGAACTCAGGAAGTCCTCATAGGTCTGAAAATCGGTCACAATGTTATCAAGAGCTGCAGTGTTGTTGTCTTCCTCCATCTTGTTTATCCTTCCTGCCTGATTCCCATAGCAACCGAAGTTTTAGAAAGAAGTAGGCAACACACTCGCTGAGTCCATGTACAACATAGCAAGTAACTTTTCCTTTTTTTCTCATACTCAAAATGAAGCGATGCTTTATCATCTTAAGTGCGCAGTGTTATCGAGAGGCAGGCAAACCGTCTCCGATACAGCAATAAAACAAGGTAGCCCATGGCAAATCACGAGTAAGAAGGATAAAGGGCCGCTTCACGTCAGGGTGTTCTCCTAAATGTGAACTTCTCCATATTCTCTCCCGTCCAGTTAAAATGCCAAATATGCTACCAACATCGTTAAATTGTGTATTTTTTATTTTATACCCTATATTAAATTAATTTATCGGAAACGTTATTTCAACCCTACTGTATACTGTATATGAATGGGCTGACAATAAAATCTCTCTGACTCTGACTGACTCTATTGTATTAGGAATTAGGAGGCGTCGTAGTAAATGGAATACTTTTTCAACAACATTAAGGGTTTTTTTTTCAGGATGATGATTATTGTTCCTTGTTGAGCTCACTTTATTAGGAAAAAACTTGCACCGTACATTCATTAACCATATAAGACATTGAAAATAGCACACTTGTTGCATTAATAAAGATACTTGTTTTCTTTTGCCAGGTCAAAAAATAGAGGATGAGTTAAGACTCATCGAGTCGGAGCAATTGGGAGGGACAAAGTTGAAAATGGGTTGGTTTTCACTTGTAGTTTTATCTGCAGTATCACTGTTCTTCCATTGCAGCATTGCCAGCTTCTTGCTCTTTGGCAAACTGTAACAATGATATTGTTCAGTGTATGCAAAGCGGCTGGTAAATAACACAAGAAAAAACCCAGACTCTTCAGAACTGTGCTACTTGAAGTCTATCAAGACTTTCATTTTTAATTTTTCTATTTTTATTTCACACCTATTATCCTCATGACTTCAACTTTTCTGCATAAATGGGAGTTTACTCAAAACTGGTAACACTGCTTGATCCGCTGAGTGCTACACAAAACAAATATTGGCAGGGCTATTAGTGGATCAATTTGTCACATTATTTTATTAAAGTTGTTAGTCTTTTATTTCAAATAACAGAGGAGCCTATATGGGACAAGAGTGAGACTAGCTGTAAGTCCTTTTATGCATCTTCAACTTTTCTGTTGAAGGTTCTCTTCCAGATAGAGCGATTTTGGCTCACCAATGTTTTTGTAACCTGTTTTTATTTGATATAATTCCCAAAACGGCCTTGCTCATTTGCTTTTATTCATCCACCATCTTTTTTTCTTTCATAGGTTGGTGTGTGTTTTTGGTTTGTTTCAGGTAAATCCATTGCCTGTATGCATTGTATTAATGTTGATTTCAGAGGCCATTTTTCATATAAATAGCTGGCTGTGCAGTTTTTTTTTTTAAAAGCTGCCCATTTGTTTTAATAATCTGCAGTACCTGTTCATTTTTACCTCACTTGCAGTGGGACTGGTTTATCAGGAGAACTATTTTCTGTGTTGGACTGCTATGACCTTTTTCAGGTAAAGAAAAAATTGGCATTGGTCAAAACAGAGGGATTTATCGTGTAACTTGGTACTTATTGATTTTCTTGGACCTAAAGCTGTAATAGCATAGTCTACAGTACTGCTACGATGCTGCTATGATGATATTAAATTTATCTTGAAAGTGTCTCCCTGGTAATGCTATTCACGTTTAACACATCCATATGATTACATATGAGCAGAATATATTTCTGGTATGGTATGGTATGGAGATGTCTCCCTTAAAAGAGAGACTACACATTCTAGGTTTCTTTCTGGTCTGAATGCTGAGTCCTGGTTACTATTTAAATTGTTGTATCTAAGAAGATAATCTAATGAAACTTGAGGTTTGAGAATGTGTAGACAAAACAGGCAGCAAGGCAGAGAGGGATCTTGATTACCGCTGACATATTACTTTCGACTTTTGCAGGGACAGTGCAGTCAGTGTGAAATATGGAGCATCCAACATCTTGATTACTACTAATGTTGTTTCTTGAGGTACAGATGAGGGAGACAATAACAATGAAATCTGATAGATGGCGCTGTGTAACACTGTTCGCCTCTGAAGGCTGTTGTGGAGGCGAAAGCACAGCTTATGCATTAGTATCTGTATTAGTTCTTTTCAATGGTAGATAACTATCTGTCATACTTTTTGTTTTGCAGCCTTATATAGGCATTGTAAATGCATATTCTTCAATCATACAGTAATTTTGATTTCTCATGAGAGAACTCTGATACCACATATCAATCATGAAGGGATTTGGAATCAATACTATGGTAATGTATATAATATGTAATACACAAGGTCATTTTTCCTGGACTTTCTAAGAAATTCCAGGGAATTTTCAATGGAATTTTCCAGTTGGAACTTTGAAGGATATTTAATAAGAGACATGTTGGTTTATTCAGCCACATTTATTTGCCACACACTTATCCAGTGTGGCACATTAAATGCATTAACAGGAGTTGAACAAGACTATAGGTAGTACAGAGGAGCCAGTAACAGTGTTTGAGTATCAAGCTGCAAAACAGGCCTGATACAAAAGCATACAACAGTGATTGTATGAATTGTAAGAAACAGGGCATTTGTAACTCTAACAGTGCCAGGTCAGTTCTTAGGTGGGCCACTACCCTTGGATGAAGAACCCAAATTGCTTCAGTAAAGCAGCATGATATCCATCTGTATGATGTGTATGGATGACATATACAAGCCAGTCTGGACATGAGTGTCTGCTAGGAAAATGTAATAACATAGAGTCTTACAATGATCAGTTTTTAGAGCAAGATTACATGACATCATAGCATATGGTGGCCAACAATAGCTCATAAGAGCAACATTACCTGGCCTTATGCTAGCATGCTTATAGTGATCCATAACAGCAACATTACGCTTCTCTAAATCAAATTTCAGTCAGGACTTGCAGTGATAATGGACTGGTTGCTTGGCAAAATAAATGTGTATTATTTGGAAATCCAGGTGTAATCAAGTTGACATGAAAAGACATAAAAATGATGATGATCATTCAGTTTGGTGCCAGCATTGTAATGGGTTCATTCAGGAGTGGCCATTCTTACAAGCCAGTGAAGTCACTTCAAAAACATTACATTTGTTTATCCTTGAGGCAGGGTGTTCACCCTGACAGTAGTTTAGGTCAGTCAAAAACCATAAATACTAAATACAAAACAGCTGCACACCCAAGATTGTTTCTAACATTTTTTTATTGAAAAAATAAAAAAAATAATTTTTTATGTTTTTCTTTGGTCTTACTTAGTGTTGCAGCTAAAAAGTAATCTGCGTGTCCTTGAAACTATTCATTTAACTGTACGTCCATGTGTTCCTTCAATCACATTCTGAATTCACTTTGGCTGTCTATTGTTCCCAGGTCTGCAGTGTGGTCTGTGACATTGCAGCTGTGAAACAGATGGACAGGTTCTGAGACATGCTGGCACACAGGCGTGTAATGCCTTGAAAGATATGTTGAGCAAAAACAGCAGGCGGGCCCTGGAAATTGTACTCGGTTGTACCTCTCAGGGTTTCAGGTGATCAGACCTATCACTGCATGTCCTGTACTGTGCTCTCCTCCTACACAAGATGGAGGTCATGTTTTATTGGTTCAGTTTATACATTCATAAAAGCTATGCACATTGATTGACAGTCCAAATGGCAATGATGCTGCTGTCAGTGGGGTATTAGTATGGCTCCTACAATGTGTAAACCTATGGAGCACAGCAAATGTAAATAATAATAATATTAAATAGCAAGAAGGAGTTGTGGTATTACGTGAGGGGATGTTATTAGATTTATGTGCAGTTTATGAGTCCCACAAATGATCAACTGGTGTATAGTTCTATAAGCATTCTGGAATGTTTAAACCCAGACAAAAATTTAATTCTATAAATCAAAAGTTTAATATAAAATCTTTTGATGTTAAATATCCTCTCAGCATAGAATAAAAACAAAGCAAAAACACATTTTCTATGTGTTTTGGCTCCACAGTCGGTGCAATAGCAAACATTATAAAAACACTGCAAGCAGAACTAAATAAATTTGCTTTCCTAAATATCAATCAATTTCTCCCCGCAAATCAGTTTGTTTTCAAAAGGGCACAATCAGTCATCCAAAGCACATAGCTCCAGGTTACTGACCAAGCCACTGAAATGACCCTTTTCATTTCTGAAATCTTGCCAAATAAATTCGGTCAGATGGTGTCTGGTGAATTTGTTGTTGCGAAGTGGGAAAGTTCTGGCCTGGTATACACTGTTCAGAGTTGCATGTGTGCTGTGTGACTTTCACAGTATGTACTGAAAGCCTTGTTTCTTGTATACAGACTGTTCAGAGTCGCTTGTGTGCTGTGTGACTTTCTGAATATGTGCTGAATTCCTTGTTCCTTGTATACAGACCGTTCAGAGTACTGTATGCACTGTGTGACTTTCACAGTATATACTGAAATCCTTGTTCCTTGTATACATAGTGTTCAGAGTAGCATGTGTGCTGTGTGACTTTCACAGTATGTACTGAACTCCTTGTTCTTTGTACACAACCCATTCAGAGTAGCATGTGCACTGTGTGACTTTCCCAGTATGCTGAAGTCCTGAAATTCCATGCTGAGACTAAGGAACCTTAGAAAACAGTCAACAAGGTGGTCGTCTTGAGTGAAGGCTGAGAAATCACATTTGCCAAGAATGACCAACCCACATCGGTGGAACAGATTGGTGTTGTATTGCCAAGGATAGGGGTGATTATAATTAGGTTGGCCAGGGTTTCCTCCTCTCATCTCACTCAGACACCCTGCAATTCGTCAGATGTCTGCAAATTGCTTGGAAAATGTCAGTGGAGTAGGGCCTATCCTCCAGTTGGTGCCCACTTCATTGTGAAAGTGTGGGGGGAAAGCATAAATAGCATAAAAAGTGATGCAGTCCCTCTCCATTCCATTGCTAAGGTCAGCTGTCTATTTAAACAGGTTCTTAACCTAACAAGGTTTCCTGTATATGGTTAACATGAACAATTTTGACTTTGAAATTGTAGTGATGAACATCTAAAGTGACAATGTCTTTGTTAAAACAAATATGTATGTAGGTTCTGGAACTTGAAAGTGCCACTGTTTGTCCTTATGAATTGTGTAAGCAGTGCATCATGAGCTGTGCCATGTGCTTAAAGCTGAACATATCATACAGCAGTCATGTGGGAGCAAAGACACTCCATCTCACAATCAAATGAAATGGAAGACAACCGATTCAGTCACGCAAAGGTAACCCTTTTCAGGAGCTTGCTGCACATTTTCTTATCTGCACATTAAAAATCACTTTATTATTCACCACAGGCATGAATTATTTACCCATTCCCACTGCTCCCAGAAGTCAGCTTTGAGCATGTTCTAACCTCTGAGAGACCACAGGGAAAACCCCCTAGTAAACTACATATTTCCTTTCGTAAAGATAGTACACAGAATCTCAAGGAACTGGGCTCATGACTGCTGGATCTCAGCAAGTCTTTTGGATATTTACTTTGATGATTTAAAAACATTATTAAAATGTACCTGTTTTTGTGTTTTGAGACTAAATGCTAATTTGTTGTAACCCTTAACTGATTATCCCTCCAATCTCCGCTCAGTTTCCTTTCTGTTCTTACTGTTGTACTTTTGACTGTGCATGTGTTTGCTTGTGAGCCTTACTGATGTTACTCAAACACTGAACTTAATGACATCCTTCTACATGGTACCTTTGTATCTGTCTGTATGTGTAAAAGTTGCCCAAACCAATTAAAGTAGTGCACAATGTCATTTAAGCAAATTTAAAAACCTTGGCCACTAACTCATTTCTATGACATTGTGCAGGCTTAGGGTGGTCTGTTTGAAACAAACACAAATGCTCATGGAAACCTGGAATAGTCCAGGAAAGGGCTTCTCTTATTTTCTTTGTCTGTGCACCAAATAAAGGCGTGTGAGTGTGATGAGGTTGCAGGAGGCTATTATCTGGGTTTAATCAAATGTTGGACTCGGGCTCCTGCTTTTTAAAATGGCACATGACCGAAGTAACTTGCAGCTCTTTAGAATCTAGGTGAAGCTGACATATTGAGTCACCACTGAGTCACCATCATTGTTGTTGTAATAAGGCCATTAATGTCATGAAAATGGTAAAATTGGCCATAATTATATCCAGGACTACTTTTTAACGGACAACTGTTGAGGCATATTTGAAAATACTGTACCGATGTAGAAGGCAGTACTGTCATATATGTGTCAGCCTTGATACAAACTGTTTCTGTTTTAGTAAAGAAACAGTAAAATCTAACCACATAACCTCACTTCTTTTTTCTCTAAAGCGTCATTTAAGGTTACACATCACAGTCCAAATCAAGCCATTATACTTGTATATTCAGAAAAATGGAGATGCCATGCAAATGCTAAAAGCTTGTCAACCACAGTTAAAAGCTATAGTAAATATCTTCTTCAGCACAACTATGTTTGATTGCTGTTTGTAACTGTAACTGTAACTCTTCATAGACAGCCTTATCTCCTGGCTGGGAAAATACACAATGTTTGTTTGGAGTTATGGACAGTCACTGCCATAAGGGTGACCGAAAGAACTCCTTTTAACCCCAAATGGGCATGTGCGGCCATGTGGCAATCATCAATGAGGTGTGTCGTCAGCCTGTTACTGACTAATGGGAGACGAGACAAAACGAAAATCCAGTAACCCATACTTCTACAACACACAGTTACTCTTTAAGACAAAAGATCAATTTTTGCAAAAAAAAAAAAAAAAGTCAGCTGCACTGTACGGATCGTCAAATCTTTCCAGCGCACGCTCTTGGCTTCCTCCAGCTCCCACTGACCTCCTCGCATTCCAAACCTTTTGATTAGCAGGTGACTTTTTTCTTTCTCTGTTTTGTTCTTTCATTGAGTTGTAGATGAAGTGAAATGCAGAACGTATCAGCCACCTCCGTGTTCTTCCCCGAGAATGCCTCCAGGCCTGGCACAGGCTCATTATGATTCCATATACCAGCAATATGCACACGGTGCCCACGGGTCTGCTGGATTAATGAACAGGTTTATTTCAAATGATCTTTTTTTTTTTTGGCAATTGTTTGTTCGATTAGTCAGCTCACTTGGCAGTATGCTCCGCTGAACCTTTATTAACAATAATTGTCCGCTGCCAGTAAAGTACAGGCAGAGCAGAATTTCAATTCCCCGTGTTTTCTTAGCATTAAAGGCACAATTAATGTTTCAAACGAACGTGTCTTGTAATTATGAGGAATGTGACATAAATCTGCCCGCTTAGCCTCCATAGTGTGCCGGGGAATGGTGGCATGTTATGCATAATTAGCAATGCTTTCTCAATGGCAGGGCCTTTAATAAAACATTTGCATTACTTCGAATAGATTAGCATTTGTTTCACTGACTGAGTTACAGTGGCTTGAAGAGGGACGGACAGATGGCAGATGTATTAAGCGCAGTAGTCTATTGAGCAGAAAGGTTTAAAGTAATTTTGAAAGTGAAATACCTTCATGTGAATAGGTTGCAGGGGATGCATTACAGAGACCATTAAGCCCAAGTGTTTGTAAACAGAAACAGTTACATTGTTGAAAAAGGTTTTTCCTTGCATTAAAGCAGCAAAAACTGACTGTTCGTAGTATCATATAGCATCATTACAAAAAAAATAGTTGTTGTTGAGGCTAATTTTCGAAAACCTTCCCTGTGATACAGTGTAGGAGCAATAAGGTAACATTTAAGGCATTTAAGAAGGAACCAGATGCTCATTTCCTGCATGTATTTTTCCTCACTCGCTTAGGGAGTGATGCCCCTTTGAACTGTCTCAGTGGGCTCACATGTATTACCTATGACAGTGAGGAAGTTAATTCTGATTGCACAACAGCTGAAAAAAGGTGGTCACAGTTACAAGTGCCCTTCCACTGGGCCAATCAAACCCTCCCCTCATTGATCACAACTGACCAGACTCTTAGACCTGCAAGGCAGGAGCACAACCCAGGCCAGCTGCATGTTCCAGGTGACTGGGACAGACTGCTCCCTTCCACAACATGAGAGACCGAGAGGACCTCTGCTTGATGAGTGGCATCACAAGGGGACGTGAATCCATTAATGCCGGAAGGCCAGGAATCCCGCTCACTCATGTGTAGCCGAGGAACATTCCAAATGCTGAGTCCCGTTTTACCACTGCGAGTGCTCTCTCATGACCTCACCCTTGGAGCAGTCTATCAACATGGCCGCCATGGCCGCCGCACCACCTGTTTTATGTTAATCAATTACAGTGCTTCCCGGGTGACGTGCTCTGCTTTTCCCTTTACCGCTGGTGGTCTGATGGAGGTACAGGCGAGCAAGGCAATCAAGCTATAGGTATTGCTGTCAAAAGTAATTGACCTGCCTTGTAAATTTCTCTCTCTTACATGTTTTTCCATGAGAAAGCTTTTTACTGTTTGTTTGTGTTGTTTTTTTCTGTCAAAATGCATTGCCATTTGTTAAATTCTGAATATTGCACACAAATTCATTCCCTAGAATGCATTGGCAATGAAAATGTGAGTAATTAGTATGCTGGCATTGACTGTATGCAGCACAACTGAACACAGTTTATGTAGCAGATTATTTCCTTAATTAAGTGCTTAAGAAAACCACAAACATTTTATTAAGGTCTTTGTCTTCACTGTTAAGTGGATATAATCACTTCCTGATACATCTTTGAGTTGTACATGGAAATAGTAAAATATACAAATTTAGTAATTAATAATTTGTTCTAAGTAGAGTCACATTCAAATGTTTTTTCAATATTAGAAAAAGGCATAATAAAAAAATCTTTGGAAGGTTAAAATATGAACCGATGACACATATCCCCTAAACAGTGTTTAAAAATTATTGAAATATCTACTTTGACGTCAAGAAAGAAAACAGTACACACTTAGCACTTTGCTGACTGCAGTAGTTACACAGCAGTTAACACCAGAAGCAATTAAACTGAAGGTATCAAATTTTCTCATAACCATCTTTTCCCTTATCTCCATTTTGAAGTAATACATGGACGAATCAACATAATTCCTTTGATGTAGCGCAACTTTATCCCTTCTTCAAAAACCTAGTTGACCCCCAAATGGCCTCAAATCTTGGTTTAACGAACAATATGTTTATTTTGAGGTTCACATCATTTGCGTCACCTGTAAACAACATGGCAGGAATCTGGAACATCCCCCTCCAACCCAGGTTAATGTGGCTGTTGGCCATCTGATACACCTATGGCTCCAGCCGCTCCCCAGAGAGCAGAGCACTATTCACAAGCATCTTTATCCTGCCGGAACGTCCGTCAGGGGGAACACTGCAGGGTCACGACGGGGATTTTTGCAACAGCCGGCTGCTAAAATGATCATTTTGACAGACGGTTCAACTCCTTGATCCTCCAGCTGTTCGGGAAGAGCAGACCTGCTCCTGGTGGTTAAGTACCCCCAATTCATATTTCCCCTCATTCCAATGCAACCACTGATCTTTATTGGGCTTAGCGTGGGTGGGAGGGATCTGTCAGGGGGTATAAAAATGGAACATTTGGATACCTTTTCAATTCCTATGTTTCAAGACATTGTGACGAAACATTGGCAGCAATTTGTTGGATATGAAAGATACAGTACAGTACTTTAAAGTTAAGCTGAAAGAAGCACATAGAAAAAGAAGATTGTCTGTCACCAACATAAACAGAAATAAGGAGAGCTGATGAACTGAAAAGATGGTTTTGACTCTTTTCAGCTAAAAAAGCATTGAGGTGTTAAGTACAAGTGGGTTTTTCCACTTGGATAACTTAAAGAAAAAAAGTGCAACAACTTCAGGCTTGGAAGAAAGGAAGACCTTTGTCAAAAAGCTGTGTAAACAACAGTAAACTAACTGTACTGTTCAAACTGTACATGAAATGGCATCTAGGGCTGTTCTCTGAATAAAATGTCAGTAGTTTACCATACAATCACCAATTAAAATGTATATATAACCAGACCCTGATATTCATTTAAACATTTAGAGAAGTCAATAAATATCTAGAAGTGAACCTCAGAAGTGTTTGGTCAAATGTAGCAAGCACTCAGAAAGTCAGTGGTTTATTATAGGGCAGATTGAAAAAGTGCTTGGTACTGCCACTCTCACACTTTCAGTTTTATTTTCCCATAGGACTACCCTAGGTGAATTTCATCTTTTTGCAACCCTTTTGTTGTAAGTATGTTTAATTACTGATTGGAATGCTTTAAATATTGGAAAAAAAATACATTGAGCTAAAAGTGTAGGCCCTTAAAAAGGGCAACACCAGCTCCTGTCTGTCTGTGTCCATGTTCTGCAGATCCTTATAGTCCTTGTGTCCGCCGAGTCTCTACCCAAACCGAAACTTGGGCCAGTATTTGACTGTTTGAGCAGGCTTCTGTCCGGCGTTGATATTGATCTTCGGCGGGGGCGGCTTCGGCGGCGCCGGCGGGGGGTCTTTCCTCCTTTCCCTGCTCTTGTCTGTGATGGTGAAGCCCCGCTCGGTCCTGTCCTGGGAGCCAAACCTGGGCAGAAAGTGCGTGGAGACGTGCTGGGACTTCACGCGGGGGCTGGAGCCCATCTTGGCCTTGCCCCTCTTGTTGAGCGCCACGAACCACTCCCGCCCAGTCCGGTGGTTCTTGTGTGTCACCGAGGCATACGTGTTGTAGCTGTTCTCCTGAAACCGCTCCCTGAACTTGCAATCATCTGTGAATTTCTCCTAGAAAACAAACAGAGGAATAACAACACGGAGCGCAATTTTCAGGCGGTGACTCACGTATCTGCCAGGGCGTTCTCAGGCTGTAGGCACAGAAACAATAATACGACCATGGCAGGCTCTGAGCACCCATACTGTAGTTGGCCCTGACAAGTTTGACATACAGCAGACTGGAGGCCAAAGAAAGCTGGGGTATGACGCTGACAGTCACATACAGTTAAACCCCAGCTACACTTGATACCATAATAAGTGACATAAGGTGAATAACACCATGTCCTTACAATAATACTGACCCAGCGTTCAGCTGGCTCCCATCTGGGAATCTGTTTACTTACTACCACGTTGCCTCAGCTATTTTTCTCCTGTAGGTCTCTAATTAGATAATTGCCTTTATGCCTGAGGAATAACAATCACCCATATCCCTTTTCAGGAAATTTCTCATCAAACAAGCTTCGTGAGATGACGCACTCTGCCAGATATTCTGCAGCGCTGACATCAATTCGCTTTGCGAACGAAAACAAATCGCCCCAACGATGTCGAGGCTAAAGAGAAAAACAAACCCAATACAAGACATTTCAGCATTTCAGACGTCGCTCATCTGCTGGTCTCATGACACGGACCTGTAAAACAGTCCGTGCAGGAATGATACTGCTCCCCAGTGAGCGCTTAAAGGCATTTCTGGGCCAGAGCGTCCGGGTCTATGCCGCCCGTGATTAAGACTGAGTCAGTGAGAGTATTTTAACATGTGAGATGGCCAGCGTGACTCCAACCCATCCCTCAGAGTTAATTATGAAACGCACTGAGCACCGAGCGCCGAAGTCAACGGGAAAGAACACCGCCCGGTGGATCCGCACCCAACACTTTATCTTGCAATCCAACACCTGCTCCTGCGCCCCATCCATTTGGGCAAGGGCCTTCTTTTGGAGATTAGTGGGTTGTCTAGGTGTCATCAATCATAACGGGAATATTCTTGGAACTACACACAGCGCAACACCCCCCAGCCCTCTTAAACATTGCTGCTCATCCCAAAGTAAACACCCTGAAAGGACCACCATTCAACTGCTGAGACCTTCTTCCTTCATCTACTTTTATTTAGCTTGATTGTTTACTTCATTGTCATATATTGGTTTACCTGAGGTAAACATTCCCTTGATGGAAGTTTAGACCCCAAATAAAAGTATGATTCTAATGACCACTTTGGCACTATGATTTAAAGATATGTCCGATGTCTCACTTCTAATACACGGAGAAAAAAATAGAACAAGTCAAAGCTATAGTACAAAGCCTCACTGCACCCCTACAATCCATAATTACTGGGCGCTTACGCTGTACAACATTGCATTAGCAGCTGGTAGAAGCAGGCCACTTTGTGGTTTGATTGGGTTACCACTTATAAAGAGGCATAATGAAAAGCGATGAGCAGATAATAGACACAAGCCCACAGAGCGGACTGTTGAGGGGTTACAAAATAATTGCAAGACTTACTTTTATCTGCGGCGCGGCTCAAAGTCATCAAAATGACTTTCCTATCAAAGAGTTGCAGTGAGTGACAGGAGCAGGCCGTCCTTTGTACTGCCTGAAACTCATTAGTCCATGAAATAACTTTATCCAACCAGGACACCAAAAAAAGACAGATGCTGGTTTTCTCCTGCAATGATTTCCTCATTTATGCTGTGAGGGCACTAACACTGGGATTGAGTTTCACCTATGCTGTTGTTCTACAGCGATAACCTGGCAGCCACAAGTGTCTAGTTGGTTTCTTTTTAACAAGTTCACAAAAAAAGAAACTGTAAATCTGTAAGTGGGAGTTTTGATGAAATCCTGAATTATTTTCACATTTCTGGAAGGTACAGTATAGATGAATACCGCTGTATGAGCCATGTGGTTATTATTTTGATATTGTGTGATTTGTTTTTGTCTTGCTTAGTAGCTGGATGAACCCTCACATTTTTAATGGTTAAATAAAAACACTTCTATGTATCATGAGGAAAAAAAACTATCTCTCAGGAATGACTGTGGCTACACAGTAGAATCAATTGCCAAGACATTGGCATGAATGCAGTGTGGTAAGGTATTGTTCTCGGAACAATGATAAGAACAAAGATGTTTGTCATGTTCAAGGGATCACTGTTAAGCTGCTAAAAATACTTTTGGTGGGAAACTATAAAATGTGTCCAAGGTTGCCCATTTGCTCAGTATGTTGCCTTATATAACCTCTAAATTGGATTTTGTAATAATACAACAGTTCTGCTTTGTTGAACAGTGCAGCATAGCAGAAAATGATGCCATTATAATACTTCTAAACATGCCAGTCACTATGCAAGCTTCCATAACTTCAGAGCCCTGTATATACAAACTTAAGTAGTTATCCAATTCACATTAAATTTGCATTCCCTTCTGGGTATTATTTTACATTAGAATGTAAACATACCATGGATTATCTAAGGAAATCAACAGATTTACCCATACATCATACCTATCATAACTACGATACGCTTTTATAAGTATGCATATCAAAAATAACTATATTCCACAGAGTTAGTAACGGGTGATGCATGTGATCGATGGTCGTTTATGCTGTTATTTTCAACTGTAGCCCATTTTTTGTGTGTTTCCAGTTTGACATTCAGTGGTGCTTGGGGAGATTTAGCTGTGCAAAAACTGCTTTAGGTTTCAATATTTATGGACGTTTAACTGCCGAGACCAGTTAGGGGACATTTTATTGTCAAAATCATAATACTTGCACAGCTGCTTCACCTGCTTCAGTCCTGACAGAGATCTGTCTGTCTTTAAAGCAGTTGTTTCTCATAATCCTCCAGACGACAGGGTCCTCTTGCTTTCAATTCAACTCACACTCGAATCCAATATTACTCGCAGTTATACAATTACGGTATATTTCGACAGCCCATTTTATAAGGAATTCCTAAGTTAAAGATTGCCATTTTAAGATGTCAGCACTGAAAAACATGGCTCTTACTTGCTGAAAACTGCAGCTTTGTCTCCTATTTTTCATCCAAGTAGTTAGTTCTCTGCCACTGCAGCTGAAATTTGCAGCTCGTGAGGCTCTATCTGCAAGTTGTTGTTCTTAATCAGTCTGCACCAGGAACACTGTGATGTGATTGATTGGATTCAAGTGGAGAAAACAAGGCCAGTCATTTGGAATCGTTCCACATGAGATACTGAATCAAAGATAATCTTCACCCAACTAAAATTCCCTGAATATAAATGTGTTACAGGGGAACAAAAAAAACTGGTTTTTACCTTACCATAAGGAGACTTTTGTCCCCTTAATCAAAACAAACAAATCTAACAGAGTGATCTGGCGAAGGTCTTATTTGGTGAAGGTCAAATGAGAATTGATTTCGTTACATTGCATGGCTGCTGCTTCTTCTCTCTTTTTTTTCCCTCGTTCAAGACTGTTTGTTCGATAAATCGGGGCGACCCTTTGACCTTTTTAAAGATTGTGTTTGTAATGACTTGCTGGGTAGGTCACGCGACGTGACGCTCATCTGTCTCCACGCACCATTATTCGCGCAATAAATTGTCGCTATGAAAACATCTAAATATTAAGTATGACGGACAGCGCAACAACACAAGACGGGGTGTGTCATTCGATAGTCCTAGCAAGATCTGGGCCCCGTCTGTGAAGTGCGAGGCCTCGGGTTTAAGTCCCACGCTGACAGAACCATTAAATAAGCCCTTGCAACTGTAGCCGTGTTGAGGAAAATCAAACCTAATTCAACACTGACTGATCCGTCACAGCTGCCCTAATTGTCGCCTGTGTCTGCACAGTCTCTGAGGCTCATCCTAAGATTTATCCTTTGTTTTTCTCCCCTCTCTCTTTCAACAGTTCCGTCAGCATTTCACTATGTTCAACCATTTCTTGTCACAGGGCTATCACATTTTTCTCTCAAACGGATGGCTTTTAGCAAGGGTTATGGTCTGCTGAGGAGTACCAGTCTGAATTCCTACATGTGCAAACAAGAACAAACTTGCATTTGATGCAAAACTGTAAAATACATATTGAAGGGAGTGGCTCTATCATTTATGCTTGGAGTACATTTACATGGATTTATTTCATGTACTTAGGTTAAGAACACTTCCTGTTCTAAAATGCTGTTTGATTAGAGATTACAAAAAAATGTCTGATGCACAAGCTAAACCCATTTCCCCATTCCCTGCCTCTTCTTTGTGGAACAATAAAGAAGTCGGATGTTTTGTGTGAAGTGCTTCAGAGTGATGGTGCTGTTGGTGCGGGACTTGAGCATTCAGTGTGTCTGCAGCTGCCTCCGTTTGTTTACTCGATGTATTGATTTTTTTCCTTGTATATTATCAGCTAAACCAGACTCCCTTTAATCTGTGCTTCCCATTAACACATGCTAATGGGACACTGCTTCTGTCAAGCAGACCGTCTCCCTGAGCTGGCTTGTGTGGACTGGCTGTGAATGTGGTGCAGAAAGTCTTTTAAGGTGAGTCAAGGGGGAAAACATTTATCAATGTTGCAATATGTGTCAGGAGTCACTAATTTCAAAATTCATTTCCAGGCAAATTACAGTGCACTGCATGCCAAAGTTGTTCATGAGACTTTTTTTTTTTAAAATCTGCTTGTTTCTTTCTCTTTTCTCCTGATAATGTGGTCTTGAAATATGTTAATACTTACGATGGCGTGTAGCCTCCCCCTTTTGTTCATAGCTAGAAATCTGTTGCTAAAAACTCCTCGAATTCCCACAACCCCTTGAGAAACCGCAAAGAGCTCCAGCACACCTGCAAAAAACACAATATGTTCATGCTTTAGCAATATGTTCCATTATGACATCTCAGCAATGCCAACTGGCATTGGGTACAAGACAGCATGTGTCAGCAGCCCTGTGCTGAATGATTTGCAAGTTATCTGGTTTTGCAGCACATTTGTGGCAGCGTGCATGTGTTTCTACAGACATTGTATGCAGAAAGCAGGATTAACCACTGTTAAATCCTGGCAATGGTCAGATTCCTGGAACATTTGCGTTGTGGATTCTTAGCTAAAATGATGATCAGAGGAGTATTTGGACAAATGACTGAAGACGTGAAAAGGCACCTAACAGGGAACCTTGATGTATTCCAGTATTCCACCAAGCATTGTTAATTTAGTGTGTTTTCTACTGATAGTAATTCTATTTTGCAAATTTACTCTTTTTTGTATTATGCCAGTCTGTCATTCTAAAGGGCACCTAAGAGTGAAAAATTACAATAGTAGATTAAATTATATTTTCTAGCATACAACTACTTACATCTCACTCCAACTATATTTCCCTTGATTCAACATGCTTGGTGTGTCCAGCCAAACTCCACAGGAATCCTTCTCTCATACATGAAGAAACACCCTAGATCAGCGTTTCTCAAACCTCTCCTGGAGTACCACTTTTCCTGCATGTTTTAGATCTCTCCCTGCTCCAACACAGCTGATTCAAATGATCAGTTTGTTGTTAAGCAGCTTCAGGAGTTCACAACGAGTTGATCATTTGAATCAGCTGTGTTGGAGCAGGGAGAGATCTAAAACATGCAGGACAAGTGGTACTCCAGGAGAGGTTTGAGAAATGCTGCCCTAGATGCTTTGCAACACTCTAAAAAAACTTCATTGTAACACCATGCAATCGACCGTGTGCGCACCGCCACATCATCTGCAAGCATGTGCACTCTCTGTGTGGCTGACTGAGAGTGCGTGATGGCGGAGGGGTTTGTGATCTGCCACTTATTTGATTGCTCCCCCACTCAACACCTTGTACTGAGGACATGGTTTTTGTTTTCACTGACAGCGACAAACGTCCTGCTGCATTTGTGGCTGCACCCTCTCAAAACCCCCAATTTACTTTAACTTTAACTCACTTGTAAGTCGCTGTGGATAAAAGCGTCTGCCATATGAATAAATGTAAATGTAAATATAAACTTTAAGCCCTGGAGTGATAGATGGGGCTGTTATGTTTTAGCTTTTTCTCTATTGTCTATACACATTCTTTCAGTGAGTGGTGGATTACCTGGTTCCCATCCCACACCCCACTCTCACAGCAGTCATTCAGAGTTCATTAGCATTGCCACAAACCTTGGCACTTGGCACTTAAATGGCACTAATACTATCCTTTGGAGAAAGGGTTGTGGTTTATTTAAACCTCACCCATGCCTGCCTCTCCAGTCGAGTCGAAAAACACCCATTGTCATTTAACACCATGAGCACAACACAACCGCATACTGAATGAAGGATTAAATATTTTGTTATGCCATTTCAAAAACACATTTAACAAGCATACTTAAATATTAATGTTTCTTTCAAGAATTAAGCGGTCATCAGTATTTTTACTGTGTAACTGCACTATTTCATTTGTTTTCTTTTCTTATTTTATTTTAGTTAATGGACATGAAATGTTTGTCAAAGTAAGATATTACACTAATAAAAAGACACTAATAAAAACGCTTCGTGTTCAGGGGCAAGAACAGTTTAATACATGGCTTAAACGGATTTTATTGTATTACATTTTACAATAAAACATTTGGCTTACAACACAAACTCTAAATTCTGGCATGCCCCTAACTGAAGTGCCAATGACAACCATTTGCAATATGCAATTACACTGGACTTGAGACAACCCATGCTGGTTCCCAACCAAAAATATTCTAATCCCAGCAGTTGCACCTGTTACGCGCATACCTGCCACGACCAAAACAGGAATAAACGAGGAATTTGAGCCATATATCACACATTCACATATTATGAAAAATTAAGACAATATAGTTCATGAATAAGACTCTTATAATGACGCACTTATATCACTTCGTAACTCTTCCAAATATATATATGTATTATATATATGTATAGCGCTGAACCTTATCACAGTTTAAAATAATAATTTCAAACTTGAACTTAATTCATTCCCACTGAACGGTTGGCTCAGAATGTACTATTTTTAAGTGATAGCATTCGTAAAATATTAACTGAATTTGTAGAATACAGAATTGGCAAATTCACTTTGGTATAACAAAAATTGGGGGAGCCATAGTTATTATGACCTAAATGACATATAATAAAACTCGCCAATTTGTAAAGGACAAAGCACAATTAGCATAATTGTTTGCAAGGAAAAACTCACATATAGGGAAAGCCTCAAATAATTTCTAAGGTACGCAGCTCTAATGCGCAAACAACCCATTTCTCATCATACATTTATTGGACCACTTCCAGCAAAGTACATTGCAAATGATTAATTATTAACTTACTTAACTGATCAGGTTCGTGACTTCCGTTGACTCTGCCATCTGGGTGAATCTGGAGATGGAAACCAATGCCAACCCTACAGTACAGTCTGCCAGTCCTGCGTCCTGAATTGCTTGCTTCTTCAAGAAGTTGATCCTCAAACGGAACGCGTTCGGATTCGGTCACATCGACTAGAGAAATCAAATGAACGAAGAAGAAAAGGCAGAGAGGAACGCTCATTCTTCCAAAACGGGACGCTCTGACTGCGCTAGGATAGTTCTAGCATTTTGTTGTTGATCCTGTGTTCCATGCACGAGCAACTCTGCGCACACACATGCATTTACGGGACTGGCAGGCATAACCCTGGCTGCAGTCGCTGGAGTAGTTCTGCTGGCACGGAGATATTTATAACACAAATGATCTCACTGCTTGATGCATGCCTGGGTTCTGAAGGGCACTCTCATCCGGATTTCCCTCTCAAAACTAACAGTCCTGCTCGATATCGATCCACGCAGATAAGGCGAAAAGGTGGAATCTGTCAGAGCCCCATTTCGAATCCAAAAAGCGTGACAGAACGCAGTATGCGCGGTATTTTACGCATGAGGGAACATATTTTAATAGATCGCCAAGGCTCACAAATAATTTATAACTGAGAGAAAAAGGAATCGCGGGGCAATGAGTCATGCCTTGTGTCAAAGTTAAAGATTGCCCTTAAATCATTCTAAACTCCATCAAAAACGATCTACAAAAACCTCCGGGGACCACAGATGGTTTAAAATAGATTTGGAGTATATGGTTACTCAGGTGAAGCGTTTCAGGTTCTGAAAACCCATATTGACCGCCTCATCAACGAGTAAAAGCGAACGTTGGATAAGGTGTGGATAAGGTTGGTCTTTTCTGCGCAATACGCAGAGTTGTTACTTAGCTCACACTTCATTTGTTATTAACTGCATACGCAGACTATATTTTTTTTTTTTCAAACAAGAAAAACAATGCAATTCTAAAGAAAGTTTATTACAATCACTATATATTTCAAAAGTTTATGAGGGGGAAGTTATTTCCTGTAGTATTACATCGCAAAACGTGCCTAAAGTGAACTTATTATTTATTTATTGCAGTTAATACATGACTGATTTGTTTATAGTGATGAATGCAGGTCATATTTTAAGACCAATGTAATATTGGGAAAGAATATGTATTTTGATTCATTTAACACGTTTGGTGATCAATATGTTTCTAATATTACCTGCATGTTTATATGTTGCATACATTTAGTAGGCTACTGCATAATAGATGTTCGCTTTAGCAAGGTCGCAAGCCATAAGAGTGTATCTGAAATCCATCCACTCAGTGAAACATCAATACGGAGACACCCCCATG
Source organism: Megalops atlanticus (assembly GCA_019176425.1). Classification (NCBI taxonomy): domain Eukaryota; kingdom Metazoa; phylum Chordata; class Actinopteri; order Elopiformes; family Megalopidae; genus Megalops; species Megalops atlanticus. The sequence continues at coordinate 35,193,341 of CM032878.1, read as the reverse complement.
GCGTGTGATGGGTGATCTTATACGCAGAGTCTCATTACGGCACGGCTTTGACAGAAGCACTGTGGCAACAGTCTGGTTAATGTGGAGGTTTCCCATAACCAGGGGAGGCTGTTGTCCTAGCCAGTCCTTCCTACTTAACGCCCTGCTGTTCAGCGAAATGGTTAAGACAAGGATCCCATAGTTCAGCTGGGTGGGGTGCCACAGTGGGAACTCCACACATGCTTTGTGACGATGTCTGGACCATATGAGAAAATAATCATAATGTAGAATTATATCTGATTACATTAGCATGTACTTCAAATATGGTGTGGACACGCCCCTCTCTACATTAGCATATGCTTTGGGAAAGATGGAAAAGTAGACCCAACTGTTATGTCATATAATCTTTGAAAAAAATCACATTTTTTCCATGCAGGTGGTGGCCAGCATGCCTTTCTTTCTAAATCTGTTAAAGGCATTATACACTGTCTTCCATGTTTTCTTTTTGCAAATGCCTCATATTTCTTTGGTGTTCATTATGGTTTGACAGAGTGAATAGTGGCTCTTGTTTTATTTATACACCTGGGATACAATTGCTCTGTAACTATGAGCAGACCAGCCATATATTAAGGTTTAGTAATATCCATTAATATCAATAACATATTAAAATAAAAGACCTTCCACCAACATATATAACATACAACATATAACATCAACCCATTGTCAGGTGACTCTAAGCATTTAATTATTATGATGGGAATTACCATGGTAGGAATATGGGTTTTGCAAAGATTTGGTGTTGTAGATATTCATTTAGATGTAGATAGATTATGTAAACCCTGTGGAACTGTTTACTTCGGCCACCGCAAACGCTATTCATTCTTATGAAGCATTTCATTAACAATGGTGGAGTAATCCTATCAGAAGTATAAACACAGATGAACCTGGTTGATATTTCCTCCTAAATCCTTTCCAGCCTCAGCATGGTTTCAGCAGTGAGCAGGCAGCAGCCAAAGTGGACTGGTTTTGCATGTTATCTTGGCAAATACCCTTTAAAGCAATGTTCCCATATGTATTTACTCTTTAGAGTGGAAATGAACTATACGTTCACAAAGTCTTGGTTGAAGGCAAGTGATATAACAATCATTGAGGGCTTGCTATCAGGGAACTCATACTGGAACACTGCTGAATGATGCTAAAGTAACCATATGTTTACACAGTACTTTTGCATCAGTTAGTATTGTCCTAATCAGTTTTCCCCAAGTACAAAGGATGTCATACACAGACAAGGACACGTGTTTTTACACGAGTAAAAATGAAATTGCAGCAACAGACATGTTCAAGTTGTAATGTTCAGTTGCTTAGCACTTTGACCTATGAAGATACAATTGCTGAGTTGTATGAAGTTAGTAAAATTTGTTAAAAAACACATACAGCCCCTTAATAATTCAGAGTGTTTGTGATATGTATCCTCTGACAGCTACACATCTGTCCTGGCTCTGCAAATGAGGACAAGAGGAGGTCACTTCCATCTGTAAAAACCAACCTGAAAAATTTGAACTATTGCATGCAATGCAGCCGGAAACAACAGTGAAGAAAGTGGGACTGTGTAAAAACTTTTTCCACAACAAGGAGGAATTCCCAAATGTCTGAAATTGGTTTAAAGAGGTTTGATAAAGGAAATCCCACAATTGCATTAATAATGACTGCCATTAAACTGCCATTGATGTACCTTTTGTACATTAACTGAAATACACATGTTCAGAACTAGAACACAAGAATTATTTACCTGACTGTAATTAGCCGCTTCCTTTTGCCGATCAAAACGTGACTGGGAATGTTTGCAGTGATTAAGTGAACTGTGCAATTAAAATAACAATTTCAATCTCTTGCAACCCTTAAAACAACTTGCTTGCGCATTCCGCCATGGCAAAGCGAGGTTTTTTTCTTCCTTTTATTTCTTCAGCAGGCTTATGTCTCTCAGTCTCATAGCTCTTCCCCAAAACTTATTTTTACATGCAGCTTTTTTGCAGGGGGGTCAAACTCTACACCCTAAATCTAAGAGCCATGAGACAACACAAGGGTTAACAGAAGGCCTGACACATAATGTTTCCAGAGCATTCCGCTCATCAGCGAGGCATTTAATCACCTCGGAGGTCTAAACATTCGCTTTAAGAGTGAGCGTGCTCATCATTAATTTGGGGTAAAAGTACACTTTGTTTTGCACTGTGGTCTCAGTCCATTTGATGATGAACAAAGAAACACCTGTTGCCCGGTTACAGACAGAGCCACCTGTCAATGGAAGCCACTAAACTACTGACAAGTCACTGTCAATGGGCGCCCTTGACTGATTCCCCCCTTTCTGTCAGCACGGAGTGAACAGACACCTGCCCCCCTGACACTGAGGACTGAATGACAGTTCTCCGACCATTTTCGTAACATGTCAATAGGTACCCACCAGGGGATTCCAATGGTGAGCGATCTATTGGCCAAACATCTGCTAACAGATGAATGACTGCACGCAGGCTACCTCCTAGCCTTTGAGTCTCACGTGACACCAAGTATTTCAATATCTGCGTGCTGAAAACCACATCGGCCACAGTAGTTACTCAGTTCAGAAAAAATAATGAGCTCCTTGATAGCTTGTTTTGTGGCTCAATGAAAACATGTTGACATTCTTCATTCCAGAAATTCAGATGTACTCTATTTGAAAAAAATGTTTCTCCCCCTTTTGCATGGTAAATAGGTTTGTTATACATAAGCAAAACATTTTAGGCGTAAATACAATAAGTGATCTGTTCACAAATATTACTTTGGCAAAGGAATACATGAAAATGTATTTGTGTTCAGATGTAGTTTAGATCATGGCCAAAGGTACATTAAAATATCAGTACCATTCCACAGACCTTTGTCTTTTATATTGTAAATGAAATGCAAGATGCACTAATGGTTCATATTTCATTTCATCAGCAACATTTATAACAAAAAATCTGACCATTACGAATGTCTTCTTCTTAAGGTAGTCATCAGGTTTGTATGTGTTACTGAAGCCAAGATTTGTTTGCATCCATTAAGGCTGGAAAGACTGCGCGGTGACTCTATTGTATGTGTCGGGAGTGAACAACAGTGCTATTTTGAATCTGTTATCTTCTTCCACATCTGTCTCTCCCCTGGGATCATCTATCTCCATTTGAATGCCGGGCGGAATGGCCTGGGTCAATATCTCCAGGTCAGGGTTGAAGCGCGGAAGTTGCTGCCTTCTTCTAATGTATTGCCTTATCTGTGGAGTGATGGGCTCTTCTCGGTGCCGTTCTCAGCGACCCGGCTTCCTGGCTAAAGAAACAAACAGCCGCTAATTTTTCTCAGCTCGCCGGGGGTTTTCTGTGTACTTCCCGATCCCATAAATCTGGCCCTATCCCTACCTGCCTGCACTTGCTGTGGGTGGGTGGGTGGGGTGAGGAGAAGGGGGGACTGGTCGAGGATAGCCAAAGCAGGCACCCAGCAGCCCTCACAGCAGTGAAAGATTAGTTCCGTATAGTTTTACACTGGATTTCCTTCACGCTTGTATTTTTACCTCAGGGGAAAGCTTAAAGCGGAGCCCCTCCCTCGGTAGTAAATAAAAGAATGTCCTCTGCCGCTGTGACGAATGGCCCAGGTGATGAACTAGCATCTAACTCAGTATCGGTCGTGCCAAAGTTTTGCGCCCTGAGAGGTGACTGTTGACTGCGGTCTTGTCATTGCTGCAGCCACCGGAGACTGCGTTCCCATAATGACACGGGACGTGCCTCTCGGACGCGTTCGGGGCCAGAGCCAAAACCCTAATGCTGGGAGAAGGGGAAGTGGTCAGACGCAAAAAAAGGAGATCTGGCTGCCATTGCCGCTCCTGTGCCATGTTCTGTGTCCACAGAACTCTGGAAGCAGCATGAGAAGAGGTACCGAAGTAGAGAAGAACTAAAGACTTGGAAAACAACCACTGTTGTTTCATGCAGGTGGCGGTTTAGAATAGTAGTAAGGAGCAGAACCAAATGGTTTCTGGTTCGATTCCCTGCTGAGGCACTGCTGCTCTACCCTCGTGCAAGACACTTAACCCATTGCTTCAGTAAATATCCAGCTGTATAAATGTATAACATGTCAAAATTGTAACCTATGTAAGTTGCTCCGGATAAGAGCGTCTGCTAAATGCCAATAATGTAATGTAATGTGGTACAAATAAGCTTGCGCTGTGGAGCAATGGCACCTGCCTCTGCAGTATCAGCACTCCAGAGATGTGGACTAAAGGTCCTCTGGTTGACACCGGATGCACACAGGGGCTTTTTTTTTCTAAACATGTTAACCACAGCGGTGGCAGGATGCAACAGAAGCCTGGCTCCACAGTGCTGGCCGTGCCACACTGTCTCTGCGGACCCGCTGCTTTTATTTGCTCCCCTCACCTGAAAGTCACCATGCCCAGTTGCTGCAGCATTATGTCACTCACATCAGATTCCTGCCAGCTTGTGCAACTTTTCATCACCTATAAATCTGACACGGTCAAAAGAGGGGCCGAGTTTTTTTTTATCAATCGGCTTGTTTACCGTGTCAGACAAGCTCCAGGCACACTGGACTCACTGATAAATCCATCAACCAAATTATCTGTAGTGAACAAACATTTGGTATTAATGTTAACATTAAGTGTTATTTTTTATGACAACTTCCCAGAGTAATATAATAAATAGGATATGTTACCAGGTGGAAAGCTTTTAGATCATCTGTGGAGCAACGGCACTCTTTGTTTGCTCTCAGTCCTTCAGCTGCAGATTGAGTGAACTGATTTGAAAAACATTCCCTGCAGTACACTAAGGAAATGCTATGAAGAGAGGGAACAGGTGTAACCTATGTAGCCCCTCTCATGGCTTAGCCCGACTACAATGTATAGAATCCAGAAAAGAGATTTTCCAGAGGAATTCAGGGAGCACCGATCCAGCAATTGCAAGAGTCACCAAATTCGAAGCCGCGTACATAAAGGCAGATTGTTTTTAAACTGGACAGTACGTGTAAATTTGTCCCTGTCATCGAGAGGGAAGACGAAATGCGCAGTGCTTTAAAATAGTGCAAGCGGGCTGTTGTTCAATGCTTGTTATAAATATAGCTTTTTGAGTCACGAAATAACTTGACACAGATAACCTAATCAAAGCGGGAAGGTGCCTAGGTAACAACAGTACAAAATAAATTAGACATGCAGTTTTTACCTGTGCAGAGGATATTTTTAGTGACTGTGTTTTTTGATAGAAAAAACAGAAAGGTTCTCCATTTGAAACACACACTGACCTGTTATCACCCTGTATGTCAGTCACATCTTTTCTCAGTAAATCATGATTTACAGTAGAATTCCAAGCCAAACAAAATTTGACTGACTGACAGTTTCTCTCCTTTAATTCGAAGCCTTTGCATTGTTTTGAACATTCACTTTTAACCATGTTCATCCTCTTAAACATGCCCCCATGTGTCTTGCAGGACTGTTCAGCATTAGATTCATGCAGTGGGTGTGAAAGTAACTATTTACTCCCAACCTCACAATGTACAACCAATTCACGCATAGAAGCACCAGAGTAGTTATAGTTAAAATTACATGGATTTCTCATGTCTCTCATGAGTGGAGCTGGCAGTGGAAATGGTTGTTTGAGTAAGGTCATATTACAAAAATGGTGAAATAAAGGTAATGACAGAAATGGATCCCACTGCCTCCATATTACCTACGATGTGGGCCAAAAGGGTTGGCCACGAGTGACATGCGTAATGATATAACACCTCCTGATCCTGAAGAGCAGACTGACGTGCTGACAGATATGAGAGGGACTCGGGACAGGACAAATGACACCAGCAATAAAGCATGGAGTCAGGGATACCTCTCATATGGCGAAATGGATATGGTCACAAATCGGCCATAGAAGGCCCCCTCTGGGACCAGTGACTGTAACTTTATGGGGCCTGGTTGACTTGTTGAGCCGTATATTAGCAGATACCTGGTTACGTTGACATCATTTTACGTCAAAATCATTTACAATATTGTAGCTGGTTTTGATAAATGATCTTTGTGCGTGTTTGCTGCTGTTGTCGTTGTTGTTGTCTAGTAAGGTTGTTTAACCAAATAAATATTTTACTCGTATTGGTGAAAAACCATGTGTACAGGAGCGTTAAGTTGTGCAGGATTCGATCATTTATTTGTAATAATAAATAGAATGTGAAGTATTCGACCGCGAGTCACCGTGTGGGGGCAGCATAGCGCTCTGACGCCAAATTCCATCGTCAGCTTAAAAAGATGAAAACGGATTGAGTTACACATTTTGAGAGCTTGGTGTCACTGTTTAACCATTTTCTATTCTTCTTAGGGTGTCCTTCCTGCATTACTGCTACATATGTGCCGTATCTGCTTTATTTCACATTATTTTGGAGGTAAAGAAATGGATCGTTTGTGAAAACAAACATTCCGTAATAGCACGAGTGAAAAGCTGTATTATTACAAAGTAACTTCCTTTAAATGCTTTGGGTTGCATTCATTTGAATTTAAAAAATGCGTGTGATGTGATTATTAGTGAGGTCGTTTTTAAAAATATGACATTTTTTGAGTAAACAAATTGTTTTAGGTTCCTCTGTGGAATTTCTGTAAAATGAAATATTGTAGTCTCTGCCCAGATTATTATTATTATATAATTGGATGACATACAGTAATACCTAAACAGCTTAAACTTGTTGATGTAGGCACAGAGCATAAATAAAATTTAATTGCTATCATAATTAACTGTTTATTAAAACTGAAAATATATATGCGATATGATAAAAGCATGTAATGTTGTCTTTTCTTTTTTTCTCTCTCACCGAAACATTTAAGGCGAATAACGAAGGTGACGTGCATCCATGTGCCTTGAAACCACTTAAAAAAAAATTTAATCGCCGCATCTACCAGTGTGTTGCATTACTGCTCAGAAATAACTGCAAATGTAGATGTTAATTTGCTGTGGATTTAACAAGATGTCCTTTTTAATGAACGGTGTATTCATCGGTTACGTGTTCTTTGATCAAAATTTAATTTCTGGTTAATTGAAATTACAGCGTTGTTTTCTGCATGGGTGAAGAACCGCTGGTAGCGCTCAGGATGTACAGTGCTTTTCGTGTTAAGGAATCTCGTTGAGAAAATGTCCTCTTGCGACTTCTGGAATTTTGGTAATATGAAGAGTGTGGCGTACAAAGTAGCAATTATAAACTGTTCAGCTGTTCTCACGGGTGCATGATTTCGTAGAGCTTTAAAGGAAGAAAGATGAAGATAGCTCAAATCTCTAAGGATTTGAGCCCTCCGTTGCTCTACTTGAACACAAGATTGCACTTGAAATAATGCGGTTTCGTCCTTTGTAAAAAGTTATTGTGGCAAGATTGTAGATATGCAAATTGGTTATATTGTCATTTAAGTTTTAATATTTAAATTAGAATATTACTTTGAGTTGTTGTTTAATAATAATAATAATAATAATAATAATAATAATAATAATAATACTCACGAATGATATGGATGAGATATAGATATCACTATGATAAATGCTTTTTCAAATCGTAAAAATAAGGTCTGTAGTGTCGGTTTTATCATTCGTGTCTATTTGCATGTCATATAATCTTAATCAAAATTTTCTTTCTTTTTCACCCATAAATCTATTTTCAAATTAATATTGGTTATGATCGCGCCATTTAAAATTTACAGGCAAGTGGCCTGTGTTTATCGTTTTAAATAATGCTTGGGGAACAGGCATTCCGTTTGAAGAATCATCTCCAAATATAGCATATTGTATAATAAATTCGTATACTGTTAAAATTAAATATGGTATCCATGACATAGTAGCTCAAAGACAGACGTTGAATACACAATGATCGTTGGAATTTTATTTCCATGCATGTTGGCGTATTTATAAAAGGTAGTTTTTAAACTGAAAGCGTTAGTTCAATAAACGTGTCCTCAATACAGTACTTACGTTTCTATATAGAAGTGTGTGTATTTTCATTTTAAGGCTATTTTTGTTTTGAACACACACACGCAAAAAATATACATACTGAGAAATGTTACGCGTGTGTATTTGAAAAATGATTTTATATAAAGCAGAACCGGCATATTGGCCTTTTATGAACAAGTAAAATACACAAATAATGTTGTAAATAAGTGAATATTAAAAAGTAATGTATGGTGTGCCGTGTTATTATAACATAATTTCTAAGCATTTCATTCATAATCCACCTAAAGAGAATATGATTTTATAGCCTTTTATGTTGGTTTTCTGTATATGGTTAAAAATATGCTTTTTGTTCCTCTCACAATATTAGTCTTGACAAGGTTTTGTAAGAGCTGGTAACAGTGATCACACAAATATACTATACCACACATTTCGATGAAAATAAAGCTATTTTATTGTCAAAGCATTCAACATGATTAGATAAACTATCAAGTAGTAAATTTCAGCAAAAGGAAGAAACACTGAAACTATTCCCCACTGACACAAAATATTACACCTTTGTATTCAAACAAAACAGGTATTTACACTGCATCTTATAGACTGCATTTTAAATCAATATCTATTTAATATTACATGCACTCTCAAATATAGTCTGACGTAATCCCATTTGATTTCAATATGTGACCTTTTAGTATGAACATGGAAAAAATCATTGAATAATAAACCATGGAATGGACCTACATTTTTTATTCATTTTCCATATATATATAAAATACAACTTACATTTACACATATCATTGTTTTCCCTTATTTCCAAATCATAAGTGCTTCATATGATAAATAGATTTTTTAAAGTCAAAATGCATTTGCATACACTGAAAACATGACACTTGAAGGAGAAAAAAAAAGAAAAAAAGACAATGTCCTTTTCAAAGTGAAAACAGGTGCATTCGGGATGTGCTGTATTTCCGGTTGGTAATCCCGAGTTGGGAAACTGTCACGAAACGAGCCATTCTGCCAATCCCTCAAAGAAACACCAACGAAAGGAGGAAAAAACCCAGGCTGGTCGCCGGCGGAGTCAGTTGTGGGAGGTCATGTGACGCGAGAGGTGGTGCCGCTCCCTGAAGGACTCGTTGCAGATGGGGCACTTGAGCTTCTCCTCCCTGCGCCGCTTCACCAGCGGCTCCATGGAATACTCCTTTTTGTGGTGCGACCGCATGTGGTACACCAGGTCGGAGGTCATGCGGAAGGAGGCGTTGCACTTGGCGCACCAGTTCTGCGCGGGCAGGCAGAGCGAGGTGAAGGAGGGCGGCAGGAGCGTGAGGGCGGAGGGCATCTGCAGCTGGATGGGCCCGGACGTCTTTGGCCAGAACGTGGTTGCATAAAGGAAGGGGCTCTGCTTGGGGAGGCCGCCGGGCACCGAGCAGTTGCTGCCCAGCTCGGAGCCCTGCAGCTTGGCGGCCAGGTGGTCGGCCTGGTAGAGTCTGCTGGGGGAGATGGTGTCCCCGACAGCCGGGTGGCAGTCCACGGTGGGCAGGAGCTTGGGGGTCATGACCAGTGGGGAGAGCTGGGAGAATGAGCGGGCGGGCTGGCTGAAGGCGCTCTTCCTCTCCGAGCCGCTCACCTGCTGGGGCACGGAGGTGAAGGCGCTGCCCATGGGGGAGCTCTCGATGCGGGACTGCGGCTGCGTCTCCGTCAGCACCTGCCGCATGTTCAGGTGCTTCTCGGCGGGGCTGCCGCCGGGGCGGCCGCCGTCCTTGTTCTCCGCGTTGGAGCTGGGGTTCTTGGCACCGTGCTTGAGGCCGGGCGCCGCCTTCTTCACCTCGGTGAAGGCGCTGCGCTTGCTCTCCGTCGGCTCGGGGCTGGAGGGGGAGAAGGCCCGCCTGTTCTCCTCCAGGCCGTAGGCGCCCCGGTACTGCTGCGCCGAAGCCGCCAGGTCCTCCTTGGACTTGACGGGCTGTGGCAAGCTCCCGCCCCTGCCCTCCTCCACCTCGGAGAACTTCCTCTTGCTGGTGCTCTCGCTCCTGATCTCGGCCTCCTTGTCACTGGGCGGACTCGTCCTGTTGTTCTCTAGATCCCTGGCCAGGTTGTGAAAGTCCGTGGAGGGTTTGCCGTCCTGCGAGCTGGGGTACCCTTCTGACCGGACCAGCTTGGGGCTGGACCTCGCGGGTAACAGGTCCACGTGCTCGCCATTGTCCTTAGAGTCCTCGTCTGCGCTGTTGATGCTCTGTAGTCTCTTGGTGCAGCGGAATCTGGAGTGGGCCAGAAACGGGAACTCAAACTGGAAGCGCTGGTTGCAGTCTGGACACAAATACGGAGGGGATCCTGTGAACACATGTAGACATAACATATGTTACTCAGAAAAATAATTATTTTAAACAAAAACAGATACTCAGAAAATTTCCCATTTTGTATAATACAAAATACATTTTAACTGTATACATCTTCTACATAAATAATAACATTACAGATTAATTGAGACCATGGAAGGATTATTTTCATCATGGCAAAAACATTTTTATTCACTTACATTTGATCAAAAATATGGATGCAATGCTTTGTTGTAATCACTTTTTTCTCACTGTGAAATCTCTTCATGAAAGCTTGGTATGAGACCAAACACAGTATGAGTGAAATATATATTTTAAAATATACATTGAAGTTTTTTTTTACTTATTTTTCAAAATCAAACTGATGAGTAAATTGAAAATTTCTCTCCAAAGTAAAAATCGCTTTGAAATATGGCACACTTAAAAAACAGAACCACTTTCAGCTGTAGAAGCATTTAGAAGAGCGAAACATAAAAAGCCAAAATCAGTTCCACGGTATTGGTCGCGCTTGAACAAAAATATGTTCCCATTTTCCCCAAACTGTACCTTTAGTCTTTCCCTGTGGTCTGCCAGAACTGAGGAGCAGCAGCTCGATCAGGTCTTTCCCGTACCACACCAGCAGCTCCTCGTCCTTCTCGATTCTCCTCAGAGATCGATAGAACAGCTGTCCGTTCTTCACGTAGGCCTCCAGGTTCTGCTCGTCCTTGTCCCTGGCAGACTGGACGAGCCGCAGCCACATCAAACCCTCCGAGGAGCTATTGGCCGCTGATGTGTCCACCTGCAGGACCAGCAGACAATGGGCAGCCATTAGACCATGTCATAATCGCCCGTTACAACTGCTCTTAACCATTCTTTACACATAAACAGCTGCGCGGTTCTCCGGTAATAGCGCCTTTTGTCTCAGTGCTCGCTAATCCTACGTACAATTTCAAACACTTCGTAAAAGCGTTTAATTTTCAATTAGACATACAACAAATATTAATCTGCCGGGATATAAAGGTGGCACGAGAACGCACTAGTCAGTATATAGTTAAAAGAAACTTTCAGCTTTATTAAATCTCCAGAGAGCGCAACTTCAGATTGTATGCAATTAAAATATACGTAGATTCGTAAGTGAGCACAAGGATTTGGTTTTGTTCACGAAATGAACAGTTGCATGTCAAATGTGCGTAAAATAATATTAAGAACTTAATACCAATAGTGTTACAAATTAAATACAAAATGAAATGCAAAACTGAGCAGCAGCTCAACCTTATATTTTTGCGTGTATGTGAGTCGAGAGAAAAAAATCTCACCCTGAATATATAAGGCGCAGTTCGCTTGTCTGTAGATTTGAGAGCAATAAAGGCGATGCTGTCGTACAAAGAAGTGTGGCTTAAAACGCAAGGTCCGAAAATGGCATTTTCTGGAATGTCACAAGTGGTGTAGACGCTGGTGAAAATATCCGTTAAACACTGCTGGACTGCCTTTGCATCTCCGTCCCATACCAGCTTTTGGGAACTGGACTCCTCCATCTTCGGCTGTTGGGATATAAAACATTGAGTGAGTAACCGTTGTGTGTCAAATAAAATCCAATCTCAGCGGCACGCTCAGCAGTAAATACACTTAACAGGTTCTCAAGGGCGTCCCAGGTAAATTACAGAGCCTCTTAATTCAATTAAATTCCCTCTAAAGGTACATTAAGATATCATTTGCAAACGACATGGTGCTCTCACCACTGACTGTAAAAGCAAATCATGTGTTTTAGTTGCCTGTGCGCTGAATTAATTTTCTCCTTAATTTTTCAATCTTAATGCACTTTCGAGCAATGGCTTTTAAAGGTGATGACTATAATAATAATAATAATAATAATAATAATAATAATAATAATAATAATAATAATAATAATAATAATAATAATAATAATTATTATTATTATTATTATTATTATTATCAATTTTTAGAAGTCATAGCTTTCATTTTTGAAAGTGCCCCATTTATTTGAAATGAGCATTTAGCACGTTCTCAAGAGTTGAGAAAAGATAGCAATGGGAGAGCGTGGAGTCTGCTCGAAAATGGAAAAAGCATATCGAATGGATTTCAAGTGGACTGTCAAAGTCACTGATTTCATGTCAGCTAACCTTTAGCTCCATTCTACAAGAGGGAACGTATGTCTGCTCATTACCATAATCCACCACGTTCCCTCCGAGACTTTAATTAAGGCAGCACGCGGAGTTAATTATTATTTTTTACCTCTGCACGCGTATTTATTGATGAAGACGAATCCCACTCATTTCGCCATGCATGAGATATGATTTACTTTGGAGTGGTTAAACAGAGGGGAAGAGGGTAAGACACCTCAAATACTAGATCATTGTAACCCGCTCGTTCAAGAAAAACAGCTGAAGTAGTGTTTTGCTTGTGAGCAAAACCCGTTTTTAGAATGACACATTTTTAGACTACTTATTCAGCCGAGAATGCTCTTCTTTTTTCATTTAAGATAGTGGAATCATATGCGCAATTTAAAAATTGATATAATTTATAACGCAAATTATTTGCTATGGAAACTCACCTTCGCATTGTTCTGTGCATTTAGTTAGGCCTATATTTTACTCTAGGTTTTTATTAATGACACGGTTGTACAGATAGGTAATGTGTATTTTTTATTCAGTCGTTTAGGATATTTTCTCTTAGATACTAATATACAGAGATTCGCTAGAGGTTGGTTAATATTTTGCGCATTTATCTATATGTTGCCTGTAATTTTACATTTCGGCCTGGACTTCAGGCTATCGACTAATACATAATTGCATTACTTTATTCAAGTTCACATTTATATTGAATAACCTGAGAGCTGTTATTTAACGCGCATCATAAACATGAGCCCACACAGCTTTTGGTGTTACATTAATTTCGCAATAGATTCCCTGTGTAAGCATCCCTGAAAACAACCAAAATAAACTACTTGTCATCTAAAGTGCTCTTCTGACAGTGTTGCATGCCAATGAAGTAGGCAATTAGCATTCCCGAAACGTTGCAGGCTGAGAAAGTTATCCTTTTCTTAGACCACTTTAAAAAAAATAACTAGGTAACGATGAAGCCCTTCTTGGTTATGTATGCTGCAGGCTTACGTTGCCGCCTTTGACAAAATTCAAATGTCAGAGTAATCTCTCTCAGAAAACTAGTCTTTTTTCTCCCTCATAGCCTCTTCTATTGTATGAAGGTCGCACGCTCACTTGGGAGAACCGCACAAAAGGTTCAATGAATATGCATTTCTGCCAAATGAGAAAACAGAACTCTGAATACACGTACATCCATAAAACGCGTGAAAGGAACGCTTCGACTTTTTATTCCACTGTGTAGTTTATTTGCGAGAAAATTTGATAAAAGCATTTGCTTACTACTAAAATAAATTCGAGCGTACAAAACCTTGGTTTAAAATTGCATTAGAGTTGTTAGCGGGCGCTCCTCGTCTCCAGAGCATCGTATTCATTTCGGATACCCTTTCTTTCGTAGCCCGCAGGATGCTAGTTTTCTGGCGCATATCATTATGTGCACTTAACTCGCCCCTCTGAATAAAATAAAACAATAAAACCCAGTGTGCTTACCTTTTTCTGTTAAAAACAATATAATCCACAAAGTTGGAATGATGCTAGGTGTAGCGCTGTCGCAAAAATCGGGGTTTATCGCTATCTCTACAGCCCGTTTCGTCAGTACATTTCCCTGTCTGTTGAAAGTGACAGTGCCGCCGATCGCCCTGTGTTTCGCTAGCGGAGAGAATCGTACAGATGGGCCCGATGCACTGGCTGACTGGCACACAGACACACACTTTTTGTTTGCCGCACATAATCTGTCCAATGAGGCGTGACACTTTCCGTCTCCTCCCTTTAACTCTTCACTGGCCGACAACCATTTGATGAAACTCACCCACACCTTGCGGAATGTCATTTTATTATTATATCACAGTGTACAATAGCGGAAGCAGTGCAGGAGCCCGTTTGCAGGAGTTCCGAAAAAAATGATCAGAAGCAGTTTACGGCTGGATTGGCAATACATCCGAGTAGGTTTGTGAATTTTTTTTCAGTTTTTCCGTTTTAGAGCAAGAAAAGGTGTCTCTGTGTTTTTATCAAATAAAAACAGATAAAATCGGAAACGCGTCCCTAGAGAGTAATTTAGAAGTATGTATTACGTTTTTAAAGAAACAAATTATTATTATTATTATTATTATTATTATTATTATTATTATTATTATTATTATTATTATTATCAGAATTTGTTGTATTATGCTAAAGGATGTTATTATGAGTATTATTCTTTGTATTATTTGTAGTAATTGTAGCAGTAATATTAGTATTTCTGTTTATGTTTACATTGTACTATCAGTTGAAGCCAGTGATTAATTAATGCTGTGACCACTTGAATCCTCCTGGTGTTCCTCTTCAGCTTTCATGCCCTGCTTCCTATCTTCTGCATGCCAACATCTCAATGACTATTTAAGTGCTAGTTAGAAAAAATTAAAACTACTCTTATGTATAACATTTTTACAGAGTGCATTTCTGTCTGCAACTGTTAATGCTTTTAAATTGATATTTTGACTTAAATGCCAATAACACCCATGGGTAATGTATAATATATTTAAATTTCTACATGTGTTTGCCCTTCCTCTTTTAAAATTGTGCTTGGTCATTTTTATGTGTAGTGTCTGTGTCAAGTAAAATTAGAGTTATTTGGAAAAGGAAGACATTTGATTATTTGCAATATTTACTCACCAGCCTTTGAAGTGTATTTTCACAGCGACCGTCCCCCAGTCCCCATCCAGTCCACCCCCCAACCCCCACCCCCCCAATCGTTTTTGAGCGTGCACCAGTAAGAGTGGCGCAGCAGGCAGGAGCAGTGTGCACGCTTGGCTCTGGGTTGGATCCTGAGGAGAAGCCATCGTTTGAATATCAAGAGCAGCTTGGTCGCTGTCTGGGCGATATGGTGATCTCTTTGTTAAACAGAAATCTCATTTATTTATTTATTTATTTTTCTATCTGTCCTGTTTAGTCCACCTGACACGCTTTCATACTGCATCTTACCTGCTATCATCACAGACGATTAGAGGGAGGCCTCCCCTTCCTTTCAGTAATCACATGGCAGAGCAAAGTGGAGCCGGTCCATACCCGCCGCCGCACACAGATGGCGCGTAAAGTTTGCTGTTTTTGATTCCCCCCTGAGGAGACCTGACCCTGACCGGCGTGCGCGCGCGGTTCAGATGAGCTGTCCCGTGCTGCCAGTGCAGGAGTGAGGGGGAGCGAATACATCAGCCGGCGGGACCAGGGACGGCCGGCTCCGAGGACGCCTCTGTGTCCTGTCAGCTCCGGTCCTGGACGGCGCCGGGCAGCCGGTCCCTCAGCGCTCCCCCGTCTCAGTAGTCACAAAGTTGTCATAATCCCATTGATCAGCATTTTTAATCTTCTTGCTGACTGGTGGCAACATTTTACTCATGTTCACGTCTCTCGTTCCAGCGAGGAGACAGTTTCAGGCTTTGATATTGATGATTAAATGGACAGCAGGAAACAAAAAAAAAGACAAACCCACTGAAAGGCTTTAGTACATAAGTACATTTCCTTTGATGGAATTTAATTTTTTTTATAAAGATATGCTCTGTAAATAATTTTTAAAAAGTTTAATTAGCAATTTTGCATGGGGTTCTCCTTGTGTGTAAGTGTGTCAGAAAGGGAGACTTGCAGAGCGACAAAAAGAAAACAGTATATGAAATGCATGTGTGTTTCTGTGAGCGCGTGGTCACTATGAAGTTCTTGCTGACCTGCACCCATATTGCATGCAATATTGCTGCTTTTACCACTACTATTCTGTATATGTAGTTGAAAGTATCAAGTCCATAGGATTCATACAGGACATCAAGCTTATGGCTGTGACAAAATCTTTGCAGGTAACTTTATGACTCCCATATCACATGACTGCATATGCAGCTTCATGGTAACATCTATACAGTTATACCTGAATGCTGCCAGTTTGCTGTTATTTTTAATAACAAATAAGCTAGTTATCTGATAAAACATATAAAAATCAATTTGTACACTGCCATGGTAAATGTGTGAAACTCACGTCACATATACAATCACAGACAAACTACTTACAATGTCACACTTAAATTGCATAAAATACCAAGGGCGGGTGTATAACATAAAATACTGAAAGCAGTGTTTGTAGAGCTATTTGTTTCTACACCTGACAGAAATGTCAAGCGGTTAGTTGAGGAGTATCTTAGTGGCATTAGCTTTGAAGCTTTGTAAAGCCGGTGTGGAGAATTTTATATTATTGTACTACTGTAGTTGTTACACATCCATTTCAGTTGTACATCATTAATGTTGCATTAAAAATACACATCTGCCAAGTCCAGTAAATAATAACAAGACACACACACACATCTGCAATTATGTTCTACAGCATCATCAAAAATTATGAATAAAACATTGAATTATGTTTTTTTTGTTTCATTGCCATACACATTTTGTTGACTTTTGGCCAGGATGCAATTTAAATGCTGAATTATTAAATAGGAGAGCACACAACAGTTCAGCAGTAATGTTATTTTTACAGATCTGTTTGTTATTAGCCCGTTTTAATAAGGTCAGACAACAGTCAACTTCAGTTATCCACATGATAACTGTAACCCCAAAACTAATTGGCTATTCATTTTTTTTTTTTTTGGCCAGAACACTACCCTAACTTTCATTCTATAGCACAGAGCTACAGTATGGTGGGTAATTGTTATTCAGAGAACCAAAAGCAGAAGCAGTTTTCTTAAGTAAGAAATACGTGAGTGCATCAAGTGACGTGTGTTGATTGTGATTTTTGAGGAGTACATCACATGCAAATGGTGTTTGCTTTGATGCAGCTGGTCTGAACTTGTAAATATTAATTTTGAGTTACAAATGTTTTTTTTTTTCAGTATTATCCTGAATTATTCATGATTGAACTTGTAAAATATATTTTGAAACTGATTACAAATGTTCAGCTCAAGTAATATAAGTTTTCAAGTTTATTTTTCCAAGATCAGTTGCACCAGGCTTGCTTTATCAAGTGTCAAAATGAAATTCAGTTTAACTTGCTGATTAGTGCACAACTTCTCCAATTAATCGCTGAACATCTTTTTGTTCCCGACTGAATAACATTCATGTGTGTTCTGGGCGTTTCAACAACTGTGCCGTAATAGCAAACAATGTTTACTGTGTTCGGCTTAAAGGTTGCTTCCCCTGTGAACTGCATTGCTTGATTACAGATGTTATATTTATTATATGGCAACCTCTTTAGTTAGATGGCTGAACTGTTGTTCATTTGCTGTTAACTACTGTTATTTTCATTCTCTTGTGAGCCTTGTGGCCTGGACCAGGGGATCGGGCTATTATCATACTGCACATTATTATTTTTTTTCTTTAATTTATGTGATCTCTACAGTGAATTATAACATAATGAGTTCAAGTGTCAACTGGGCACTAAAGTGGAACTAAAAAGGATTGATATGCTAAATCATATTGCTTGGAGCAAAATACAGTAATATCGCTCACAGTTGTGTGTTGTTTTCTGTTTAGCCTTTTTTGTGTGTGTGTGTGGCAAAATTTACACAGAAAAAAAAAATCTCCATAAGTATGCATGCATTTTTTGCCTGATTATGGAAATAATATATTTTCCAACAGGCTCTTCATGATGGGAAAGAAACAGAAATTTCAACAAGCGTGCAACAAGGGGGCAGTGTGATTTGCCATAAGAATTGCAGATGATAATTTTTTTTTTTTTTTTTTTTTTTTGGCATAAAGTTGATTTTCCCTCATCAGAAGCCGAAACGTAAAAAGATTTATGGGGCTCTCGGCTATAAATCTCCTCCTGCTCTCCTCCCTTGCCCATCCAAGCATGATAAGGACCTTCTCCATACAGTACTCAGAATTAAAACCACAAAGCTCACCCAATCAGCAGCCATCTGCTGCGGCCCTCGCCGCAGCTCTGGGTAGCAGGCAGGGGCTGGCCGGGCAGAATGGGTGTCCCTCTCATTGTTTCACAACAAATGCCCATGTTAATA